>JBBGBA010000117.1:0-346346 GCA_038088335.1 Mesorhabditis sp. LJ9110 | reverse complement strand
CCCTATAGGTCGTATAGCAACGGTTTTTTTAATTTTCTTAAACTCAAGAACTTTTTCTGCCAACTTTTCCAATGCTTAAATTGTTTGGGATGGGTTTCCACCGGAAATTTCGTTAAATTTTACTAAGAACGCTATTAAAAGATTTGCTATTGTGTTACTGGAATATATCTAGAATTTGAAGATTTTTTAACGAGTTCTTAAATAGCTTTTCGATTTCCGGACCTGCCGTCCCATAGCTAAATGGTTGAGTGCGCGCATACCACTCACACGACCATGGTTCGACTCCCGCCCGTGCTGAGATTTTACTTTTTGACAAAACGCTATGATTTTAACAGCCATTTTCATAAATTTAATTTATATAGGGTTTGCTAGGCCATAGCCCGTTGTTTTCAGCCCTTTTCGAGATTTTAATGAGCTTTCGCTTGAGGGCGTCCTTTTCAAAATGGATGTTAGTATCCTAAAAAACGCCCGGGGCAACATATAGTGCACATCAACCCTTGCAGCCTCAAATTTCCGAAATTTGGCGACCCTCGCAGGATATCGTCGCAATTCTATGGCAATTAGCCAGCCAGCCTGACTACGATATGGGGGCCCGTGTGGCCTTGATCTTCCGCCTTAGGGCCCCGAGTAAGACCCCTAAGAGACGTTCAAAAACAATTAGCCTATACTCGTCTATACTCTCTCTCTCTCTCTCTCTCTCTCTCTCTCTCTCTCTCTCTCTCTCAAGACTCCATCAGGCTGCTATGGACGCACCTAAAAACGGGGCAAAAATAGGTGCACGACTCCGGGAATAGCTATTCTAGGCGCTGTGGAGGAAGATTGCGTGGATAGTCTGAGAAATTGAGGAAAAACGTTGATTTCTACTTCCATTTTTGGCTTAGAATTTGAATTAATGGTTTTGGCTTTTTTTAAGTCTGTAAGTATTTTCGAATTAATTTTTTATTTTCTTTTTAGAGTTGGTGTTTAGGTCTTTTTAAAAGCCTTAAGTCTTTTAAGTATTTTTAAAAACCATTTAAATCAGAACTTTCTGTCCCCTCCACTCCTCCAATATTCAATGGTCTTCATTACCTCCCGCTCCAATATCATTATTTGCGCACTTGTCAAAATACTATCGACACCTTTCGGGCTAAAATTCGCTCTCGCTCTCTCACTCTCTCTTTAGTTGTCTCTCTCTCTCCCCCGATCGCTCCAGATATTCAAGAACGGATATCCGCTTCTCCCATGGGCCAAACAGCCTATTTTTCGCCCACCCACCCGAGAGTCCCCATTTCCGTTCAAAAGTGGCTGTGCAAACCCGCGAATAACTTGTCGCTTTTTTGCTTCGATCGCCAGCACACGCCAAAAAAAGAATTTTACGTAAAATTGTGATTTTTTGGGGTTCAGGAGCTTGATCTGGTGCATCAGGTTTTGCTTAGTGGTGTTCCTATCATTAACCTTCTAGATAAGCAAAAACGAGAAATTTCTGCCGCGGCTGGGAGTCGAACCTGGGTAGCGGATTGGCAGACCACGGTACTAACCACCATACCCACGGAAAATCGTCGAATCAGCCGAATTCAATTTTGAATGCTTTTATCGACCATCGATGGGCCCTAATTTCGCCTCTAGTGAATTTCTGCGGCTTTGGAAACTTGCTTGAGGCCAGAAATTCGGCGGTGGTGGCAGCTCTCAAGGACCAGCTTCTGGATCCCCTTGGGACCACCAAGGAAAGGAGGGCAATTCATTGAAAAGGGAAAGGATTTGTTCTCGAGACGCCCCGACACATTTTTCAGCAAGAATTTCACCCCGGCTGTGTTCTATTCGAGAGGCAGAAGCCACCCGGGGCAGTTCCCATGGGGGTGTCCTACTGCCTTTAGAGAGATCTCGCTCGATCGCTCGCTTGCTCTCTCTCTCGCTCTCAGTCTCTCTCTCTCTCTCTACTCTCTCTCTCTCTCTCTCTCTCTCTCTCTCTGTTGCTCTCTCCCACACCCATTGCCCCCTCACCACGACCTCAATTTATAGACCCGGAAGTGGGTGTGACTAACCTCGCGTCATTTTGCTCCTTGATTTTCCTACGGTTCCTAAATGATGACTGTTGGCTTGTCCTTGAAATTTCCCATTTAAGATCCCAAAAATCTCTGCTGGATGGCCCTAAATTAATTTCGATCTATTTCCCTCAGTTTCTTTGCCGGTTTGCCCGGGTCGGGATTAGCGCTGAAACTCCGTTACTGTCGAGTTTTCGTAAATAATCTCTGCTGGTTTTATCCCGTGTTTAATTTCCTCAATAATCTTTGCTAGCTTGCCCTGCACTTAATTGACGGTCAAAGTTATCGTCTACTTTCCCAAATGATCTCTGCTAGCCTACCTAATTTCCTGCGTCGTTTGCGGGTGCCTGGCGTAGTCCTTCCCACCAAAATTTCCTCGTTTTCACCGCCAATCCCTTATTTCCGGTGTTAATTGGTGAATATGTTTGAGGCGAGAGAAAGAGAGAGTGAGTGAGAGAGTGATGGCGAATGCCTTTCTACCCCCAACATATAGCAGAAGTCCCCCCTCGTTCCTTCCGAAATTGCTCGATAGGTCCCTTTTCCCTCTTCTCAACCCATCGTCTCGAGTCCGAATTACTTCTCGGAACGCCCCCACAAACATCCCCATCTATCCCCCCTTTGCTCCCCTCCAATATATATGTGGGGTTGGGGCGGTGGGTTGACATAACGAGGAAAATATCACCCTCTTCACTCGTTGCTTGAGATGTGTTTTTGGGGTGAGGGAGGGGATCTCGTCATCATTTTTATAGCCGGGAGGGTAGCTTCCAGACGAATTGTTTTTGGGGTAATTGCATTCGTTATTGTCGCGGTTTTAATCGTTGTTATTGATTTATCTTATTCACTCTTTTTCTCTGGCTCTCTCTCGTTCTCTCGTTCTCTCTCTCCCTCTCTCTTTCTACCTCTCTCACCCTCGCTCCCACATCCCCCAATTTTCTCTGCTACGCATTCTGCTCTTGATTACGCGAGGAAACTTCATTTTTAAATTCTAACCAATTTTTTTCCAGATGGAAGAGTCCGAATTGCTCCCCGTATCCTCATCCGAATACCCATCATGCCGTCCCAATTTCTCAGCCTACAACATCGGTCTATCCCTCGTCTTTTCTACCGTATTCGTTCTGTCTCTCCTCGGCAATACCGTAGTCATCCTCACAATTCTCTATCGACGCCGAAAAGCCGCGCGGTCCGTCACCAATCTCTATCTGCTCAATTTGGCCGTGGCCGATTTATTGAGGTAAGATTTTGGCGTTTATTTGGTAGTGTCCGCTCGAACTTGGATTTTCCGCACATTTCGTAATTTTAACCAAACAGCAAAAAGTTTCGTGCCGAGTGGGATTCGAACCCGGACCCTGGAAGTGGCAGGCTGACACACTGCCAATTAACCAACCGTGAAATTGCGGACTTGCTTGAAAGCCCATTTTCATCTCGATTTCCAGGTCATTAGCCTGCATTCCACCCACCCTTCTCACCGAGATTACGCACTGCTGGACGCTAGGGAAGACGTTGTGTCATACTGTAGCGTTTTTACAGCGTAAGTTGTGTTTAAAGGGACTTAAAAGGCATGATAGTGATTTTTCCCGGCCTGAAAAACGCGTGCGGCTGCGTCGCGTGTCTCGGTTTTATTATTAGTAGCTAGCGACACGCGGCGCGACCGCACGCAGCTGCCTAGCTACTCTATAATCTTAATCGCCTTTTTAGCTGTGTCGGTTTGTGCATCGGCCTACACGCTGACGGTCATTGCTATCGAGCGCTATTATGCTATTTGTAGACCACTACACCTCAGAAAATGGCATACAAAGGTTTGTCGCTTTCGCTGTCTCACTTGCTCTCTCTCTCGCTCTTTCTCTCGCCCTACGACCTCATCTAAATATTTTCAGAAACGAGCCCTCGGTCTACTAGCCGTTGTCTGGCTGTGGTCCCTATTGTGCAACGCCGTCTCTTTCTTCATCTTCGATTCCCATCAAATCGAGAAGTGAGTACGAGCTACGCCTGTTTACGCTTAATTTTCAGAGATGTCTGGACGTGCAACCCGGTTCGAAGCACCACCATCATGTTCTTTTATCAGCTCTATTTGACGCTAGTGGGTTTATTTCTGTTCCGAAATTGGAAAATATCGATAAGATCGAAAATATCGAAAAAGCCTAGCGTGAAAAATACCGAAAACCGCTGATTGGTACTGACTGATTCATTGCGTGGTTTTTGATACTTTCTATGGTTTCTGTTCATCAGTTTTTCCCTGTTGTTCTCTTCGACATTTTATGCTACGTTGTCTGTCGCCACTCTTCTAAAAAACGTTAGAGTAATTCCGCTTATTTAGGCCCTTCTCTTCATCCCCCTGGGTCTAATGGTTGCCCTCTACGGCAACGTCATCTGTACCCTAAATGGTGCCCTCGACGGGGATGCTCCAGATCCAGATCTCTCTACAATTCTTGCCGCTCATACCTCACGATCAAGTAAGTATTTTAATAAAATTGTGTTCATGTGCTACTCTCTCTCTCTCTCTCGCCCTTGCGCTCTCTTTCTCTCCCACTCTCTCGTGCTAGAATGTAGCTCTAGCTTCCTAAAACGTGACCCAATCCTGTGCGTGCAATTAGGAGCGAAAAGTAGAGAGTCGAACTTGTTGCAGGCGATTCCCTCGAGAGTCAACCGGGAACCATTGTCGAATGGATCTGCAAGGCTGTCAAATTGTCCAAAAAGAAGACAAATATTGGGGACGCACACTTTACAGGGTGGCCAGAACAAAAAGTGCCTGGTTTGCACTGAAATATCTCGCTAGGGGAAACGAATCGGACCATCGTTACCTTGCCAGAATGCTTAAATATGCTGGGTATGAAGAATAAACACAAGTTGTTTTTTAAGATTCTTGACGACCCACTACTCGTTAAGAATTTTTGAACATTTTTGAAAAATAGAAAACTTTGAAGCGATAAAGTATGCAATTTTTGAAGAGTTATAGTAAAGTGTAGGGTATCAAAATGAAGCTCTTGTAAGGCGCTATTAAATCAGTGGTAAAGATTATCGATCGGTTTAACTAGCGGTCAATAGGAGCGTTCGGAAAATCGGGACTTTTCCAGAAGGGGCGATTCCCAGTTGACCACAAAAAGCCCATTGTTGCCATAACGTCTTGCACTCGTTACATGTAATCCTGGTTGCCAAAGATAACCATGTTATAGTTTTAACTAAAACAGCCTAGAACCTCCAAATTCCATCGACTTGGCAAAATGCCAAAAAATTTTTTGATAGAGATTTTATATATCTTAATGCCAAAAGTAAGTTGTGTTTATTCTTCATACCCAGCATATTTAAACATTCTGGCAAGGTAACCATGGTTCGATTCGTTTCCCCTAGCGAGATATTTCATTGCAAACCAGGCACTTTTTTTTCTGGCCACCCTGTAGAGATATGGAGAGAGAGAAAGAGAGACAAGCTGGCTAAACTTAAAACCCCCATTACAGGAAATGGAAACCCTCTCCCTGCCCGGCAACACAGCCAACGAAATCAGCGGCCGGAGAAACTCCTTTTTACGCGGGAGTTTTGGCAGAAGGTAAATTAACTTTTCCATTTTTGTATTTAAATCCTTTCAAAAAAATTTAATCCTGCTTCAGCTTGTTGTTAAAATTTACGCTTTACTCCACCCCTAAAAACAGTCTCGGACTCTTTCCTGAAACCGTAGTCCCTTCTTTTGTGACCTTTCAACGACAATTTAATCGTTTTGCTACTAATTTTAATAAGCCTCAATTATAACAATTTCAGCATCTGGGAGAGCTTCCGTAACATGTGGGTATTCGCGAAAATATACACCATTTTTGGGCGAGCCATTGCACTAATGACTAAACGATTCGATTCCCCCTATGCTAACATCACCTTTTAAAGAGACAGGGAAGGCACCCAAGGATTCTGGCTATGGATTCGCTATAGATTTTGGCGCAGCTGCGAAACGCAACGCGCGACGTCCGCGATTTCGGCGTAACGGCGGCAGCGTGCGCGTTTCGTGTCGTGACGCGCAAAAGGGAAAAAGGCTACGCCTATAAGGAGGCGTCCCAATCGATTACGCAATGGAACTACGGCGCAGTACGCATCGCGGCCTTGCCGGAATCCATGTCTAAAAATGTATTCCTGCCTTCCCAGCCCCTTTAAACACCAAAACCCCCCGGCGCCATGTCTCCCCATTTTTGGTTGCTTTTTTGAGCACTAACGTGTTGTTTATGCCAATTTCCCATTTTCAGATCTCTCTTTGGAATTCTGACACCAAGAAGCAGCCTCGATTCCAGCCTAATCGTGCTCAGATCCACGAATCAGGTACGCGAGCAGTGGAGCAGGCTAGCAGAGGCCCCTGGCGGTATTCTTATAATGACATTATTTCAGGAAAAGATTCTAACATCAAAGCGCCGCGTGACGCGCATGCTGATGACGATCGTGCTCCTGTTCGCGCTGTGCTGGACCCCGAACTACATCTTTTGGCTGGTTGTGCGCTTCTGCGATCTTTTTGTGAGTTCTGATACGTAAATTCGCAATTTTTGAAAAAAAATTGGTTTCGGGAGGGGGTCGAACCTGGATCGTGTCCTTTCCGGGTGAGCACTTACAAGGAGATGGTCTCAGCTCGACACCGAGTTTAGATTTGAAAATTTGCACACTGATAGAGCTCGACGAGACGAATCGATTGGTGTAACTTTCAGCTGCCCATACGATAAAATAGCCGTGTTATAAGCATTTTAAGTTTTTGCATGCATTTGCATTTTCGCCCTTCATAAGCCCTCCCCGTTCCCCCATCACCGTGGCCTGGTGGCCTAGTGGCGTAGCCGGTGGTGTATGGGGAATCTATTGAAGGTTCGAACCCGCTCACGATTTTTATTTTTTGCTTTTTGGCACAAATGCTGCCATTGGCGTTCTGAAGGCCTAGAATCAGTTCGCATTCCTTATTTTAACTCTTTCAAGGCGCAGTGACCATAAAACATCTTTTTTCAGAAACTGGAATTTTGACCCCAAGGGGCATTAACTGTCCCAGCAACAAAATTAAAAATTAAAAATAGAACAAAAAGTTAAGAATCAATATAATTTACGGTGAATGCGTTGTGTGTCAGCAAGCATTGTTCATTGTCGCAATTTTTTTGAAAATGTTGTTCATAGGTTGTTCATAGGTCAATGTTAAGTTCGGAAATTTTTGATGATGAGGTATTGTGGTCACTGCGCCTTGAAAGAGTTAAAATAAGGAATGCGAACTGATTCTAGGCCTTCAGAACGCCAATGGCAGCATTTGTGCCAAAAAGCAAAAAATAAAAATCGTGAGCGGGGATGAACCTTCAATAGATTCCCCATCCACCGGCTACGCCACTAGGCCACCAGGCCACGGTGATGGGGAACGGGAGGGCTTATGAAGGTAGGGCGGAAAAAAATGCAAAATGTATGCAAAAACTTAAAATGCTTATAACTCGGCTATTTTATCGTATGGGCAGCTGAAAGTTACACCAATCGATTCGTCTCGTCGAGCTCTATCAGTGTGCAAATTTTCAAATCGAAACTCGGTGTCGAGCTGAGACCATCTCCTTGTTAGCCAATTAGCCATGATCACAGAGGAGTCGCGGTGGGGAATGTTCTTTTCTCCCGTTGGGGAGAGGTAGCAGGCGATGTGGTGAACCGAAAATTAGTGTTTGCCAAGGGTTTTTCGGCACGCAATGCCAGTTTACGGTAATCGGAGCGCGTTTCAGGATGCCGAAGTGTTCAACAACACCTTGAACAGCGTACTGACCGCGTTGACATACGTATCTTCATGCACAAACCCGATCACATATTGCTTTATGAACAAAAGCTTCCGCCATTCCCTGCTCTCCGTTTGTCGTCGGAAGGTTGGTGTTTGCCTCTGGGTCTCTCTCTCCCTCTCTCTCTTAGTCACTCTCTCTCTCACTCTCATCCACCAATATATTTCAGCCGCCCTGCCCGTCTCCAAAACGTTTCGCCCAACGCTGCTCCAACTCGGACCGACAGCCATGCGCTCGCATTAATGCGCTTCCCTTAATTCGGGTAATTTTTTAAAAGAATTATTAACACAGTGAATTTTATTTAAGCTAATTCATATACCTCTACGTGCTTTCACGTCCCTTTAAATCGATATCTAACATCTTTTCCAGGTGGATATGGTCGACATCAACGCGAACGCCATCCCGGATTCCACTGAATAAGTTTTCATACCATTAATGCACAAATAACCCCCTCACTAACTTTAACGCCATGCCGGTAGCCCCCTTGAATAGTACGGTGCACTACTCAGAACGATCTCACTCTTTGATTATTGCCGTGTTTTTACTCCAGCCATTGAATATTGTCCCCGCGGGTCTTTGCCATTGTTTTCCATTTGATGATTTTGATGATTTTAATGCTATAAATATTGAGAAACATTGTAAAGACGTTAACGAGAGATTTGGCGGTATTTGGAGAGCGCAGACACGAAATGAAACGAGACGGAACGCAAAAAATTATGAAAATCGTAGTAATCAAAGCGAGAGCGCACTAGGGAAAAGTGTAAGTTGGAGCGCCATGTTTTCCAAAACCGGCTACGCAAAACTCCTTTATACACCCCGTACTACACGCATTTTAGCGGTTTTGCCTTGAAACAGAGCAGCCGGGACGTATGAAGGCGGACGTGCGCGTTGCGTGTCATCAAAAAAATCACTAGAGAAAATCGGCAACGCGAACGAATCTCTGCTATAATTTTCCCGGAGAAGCAAAGGATCCGCAGAGTATGTACAGAGTACGGCTGTACCCAGGATCCCCGCGTAGACGCTGTCATTTATTTTATTCCGGAGCTTTCAATCTCTTTCATTGAACGCGAAGAGAAACTACAACGAGCGCATAGAGTACAGTCGTGCAAAGGAGCTGCTTGTAGTCGATGTCGTCTATCACCTTATCCTTTCCATACCTTTAAAAGTAGCGCGTTCGGTAGATAACACACCTTCTAGTTATTTATATCAACGTCTAGGGCCCTTCCGCCTTCCTTGTTTTCCTGATGCATCCATCTTTGCAGTTTCCCCACCGCCGGAGAACACATTGCGACCACACTTCGACACAGCAGCACATGGCCTTGGCGTAGTGTGGCCGACGAACCTTCTTCTATGTTCTTCTTCTCTTTCTGGTCCTTGTCCTGCTTCTCCTTCTTCAATTTCTCCACCCGATTGGCCCTGTTGAGCCCGGTGGGAGTTGTCCAGATGGCTGCTTATCACCTTGCCGGGTCCTCGCCGCGTCCGCCGTCATCCCCTCGATTTCGCACATATCCGCTTTCAGCACAACAATCGCCCCCAAATTTTTCGGGTTAAATAATTTTTGGGGTGGTTTTTGGTGCGGTGCTCACGCGTTTTATGATGGTACTGCTCTGTTAGCGGGGGGTGCGTGAGCGGGGATCTAACTTTTGCCTACCCTACGCTGCGATAATAGCTACAGGGTGGCGATTAAGTATTTGCGCCTGTTTCAAGCACGTTTTTAGGAGCTAAATCGTAGTCGGCAGAAACAACAAATAAGTCCATTTTGTAGAGAATTTTTTGCTGTATCAGGTGCAAGGTGAAAACAGGAAACCGCTTCACCATACAATTTTAATTTGTCTAAACATGTAAAACGGCGTTTTTTTGTATGGATTTTCTTCATTTTTGAGGAGCTCAGAAATTTTTTTGAAGAAGCTGGATATATTTCCCGATGTTTGATCGTGGAAAGAGCTCTCTGAACTTGCTAGACAAAATGGGCATGGGTAACGGGGAGTCCTGAGTAGGGCACGGGAACGAAAGTAAATTTTGGCAAAGCTCGCGGGCCGCGCATCCTGTCTCAGAGCGACTTATCGCAAAAGAATGCATTCTAAAAAATCGCACCTTTGAGGTATCTTCTTCGTTTTGCTATCAAAATGTAGGTAATTCTTGCGTCTCTTTACTAGCCACTTTAGCTAGAGCGAGAAAAGCTAAATTCTCCAGCCCATGATTTTTTAAGAGTGGAGCAAACGGGTCGCATAACCAGGCGTCTCATTCCATCGTTTTGTGCAAACATTTTGAGCTTTTTGAACGCCCTTAAGCTTTTCCGGACCGTTTGGATCGCTTAACCAAGTCCCCATCATGGAAAACATCTTCGACAAGTGATTGTAGAAATTTGAGACATTTTGTGTTTTTCGTGAATAAGCCTCCCGCGCGGCTCAATTTTGGTGGTCGAGAAAACTACGAATAAATCTAGGATCCGATTAGAAATAATTTTTCCGTCTACTACGTTCGCTAAAGGGCATTGCAAAGAATATAAAGACCACTTGTTGTTTTGGCCAACTGAGATACTTAGGCTGAAAAGCTGAAACAAAGGGACGAGATACGCGCGGCCCTCGCTGATGTTTGGGCGCTTCTCTCAAAGTTCATATCTTGAAAATTTAGGAATTAGGGCCGTAGATTTTTTGGTATCCGTAATTAGGTTATATTGGCTACATTATGGTCGTAAAATAATTTCCCAGACACGCTTCGGTCATTTTTTACGCTGCCTTTCCTGGCGCAAATACTTAATCGCCACCCTGTATAATAGCGATAGCAACTTTTTATATAGCCTTAACGCCGTTTTTAAGTGTGCCCGCGTCGTAGTAATTAGTAAAATTTACGTGCTAAGAAAAAGAAAGCTACGAACGCTCCTATAAACGCAAAAAGCATGGGGCCAAAACTTTAAGATTAAGAAAAAAACTTTAAGTTCTGTTGCATTATCGGGACTCCTATAAGCACAGAAGTCCCCAGTAATTTAGTATTAAATCTTTGAATAGTGTTTTTAGTGAACTATAATTATACTTCTTGTGAAAAACCGGAAAAACAGGAACAATTTTTATCAATTTTGTGCAAATTTAATTTTTGTCGAAAATTATATTTTTTATTTTGTAATAAAAATTTGTAAGGTTCTTACGTTTATAAATAGCAAAAAGAAGTTTGGAAGTACTTTCCCTATTGATATTAACTTGGATCCTTAGGAAAAAAGTTTGTCCCCCCGATAATGCAGAAGTACCGACTCTGGAAAATGGCTAGAGAACTATTAGGTGGCTCTATCTCGGGATTTTTCATGGATTTGGGTTGTGATATTGGATTTACTAACATTATGCCGAAAAATGATTATGCAGAAAACCATTACGCAGAAAACCATTATGCCGAAAATACATTATCCCGAAAACCATTACGTAGAAACCCATTATATAGAAATTTCAATACACAGAAATTTCAATATGCAGAAATCCGGTACGCAGAAAACCATTATACAGAAAAACCAGTACGCAGAAATACATTACCTAGAAAATTCATTACGCAGAAGACCATTATACCTAAATTTCCGTACAAGGAAAAACTATCTTTGCTGGAAATTTTCGAGAAGGCAAAAAATTTGGTGGATAAAATCCTGGAAAGTTAGCAAACAGGGTTCGGAGAAAGTTTTCAAAATTTGTTTCAAGAAGTCTAGAGAGGAGGGTGAGTATCGGGAATCTTGCACAATTTTCGAGTCGATAAAACTATCGGGCTGCGCAAAGTCCGCGAGTCAATGATGGAAACAACCTCAACGACCGCGGATACAACTTTTTTTTGTATATAGAATCTTATCGGAGTGGAACGGTTGGGGTAACAAATTTCTGCGAAAGATTTTTTCTATATAATGAATTTCTTCGTAATAGTTTTTCTGCGTAGTGATTTTCTGTGTAATGGTTTTCTTCCTAATGTGTTTTCGGTATAACGGTTTTCTGTCTAATCACGCCATTCCAGGCTTTAACAGGCAGGCACGGATAGCTTTTGGGCTACGGCAGGCTCCCTTGCACAAGGGGACAGCGCGCTCGCTACGTTTTTGTTCGAAAATGAACCAACTTTTGGACAAAACTGGATTTTTCTCGAAATTTTAATACAGGGTGTGCAAAAAAAAAAGGACACAGTTTGGGTCGAAATAACTCGCGAACGGTAGAGAATCGAAGGTACGTTACCATGCCAGAATGCTTAAATATGCTGGGCATGAAGATTTAACACAACTTGATTTTTTCGATTTTTGGCTACGTATCAATACAAATGACACCCGAAAACTGTGCGTTCGGGGAAACTTCATTTGTATTTTCTCAGTTTCCTGTGGTGGCTGGCATCTAATTTTTATTAAGTAAGTTAATATAAGCAGCAGATATGTACCTACAAAATTTAAGAATTTTTGAGGGTCTGGTTGAAAAGTTAGAGAGGAATGAAATTTTGTATGGAGAAATTTCGTAAATTTTTAATATTGAAAAAACCTATGGCGAAAACCTCAGAATCAGTTGTTGTGGAATACCTACGAGCCCGTTACAATCGCATAAAAATCTTAAAAAATTTTTTAAGATCGATGAATTTTCGCGTTTTTCAACGACCCCCTGGTCATGGATTTTTCGAGGTCTCGAAACCCAACTTTGGAAAAATATTTCTAAATTGCCAAAGGGCACTCAGCTGTTTTCTTTGCTTAGCTATGTAGTACTGGGGTTTATCTATCATTTACAAAATTTCTATCTACCGTACCTCTTTGGAAGGGCGTCTTTTAGGGCCTCCAAAACGGTTCGTTCGTGTTTTTTTCCGAACCTTGTCACCATTTTATAAAATTTAGTCGCGCTGTGAAAATTATTGTTTTATTTTTATCTGATACCTGTTGAATAGCGCATCCTAAAGCCTCATTCATGAATTTTTTTTAACCAGCGGTTGGCGCCAGGAAAATTCATCAAAACCCGAAATAAACCGAGTTGGAGGTTGCGTAAAAAAATTTTGGAAGGTGGAGTCGTAGGGATATTTCGAGCAATAAATCAGTGCCATCAGTTGAATAAAACTATGCAAAGATTAAAGCAATTTCAGGTCGCAAAAATTTTAAGAAGATTTCTAAACTTCGATTTTGGAATAGGGTGATCTTCGATTTTGAGCTGAAAGTCACCATGATCATGAATCATATTGCCCCCAAATTTTACGGGCGTAGATAATAACATCAAAGCTATAATCGTATCCATAAGATGCAGGTGGTGTTTTTATTTTTAAAATTTCGAAAATTGACCCGGCTACTCGGACCCGAAATCGGCTCTCTGGCCTTGTTTTGCACTTGGCCTCGTAACTTTGTTATTTACCACCCAAAATCAGTAATTTTTCACAGGTTATCTTACAATCAACTCTAGAAGGCCTTCGAATAGAAAAATCGTCACTTTATGGAATTTTGTGATGGCATGCTAAAACGCGCTCCACGTGGGTTACTGTAGAAAACCGAAATTTGCGATTTTCGTGGTGTTTTGCCATGGAATCGCTTCGATCTTTCGGAAAACCAATAGTAGCAGTTTTTGGACCAATTGACCAAAAAATTTACAAAATTCTGCCGCAGAATTAAAAAATCCGTTTTTGGTGTTTTTCATGAAAGTTTGTGGATAGTACGCTCTCGTATTTGGCAGCAAGGTGCCCCCACCGATTGCCTAACAACCCAGAAAATTTTAGCCGAATCGAAGCTAGGCGCCCCGAGAAAAGCGGAAAAATCGAAACCTACAGTACCCTGCTGGGGCACGTTTTAGCAAGCAATATAAAAATACCATAGATTGTGGTGGAATTTGGTGTGGAATCCGAGATTAATATTTGGATAGGTCATTGACAAAATATCAGCCATGGGCAGCGAGTTATAAGCGAGTTATAACTCAAAGAACAAAAATAACGCAAAATCGCGAAAATTGTTTTGCTTTTAAAAATGAAATTTACCTCGATAAATTCTAAGATTTTGCCATTACATTTTACAAATTTATACTATTTTTAGGCCAAAAATCAGAATTTTCCCACCTCCCGTTCAAGAACGCACAATTTTCGGTCGTAATCAGCGTCAATAGTACAGTTGCGTACTCAAAAATCGAAAAAATCAAGTTGTGTTAAATCTTCATGCCCAGCATATTTAAGCATTCTGGCATGGTAACGTACCTTCGATTCTCTACCGTTCGCGAGTTATTTCGACCCAAACTGTGTCCTTTTTTTGCACACCCTGTAGAAAAATTAGAAACTCAATTAGATTTAAATATTCGAGACGCCAAGGCGCAGATTTTGAGACCTAACTATCGAAAATCTATTCTGGTACTTTTTGTGATGGTCTTTTGAAGTTCAGTTCAGGATTTTGTGCGGTTTTAAATAGCGCAGAAACCAAGCATTGTCGCTGAAATCTGGGCCTAGATTTGGTAAAATCTAGGTCGATTACCCCCCAGTGCGTGAAATCGACGCCTAAAATGGCTCCAAGTGAATGTTTTGCGAAAATGTACGCCAGTGGTCAACCGTCACTTTTTGATCGGGTTAATTTTTCCAGATCCTTACAGGGTGTTCCAAAAAAAAAGGTCCAAGTTTGTCCCCGAATAACTCGAGAAGGAAACATATTTCACCGTGCGTTACCATGCCAGAATGCTTAAATATGTCAGGAATAGGGAAATAACTCAACTTGATTTTTTCGATTTTTGGCGACGTACCCATACAAATGACACCCGAAAACTGTGCGTTCCGGCAAAACTTCGTTTGCACTTTTTTGGATTGCTGGTGGTCGAAAACTTCCAATTTTTACAGTGTAGGTACCTCAGGATCGCCCCTACGCACATCCGAAATTTTAGAATTTTTGAAGGTCAGGTTGGCAAGTTATAGCGTGCTCAAATTTAATATGGAGAAATTTCGTAAATTTCGAATATTACAAAAACCTATGGTAGAAACCTCAACATAAGCTGTTTTAGCATGTCTATAGGCTGGATACAATCCCACAAAAATACCAAAAAATTTTTCAGAACCGCGGATTTTTGAGTTTTTTGACGACCCCCTGGTCATGGATTCTTTCGAGGTCACGAAACTGAACTTTGGAAAAATATTTCTAAAATTGCAGATAGAATTTCGGTGTTTGCTTTGCCTTGTTGGGTAGGACTGGCGTCCATCTATCATGTACACAATTTCTAGCTACCGTATCCCTTTGGAAGGTTGCTTTTTAGGGCCTCCAAAACGGTTGGTTCGTGCTATTTCGCAGACCTTCATGCCAGTTTATAAAATTCATTTGAGAGGCTGGAATTGTTGTCATAATTTTATTTAATACTACTTAATGGGCGCGTTCTAAGATTAATTTTACAAATTTATTGGGCCATCCAATCTCTCAAAAGAAATTCATTAAGAGCCCAAATATACCCGAATTCGGGACGAGGTAAAAAAATTCTCGAGGCTTGAGTAGCCCCGACTTTTTTGGCATAAACTCAGCTTGGATATTCAACTAGAACTCATGCAAATACAAAACCTTTTCATGGCAAACGAATTAAGAAGAGCGCCCCAAAGTCGGCTTTTCAAAGACGTTAAGTTCGGGTTTTAAATCAAAATTAGCCATTAACTTCAGCCAGATCGTTCCAGAATTTTGCTCTCATGCACAGTTCAATACGTGCTATAAATGTATCCACCAAACCCCGGTGCCTTTTTCATTTTCAAAAATTCGATTTTCGAGCCAGGGCGTCGGGTCCAAAATCGGGGTCCGAGGGGGGTTTTCCTCTTTCCCTTATAACTTTGTCATTTGCCACAGGAATCAAGTAATTTTTTGTAGGTGCTCTTACAATCACCCAAAGAACAGTCTAAAATCGAAAAACCGTCACTTTATGGAATTTTGTCTTGACATGCTAAAACGCGCTCCAGGCGGGTTACTGTAGAAAACAGAAAATCGCCGTTTTCTCGTTCTTTTCACCATAGAAACGTTTCGATCTTTCAGGAAAACAAATAATAGTAGTTTTCGGACCGATTCATTAAAATATTTAGAAATTGCCGTGGCTAAATTCAAAAATCAGCTTTTTGTACATTTTTCGAAAGTGTGTGGCTAGAAATTTGCTATATTTTGCCCATGGCTGCCCCTTACCATTGTTTACCGATGGTAAAATTTTGAGTGAAATCGCAGCTTACAATAAAAAGAAAAACGCGAAAAACAAAACTACAGTATCCCTCTGGGGCACGTTTTAGCAAGCAATAGAAAAATACCATAGAATCAGGTAAAATTTGCTGTTGTGCTAAAGATTATCATTCTGAGACACCTATTGCAAAAGATCAGCCATGGGCAGCGTATTTGAAGAGAGTTGCGAATTAAAATGTAAAAAGATACAAAACAGTGAAATTTGTTTTGCTTGTAAAAAAAGAACTGGAGCTTCAAAAATTCTAATATTTGGCCATTAGCTTTCTACAAATGCCAACGATTTTTGGGCCAAAAATCAGAATTTTCCCACCACCCGTTCAAGAACGCACAATTTTCGGTCGTAACCAGCGTCAATAGTACAGTTGCGTACTCAAAAATCGAAAAAATCAAGTTGAGTTATTTCCCTATTCCTGACATATTTAAGCATTCTGGCATGGTAACGCACGGTGAAATATGTTTCCTTCTCGAGTTATTCGGGGACAAACTTGGACCTTTTTTTTTGGAACACCCTGTATTGTTTTAGCAGTTTTCAATGGCTGGAGCACAGTTTTTAAGCAAAACGCAAAAGCTTGGCAAAGGTTTGGGGAGAAATAGCGGTTGCACGTTGGTCCCGGGGGTCGAACCCGGACCCTCTGTTTGAGATTTTGGATCGGCGCTAACCGATTGCGCCGCGGCCCCGGAGGGTCCTATCCGTGCCTCCGTGGAATGCCGTGTAATGGATTTCTGCGTACCGAAATTTCTGCGTAATGTTAAGTGCCCGTGATATTGGCGTTTTGTTGTAGTAGTGCTACCTTTAGGTATGCGCACCTACCTGTTGCTGGCCGCATTGGCGGTGGCCGGCCTCTCGAAGCACGTCGAGCTGCCCGCGCCCTACACTGATTTCTGCATCCTCGACAATGGCACCAATCGCTACGATCCGGGAGATCAGTTTGATGTGCCGTGGTGAGGCTTTTTTCGATGATTTTTGGGCTTGTTTATTACTTTTTAAAGCGCATGTTCAGGCGGTTGGACGCATATTCCGTATTACGCAGAGAGGTTGAGACAAAAGAGAGAGGAGAGAGAGATAGCGATGCAGATGTACATGGGAATATGCGTCCAACTAACTGAGCGTGCGCTTTTGAGCGTTGTATATCGCCTTGAAAATGGAACTCAAGCTCCCTTGAAGCAGATTGCTTCAGCTTTTCCTCGAGCTCATTTGATAGAGCGATGAATTCTGAGCAAGAGCTCTCTTTTAAAATACGAAATGAAACATATTCCAGGTTCAACATCGACCTCGACGCCGACCCGTCGCAGCGCTGGGTGCAAATTGCCAAGCGCTACAAGCAGGACATCCACGGCCTCATCCAAGTACTCGTCGGTAGGTGCTATTTTTCAAAGCCTTCACTTCCTTCTAGACTTCATCACCCCTATCTTCCCGGGTGCACTCGACTTTGTGGATGGTGTCTTTGCCGAGACGATCGAGAAGTTCCAGTCGCCATATCGTGAGGAGCTCATTGTCAGCTAATCTTTTTTTTTGTTTTCTTCTAAGCGTTGTAAATTCTTTTCTATATACCCTTTTTAGTCAATCTCTCAAACGGCCGACATTCCAATCGGTCAAGTGGTGCTGTACAACATCTTCTACGAGATTTTCACCGTTTGTACGTCGATCGTCGGCCAGGATGCGTCGAACGATATGTACCACTCGAGGTCGGTTTTGGGCATTTTTGGGGGTTTTTGCGCGTCTTTCGTTACATCTTTCAAGATCAAAAGCACGTAAACGTAGAACTTTTAAAAAATGGCGAACATTTTCGACTTTTTGGTCAAACATCTATGAAAAATGACACAAAAATAAAAAAATTTTTAAGAAATTTGGTTTTAAATCGCTAAAAACTACTGAGAAGATAATAAAAATGCTTTGTCTATGATTAAAAGTATAGAGAATAGGTGAAACAATAAAGTTTAGCCTCCCCCCCGCTAGCAGACCAGTACCGATCAATATTAATGTTCCAGGAACCTCGACTTTGGCCTTTTCCTCGGCTGGAACTACACGAAACACGAGTGGGAAATCTCGCAGCATTTGCGCAAAATGATCCTCAACGTCAACTGGATCAAGGACGGTGCGTTACGTTAGATGTATTAGTACGAATTATCCTTTTGACGTGATCATCATACTTATTAATATTGCAGAACATGTTATAACCGATTGTTCAGGCAAAGTCCTCTACAAATCCAACCACTTTGCCGGCTACATTGGCATCTACAACGCGCTGAAGCCGGGCAAATTCTCGCTCACCGCCAACGAGCGCTTTATGGCTGATGGAGGTAATTTTTTTTGTAATTTCGCCCTAGATTAACTTGATAATCATTATATTCGACCGTTTCTAGGCCTTGTCGGCATTATCAAGTGGCTGCTAGACGAGGAGCCGAACGGAAAGTGGATGACCACCCTCGCCCGCGAGACCATGGAGAATGCTAACAGTTCGCGGTTTTAATAAATCTTCTCTATTTTTATGTAGCCTACGCCGAGGCGAAAGACCGACTGATGAACGTGCCGATGTTGTCGCCCGTCTACTACATCTTGGGTGGTGTCAACCCGTGGGAGGGAGCTATTATTACCCGGTAATTTTCAAAAAGTTGGATTTCTAACGGAGCTGGACTGTTAGCGGGGGGGAGGTGATTTTTAGCAGGGTGGAACAAAAATTTAAGCGGCTATTTTGACCTGTCGGTATTATGGCTGTCGGTGTTTTCGGCCGTCGGGGGTTTTGGGTGTCGGGATTTTGGCCAGTCGTTATTTCGGTCGCATTTTGGATTCGGAAATCTGTTCCTAGACTCGATTTACAAGAATTCGTTTAGTGCCCTGAACGGCACGGATCTGCTGACGGAGCTGGACCCGCACTCGCCAAATGGCTGGTATCTCCTCCAGACCAACTACGATCCCGACGTTGATGTAATGAATTTTGAATAACATGGCGTAATCTATCACTTTTTAGCCGCTGTACCTCGATGACCGTCAGACACCCGGAGATCGCTGCATGCGCAAGCTCGGCCAAAAGGACATGGGATTCCAGGTAGATGAATAAAATGGGACATAGCGAATAACTAGCATTAGAAAATTAATAATGGAATAAAGAGTTTTAAAAGATAAAAACATAGTAAATAACATTAATTAAATTCTAGGGTATGTACAACGTGCTCTCGTCGAAGACCAACCTCAACAAGCTCACCACCTACACCGTCCTCATGCACGTAAGTTTACCAGCAAATACAATAAAGATAACCAAACAAGGTTCTTTGGCATTATCGGGGGTGCGGGGGGTTTGTATATGCCCAGAAATGCTAGTAGCGTAATAGTAAATATTTTAATAATGGATTTAGCATAATTTAACGGCATTTCAGGGGGTCGGCCTTTAAAAAGCAGGGATTTTTGTCAAAAATTGATATTTTTGTATCTTTTAACTGAAACTTGCATGTTAACGTAAAAAAACAGTGTAGAAACACTTATGGTAATCATTAGACGACGAAAACGCTGCTAAAACACAATTTTCAGGTGAAAACTGGTCGTTTCGAGACGATCATCCAGGGTTGTCCCGGGGACTGCTGGCCATTCTAAACAACCTTCCTCTGCATGTTGTATCCACAATAAATACTTGCTATTTCAGCGTTACACAGCTATAATATAAATGTTATATTTAACGATTGAAATATATCTATAGCAGCAAATAGGATTGGGCGCCGCCCTTCGCGGGGTTTTGCGCGTATCCGGCATTTCCGGTCTCTCCGCCCCCGCCATTCGCTCCGGAAGTGGCCGGACCACTTTCCGCCATCCCACCCGTTCTGAAAATCACGTAAATGGTACGAAAGTGTACTCATCCGTTCAAAATTTGTTTTTTTCGAAAGCTACCTTGGGGGGGGGGCATGGGCAATATGCGGCATCGGGTCCGGGTTGTCCATCTCCACCGGGTTCTCCGGGTGTCCCATCTGTTCCCGGGGTTCCATCCCTTCCCGGTCCACCCATGGACCCAGCGGGTCCTTGGGGCCCAGGGCCCGGATCGTGGCCATCCATACCCGGGGCTCCCATCTCGCCCATTGGCCCTTGTGGCCCGGCTGGGCCAGGTTCACCGGGCAGGAACTGTAAATCGAATTTAAAAGCATTTAAATCGCGGAAAATTCAAAGAGAGATGAGAATAAATGTGTACGGAGTAGCGTAACGTAATGGAATTCGCTCTGGACCGTGTATTTTGAAAATTTTTCACACTAAATGCCTTTTTTTGAAAATTTACTTAAAACTAAAACAATAAAATAGGCAGGCTAGCGGAGATTCCTTGGGAAAAAGTTACCTTCATTCCCGGCTTTCCGGGCATTCCATCGGGTCCAGGCATTCCGGGCATTCCCGGATGTCCATCTTCCCCGGCCGGACCCTGAATATTTTTTGTTTTTTATGCTTTTTGCTGACGTAATGTCAATTTGTCGACAGGTAGAATGACAAAATTTTACCATGTCGAAAGGATCGTTAACTACAACGTTTCGACATTCTTATTTTCGGCAAAATGTACTTGATTAAAGCGCTAAAAACGACTCACCGCTTGCCCGGGGCTTCCGGCATTTCCGGCAGGTCCAGGCGGTCCATCGGCTCCGGGGTTTCCGGCGGGCCCAGGTGGTCCTGAAGGACCAGGAGGCCCGGGTTCCCCAGCCGGACATTTGATACAATCCTTCAGTTGTGGATACACATCGTTGATCATCGAATTTCCGGACAATCCGGGTTTTCCGTCTCCACCGGGCATTCCGGGCCTTCCATCCAGACCCGGCTCCCCGGGTGGTCCGGGTGGACCGGCTGGGCATCCCGACGGGGCCTCGCCACAGTCTGAAAGGTTCTTGTGCACTAGCGGGGGTGGGGGGTATTCTGAAGAAGTAGTTCAAAAACTTGGTGAGAATTGTAAAATTTAAAATCGAAGACGGAAAAGGGCCAATTTGGGTCGGAAAATCGAGATTTTTAGTAGATTTTCAAGTATAGCCTTTTCCATGTAAAGTTCTTACGTTCAAGAATGCCAAAAAAATGGCTTAGAAAAAGACATTAAACTAGGACTTTTTGAAATTTTTGGAAAATTCCTTAATGAAGTTGGTTTTCTGTTCTTCTAGGCGCATCGAATGTCGATGCGCCTAGAAAAAAACGCTGCAAAAAAACCCGAAAGCGTCCGTAGCCTAGGCTTCAACGCGCCTTTAAAAACTAACTGCATTCAGATCCTCCAGCACCACCGGAAGCACCACCAGCATCATACGCCTGACGCGTGAATCTGGCCATCGTTTGGGCAAACGCCGAGGCACGCGTCACGGATTGCATCTCGTTCCATGCCTCGTCCGAGTGAGCCTAAATCCAGATCATAATTGTAATCCGTAGTTTAGTGTTACCTTGAACGAGTCGAGTTCGTTGTGAATCCGGGCATGGAATGAGGAGATGTCCTGGACGATTAGACAAACAGCCAACAGGCATGCAAGTGTCGCCACAGCACACACGCTCGTCCCGACGGCGATTAGGCCTGGAAATTGCGGGGTACGGTAGGTAGAGCTGAATTTAATGTTTGTCCTTAGGCGGAAGGTTTAAAGGGCGCTAAGCTATATAAAAAAAACGAGTTTTCGGGGTAAAAAAAAACAGTTTAATTACGGCAATCATAATAAACAAACCTGTAGAGCCGGCCATGACTTGGGGATGAGCTTGGCTTTTCAGACCTATGGATTGCCTTATATAACTACCGGAAAAACTGGTCTCTCCCCCCCCCCCCTCGCCCCCTGAAAACTCTTTTTAGATCTCCGATAAACGAGCCGACTACAGACTGGTAATAATCTGATGGTTGAAGAGACCAGTTTTCGAGATTCCATCTGTTTTGACTTTTGACTTTTTGCCAACTAGGGTAGTTATATTCTCGAGTTTATAACAAAAACAACACAAAAACGCTTCGAAAACAAATTACAACACCCGCGGACAGTTTTGTGTGCATAGGAGCGCCGCGAACTCATTTATTTTTGATGTTTTTAATTTTCCTGTCGAGACAATCAAAAAAGCTTTATTCAGACCAGTGCCGAGTACCCGTTTGATCACAATGGCCTTGATGAGAAATAATATTGTTACACATAATGCGATCCGTCAGACGGCCGTATATATCCGACGGCGATCAAGATGATGTCGATTATCGTCCAAATGCCGAGCCCGCCAAACGAGAACAACTTTCCGATGCCCGATTTCCAGAGGCCCAGATAGAAACGGTCTACCTGAATCGGAAAAATTTGTTAATTCTAAAAAAGTATTTAATAGATAAGTGAATCTTTATAATGATTAAATTATAGCATCTTTTAAACTATCCGTATTCTATTAAACTATACGTAAATGTCTGAACTATTAACCACCGTATAAATGTGTCAGAGCTTACTCCAAATCCGCCCAGCGTAATCGATAAGAACAGCGCCTTCGCCCAGCTGTGACCGGAAGTCCAGTTGCATCTAAATGACGCCGTTTAATTATATTTATTTCTAAAGATATATTTATGAAAAGCGAGAAAGATCTATTTTCGTTTTTTTTTTCATAAGAATCTAACTTTATTTTTATAAAGTTTTGGCAGCTCACTCTTATCAAAAACATACCTGGTCTTCTTGTAAAAGTGACGATTGCCCATGCACAGAACATCTTGATGAGCCTGGAATACCTCTTGTTACTAAACGCTTTTTCCAACCCACCGAGCACAACACCGGCACCAACTCGGCGCTGGTCGTCGAGCAGTTCGAAGTGTGTGTGCAGCTGTACTCGCTCGGCTCGAGTTGCCAGCAAAACCTGAAAAAAAACAATGATAATAAATGGCTTGCCACTACAATGATACGCAAATGTTTAGCAAAATTACCGGCATCTCGCGACTCTCGACATTGAATACCGCAAACATTGCGGAACGGTTGTGCAGTTGATCTAATGAAAAATGCTGGATTTTGGCGTATTTAACCAACCCTAACATTAGTGCCAAATACACAATTTTTCGGGAATGTGCAATCCATACAATCGCCGTAACGGCCACAATCGAGTCCGCGGTTGCATTTTGACCTAAAGATTTTTAAGCTTTTCCAGCTGTTTCAGGGCTTACAATTGGATTTTCCGGTAAAACGCTTTGTCGGCCAGGGTTTGGACTAGGAATAAAGTCAGGAAAACGAGTCGTAGCCCTTTCATTTCTCACATTTGAGGTTGAATATAGGTTTAGACAAAGTTCACCAGCTGCTTCAGCTCAATGGGCTTATGTTGTGTGCCATTCCCACGCGACCCCATCTCCCTCGCGTTAGTTGTAGTGCGGCGTATCGAAAAGAGACCGACCTTCAGGACTACGGTATTGAAGCTACAGTGCTAATTTGCGTTGTATAAGAAAAGAGTATACGAAAATTTATTCGCAAAGTGTACCAAATTTCAAGCAACAACATTCGGGTCCCAGCAATATTTTTGGTCTGCCGTATCCGACAGCAAAGATTGGACATCAGCCGGGTCGAGTTTCTGAAATTAAAATAAATGCCGGAAATTTATTTTTACCACGCTGGCAGCCTTGAGGTTCTCTTCGATATGGGCCTTCTGTGTACTACGTGGCAATACGCTAAATATCCATTGAGGCGTATAAAACACTACAAACCTCATATCCTGATTGATAGCCCACGCGAGGAGGAGCACGTGAATGGAGATCTTATACTTCTCGGCCATTGCGATGACTTGTGGGTCAGCGGCCAGCTTCTTCCGGCCTTCTGGCGAGCCCAAACTGCTGTAAGCCTAAAAAATCAGTTGGAGATTACAAAACGAAAATACCTGGAAGTGGATCTGGTTCTTCTTGCAATAATCCACAAGGCTGTTTGTTTGATAGTGGACGTGATATTCACACTGGTTGACGGCCGGATGAACCTGGAAATTTTTGTTTCAAACAATGCAGCTAAAACAACGAACCTTTGCATGTCCAAGCAACTCTTGCAAATGTCGTTCCGTGTAATTTGAGACGCCGATCGCCTTGAGCTTGCCCTCGTCTATAAAATAATATAAAAAACCGGGTCCCGGAATACCGTAAAACTTTTCCATCGTCTCCCAGCTTTGCTTTCGCAGTTGCTTGTTCTTTGGTGATTCTGAGGGATTGGATGAGCCTGGCCAGTGGATAATCAGCAGATCCAAGTAGTCGGTTTGGAGGTTCTTTAGACTCCTAAAGTATTGATTATGCGAGCAAACGTTGGTTTCTCAGCGCAACATTTACTGCATTACTAACAAAACCATTCAACGATGTAACGGATAAATGAGAAAATTTGGCAATAGTTATGTGGTTTTGTAAATGAAATATAGCATATTTTCCCTTCCAAAAAGCCTACTGTTCAATCGCTTTCTCGGCGCCGGGTCCCTGATTTGCCGGTGCCAACTTCGAGGTGATGAAAATATCGGCACTATAATAAAATATCATAAACAAAACGGAAAACGCTCATACCGCTGGAGATTGTACTTTGGTAGCGCCTCCTTCAGTGCCTTTCCAATCGCTGCCTCGTTACCTAAAAGCTAATGAATTTGACAATGCCTAAAAAATACCATAAATCTGCGCCGTGTCGATAAAACGATATCCCGAGGCCAATGCCGCATCAACTGCTGCTGGAATGCTCTCATTGCGGACCTAAAACGTAATGTAAAGCACACAAAATTTTATCCTTACCTGCCATGTTCCCAATCCAAGTTTTGGCATCTTTGCCTTCACGTATTCCACGCCACGCATGTCCATTTGTGGTAATGGTTAGCTGAATAGTTTCGAGCTTTTTGCGCGCTGGGGCGAAGACTGGAAAAGAGGGCTGTTTACCGGCATGGGCACTACACAAACTACAGCGTGACAAAAAGTCACTCCCGCCGACGGCAACTCAAGTAATGGTTTCGTAGGGGATCTGCTCTGATCTTCGAGATTCGGCCAATTTCGGCTCCATTTTGGCACTTTTTTGAACAAAGCAAAGAACGCCTTTGCCATCAAGTCGATGAATTGGTTTCGACTCCATCCAAACAGTGTTTTCCCAAGGTTGCCGTAGTCCAGAAGGCATAAAGATTCAGAAACTTTTTGCTTTTTAAACAAGCTCTTGTCCGAAAAGCTTCACGAATTCAATACGTTTCGCAAAAAGGTAAATACAGCCATCAGAGCATTCTTCATATGAATTTTAAAAAAGCGTTTATTCCGTGCAATGAATTCCGTTAAGCCATCACTGCAAACAAACACATCACATCTAGACGAGAAATTTAACAGGAGTAGGGAGGGAGTGATGGGGATGATCAGGTCTTGAACTTGGAGGCATAATCCTCGTACTTATCGCGGAACTGCTGCAGCGGTTTCTCGATCGACGCGTCCAAATAGCCCTCCTGGAAAGCGAAAATGTATCTGTTGTAAATGCTTTTGCTTGTTAGGAAATTTAGGAAAATGTTTTGGTTTGAAATTTTTAAATTTCGACCTTTGTCGGTCATTTTTCATGATTTTTTGATCAAAAAGTCAACTTTTCGAACAGTTTTATAATTCTGAGGATTTGGAAATTCTTTCTATCCGTAAAACTTTAATGGGATTACCGTGTCTGTAGTGAGTACTGTCTGCCTGCCCCACCCCCGCTAACAACCAAGTACCAGAATCGATACCATTTCGAAGTAATGGAGGAGAAGCTGATGGACGTAGAGGTATTGGGCGTCGGTCTGCACCGAGTTTGCACGTTGCTCGCGCAGCTTGATCATCAGCACGTCGATTTGCTCGCACGGCTGCCCGGTAGCGATCGATTCGAGGGTGTATTGAAGCAGGCAGATTGCGCCAGTACGACCGATTCCAGCAGAACAATGGATCACGATTGGTGTCCTGAAAGAACGTGTTTGTTTTGTGGAAGCTTATAATGATCCTGGCTGGCAAGGTGGATCTGGTCTGTTAGCGGGGGAGCCAACATTTCCGCAGTAATCCTCTACGGTCATAAACCATTTTTATAGTTATAGTCATTTAAACAAAAATTAATTTTAGGTCAACTCAAGTTTTTTTCGCCGCTAAATGGCCAAATTTTTAAACGCTTTTCTAACTTTTTTGGAAGTTTTGCTACTTTAAAAATAGTTCAAACTTGCTAAAAACAATATAAGAACACTATATTCAGTTACTAGGCCAACCTGGGTCAACAGGAAAAATAAAAATTGGCTGCCCCTTTTAAAAAATACAAAAAAGTCTGGTTTATCGTCCGATAACTTTAAAAAACGAACTGTGTGGGAGAGATCTTTTCGAGGAGCTTGATAGGAGCCAAATCGACAGTTGGCACACCACGATCGGGCCAATCGAGCCAATGATAGTGCTCCAGCTTATGCACTTGAACACCATTCTCCTCGACAACCAATGATGTCACCATAATCACTGCCGTTGTCGTACAGTCCAATTTCAACTAAATGCCACCGTTTATAGAAGAAATCCCGTTTGCAAATGACCTGCTCCCTGTTGACGCACTTCACCGTAAACGGGCCAAACGTCATTGGGGTGTCCGTACTTTCCGGGAAATAATGCGCGCATTTCTCCTTTTTCGACTCGATGAAATTGCAGAGCATCAGAACCACATCAGACTTCTCTTGGACGAGCATCCTGCAATCGGAGGTACTTCCTTTTATTAATTTAATTTTATCAATAATATTGCATTTTTTTATTGTTTTTTATTCCGAGGTGTTTTTTTGAAATCTCGGCGTTTTCTTATCGTCGGGGGGAGGGGCCATGAGGAGCAGGAAACCAACTTCTTTTTCGGTACTCAGGTGTTAGCGGCGAGGGATTTTACAGGAGAAAACTAATTTTGGCTTAAGTTCAGTCCCCGCCTCAGCCGAACCCCACCTACCGTATCTTGGCTCCCTGTGCATCTACAGGTGTGTAAAGTATACCTAAATACTCGCCACAGCAAGGCGAACATTTTGGTATACTTTACACACCTGTAAAGGGAGCCAGATAAATGTTGAGTGTCGGCTGGGGGTAAACTGCACTCTAACTCTAATTTTAGTTTTTCATCTATAACCTGTTAATAATAGATAATGCATTTTTATCGTGTTTTTGCGTAGTTGTTAATCGCCAAAAAATTATAAAAAATCTTTCAGATTTTTGAAGAGACGAAAATTTTTCATAAATTTTTACCATATATATATTTTTGTTCTGCCACAAAGGTTACTTACATAACGCTTACGAGTCGAGGGGAATACGGAAGAAAAAGAGAGAAAAGTCTACGTGGGGGGATTACCATAAAGTCAAAAACTCAAGAACTTTGTAAGTTGTTATGATGTACTACAGTGCGTGCCAAAATGATAGGGGAATGGCGTTTTTGGCCGTTTTCTCGGCCGTCCTCCATTTCCGTGTAAAGCAAAATCATAGATCTTATAGCCCGAAAAAAGACGCGTCTTTTGGTCTGCTTGAAATATCTTTATGCCAAAAGATCACGTTCTTAGAAGCGATTGTCTAAAAATAGGGAAAAAACACAAGTGACAAAATGATAGGGGAATCATTAACATATCATTTCCATCAACTTTCTGTATGAATAGTGGATGTTGATTGCTTTTAATTACAGATTCATAGCGGGAGAAGATGTAAAAATCGTATTTGCTGGCCAAAATTCTGACCGGAAGTCGTCGGTCAAATTTCGCATCTAATTAGCATCCACTATTCATACGGAAAGTTGATGGAAATGATATGTTAATGATTCCCATCCTGCATCGTAGAAAGATTTCAAGTAGACCAAAAGATGCTCATTTTTCTGGACTACATAGCCTGTCCTTCGGCTCTACAGCTACATAGACAACCGCCAAGAAAACGACCAAAAACTTCTTTCCCCTATCATTTTGGCACACACTGTATGTAAAATGCTATAAAAATGGTGGATGTATAGTGCAGTTCAGGAACAGTAAAAAAACCAGTTTTGCAACCAAAAGTTGCTTCCCCCGATAATGCGAAAGTACCGAATTTTCAAAAACACGGTTTTCGATATTGAAATCAAATGAATTTACCGCCAATGATCGACAAGCGTGGTGGGCAGCGGGGCCTGGCAGCAGATGAAGCGTTTCTTGCTCTTGGGCGAAGAAACATAGTTGGCATGAATATAATCGCTGGGGCCATTGTTCAGCAGGATCACACGACAATTATCGTAGCAGCCCACGTCTCGATAGCGGTTCTTCGTCGGATTCTGCGCAAAAACCAGCATCTTGCTTTTGTCGAGGCCCCTATAAAGTTGCTTGCCCGATGTTTTTTACTCTTTCTAAACCTAAACTCGACGCGTTTTTGAGAAAATACAAAAATGTAGATTTTTTCGCGGAAATGGCCGATTTCGACCAAAATCTCGGTTTCATAAGAGTTTTTAGATAGTTTTTAAACTTGAAATATCGTTAAAGTATGCAAAAACGCTATTAAAAACTTACTTACTCTATTTCTAGTATTTTTAGATAGTTTTCCGCTTAAAATATAGTGAAATTGACTGATAGCGGGGGGATAGCTAACGCGGGAACTAATTTTTGCGTTTCCCATCGACATCATCTATGACTTGTTCATAATCTATAAGGCATTTTCATGGTTTTTACGGGGTTTTCAGTGCCGGAAAGCTGTAAAAATTGAAATTTTGCTCTTTTGTTGTCATTTTTCATCAATTTTGACCAAAAAGTCATAATTTTCGGAATATTTTAGGGTTTTTTATGTGCTATTTCAGCTTAAAATACAGTAAAAATGGTGTAGGTTTCCTTATAGTGCCTTACGGAATCGGAAGATCGGTTAAACGGGAAGCATAAAAAAATACCACGGACCTTTTGTGTTTGGCAAATTCGCCACGCACTGTCTGAAATCCCTTCTTCAGGGTGCTTTCGACAAAGTTGAGCACGAGCTTCGCATTCTCACGCTTCGCCGGATCGAGGGTACTCTTCGTGCGCAGGAGGAGACTCTTCGGGTATGGCGCAGATTTAGGGGCTTCTTGGATCAAGCTATCTTGAGTCATTTCCTTCGAGGGTGTGGCTGTGGCCTCCTTTGATCGTTTATCAGCATCCTTTGAATCTTTGCCCCGTGGGCCCTCCTTCGAATCTTTCGTCTCCTTCTCCTTCGATTTGCTCTTTGCCGGTGACTTCT
This sequence comes from Mesorhabditis sp. LJ9110, assembly GCA_038088335.1. NCBI lineage: Eukaryota > Metazoa > Nematoda > Chromadorea > Rhabditida > Rhabditidae > Mesorhabditis > Mesorhabditis sp. LJ9110. The sequence goes on along the minus strand of JBBGBA010000117.1, from coordinate 317,323 downwards.
TCTTGTCGGCCGAGCCGGCGGGGGCGTTCACCTTCCGCTTCGTTTGCGGAGCTGCAAAAGGATCGCTAGAAATAATCAGGAAATTGTTGATAAAACTTGGCTACTATTGGCGAAGGCCTAGAGGGCTGAACTCCAGATAAAATAAAATAAAGGCATGAAAAACCGTACGCATAGCCGGGCAGCCGATGGGGTCTGGCTCGAAGGTGTAGAATCACGCCAACTGTTTCCCATTTTCCTTTTATACTTTCGAACGGAGGCTAATTTTTGTTTGAAAAAATTTAATTAGCTTTATTCAAATTGGTTTGTTTTGGTGCTGGTTCATTAACGGGGATCTTTTTTTTCTGGGCTCTAAGGAAATAGAGTTCCTTTTAATACAATTTTACGTTGCTTTTTAGATGTAACAAGCTATTAAAATTATGATAATTAAAAAATTTTAATTTTTGAGGGAAGTTTTGTAACTTCACGTACTTTTTTTGTTACCAAGTAGGTTAGGCTGAATAAAGAAATTAGCTCCCCCCGCTAATGAGCCAGAACCAAAAGTTTATATCATCTTGATTTTTTTGTTGTTTTTATCCATCTTGATTTTTTATTCTCCGTTGTTGCATGTTCTGCATTTTCTGCTTCTCGCGGGCCTTCCCATCCCATAATTCGAGACGCTTTATCGATCGATTTCCGGCAGTAGAGTCTAGGCAAAGCTTAACCCTGGCTGACCGTTGCCATGACCCCCTGAAGGACACTCCTCACACCCCCTCAATGCCCGAGCATACAACGCTTATCGCCCCAAACCAGCGATGGACCTCCAAAAAGAACACCAATCTTTTAGGGCGCGCAAGTCGAGAAACACCGCCCCATGGGACTAACCCACTTTTTATACGCTCAAAACCACAACTACCCACCGACAGCACGACGACGACCTCGGGGGATCTCTCTCTCTCTCTCTCTCTCTCTCTCTCTCGCTCTCTCTTACTCTGGCTCGACAGCCCTTGCAAACAAAATGCACGCGCATTTCCGGGGGACTGGGGCGAGCGACTACTTGCTAGCGGCCGGCTAGACTATTGATGTTTGTCTCACATCCCCTGGTTTTTTGCCTCGTTTTCTGCATTTGATTTCCAGCGTTGCGGCGGGCCGGCCAACGATAAGATAGCTAGAGTTCAGCGAGTTTGGCAGATCTCCAACAGGACCTCTTGGGAGCTTCCCCCTGTTGGCCATCAAGATCAAGCTGTTCAGTAAACCTAAGTTTATAGGAAATTTTGACCTTCAGCGGCAGACTTGTAGACCACGATCTCACAAAAATTTAAAACGATTTGATGACAAAAATTCCAAGTTTCGGAATATGTGGAATTTGCCTTAAAAAACCGATATTTATAATTTTTGTATCAATTGTTGAAAAAACTTGTAAACTTTTGTATTGTTCGGTCAGAAAAATCGATAAACAAAAAGTGACGAATTTTATGACAGAAAAATTTAATTTCCGGGAAACAGAACTTCTGGTGGAAAAATCGATTTAAAAAAATTCTGTATTAAATTTTGTAAAATTCAAGGGTTAATAAAATTTTTATAGGTTCGGCGTCTTACTGTATTTCATCAATTTTCAATTCTCCGATTTTGTAGTAGTCTCCAGGTCTACTGTAGCACCACAAGGGCCCCGGGTATGATTTGGTCCCCAGGTGCCGAATGTACCAATTGGGATATGACGGGATCCGGTAGACGCTCTCTAATCCGGGCACATCGTAGACTGTCGAATACGGTGGATGGATGGATCGATGGGTGAGAGAGAGAGAGAGAGAGAGAGAGAGAGAGAGATCATGGAGGCTAAAGGTGGGGGAATGGGAGGGGTTGTTTGAGGGACAGTTTCGAGCCGACCCCCCCCCCTGGCTGCCTGCCTGGCCCCTTCCACCCCTCCTAGTCGCTCGCACCCTGCTCTCCGTTGCGGTCCAAAAAAATACTTCTTCTTCTCCCCGTTCCCCATCGATCCGGGCCCCACCCCGGCCTCGCATCGCCCCCAAAGGGCACCTAGCAACCCACCATACAGCCAACCCTTCTATTTGGCCCCTCAACGCTTGGGTCTTTGATTTCTTTACCTAAGCTTTTAAACTGTTTTTAATTTTTATACTTTTTTTGATCTTGTATTGTTTCTCACAACTCTCTAAACCAAACCCTGAACGTCTTCAGAATGCCAGCCAAGAAGGGAAAGCGCGGAGCCAAGGGCAAGTCGACCGGACGCCCGAAGAAGGAGGCGGCCGCCGTGGCCAAGGTGAGTCGCACTTTTCTCTTCCGATCAATCAAATTATTTCTAGGCCACGAAGACCATCGAGAAGAAGGAGAAGCCCGCCCCGGCTGCCGCCGGCAAGCGCGGACGCGGCCGACCCCCGAAGAAGGACGCCCCCAAGAAGTTAGTGACTAGGTGGGTGGGGGAAATTCGGAAAAAAACCTAACTCTAAAACTGCTAACTTTTTTCGGTAATCGAGGATATCTAGAAAGCATAATTAAGGGCGAAAAAATACCCGGAAAAACCTGAAAAAATATAAAAACTTGCAGCCAATCCCGTAAGTCCGCCCCCGCCTCCAAGCCCGAGCCCACCCACGCCGAGGAGGACAGCGAGGACCAGGCCGAGCAGGTACAATCTTACCTAAATACATAAATATACTTTAATAACAAAAAACGCATAAAACTCTCCCATTTTGAGAGCGAGGAGCCCGCCTCATCTGGTGGCGAAGACGGCGCCGTCGGCTCCGATGGGGACGAGAAATCCGAGCACGCCCATTCAAATGCATAGATTTTCGGCAATTTGAGGCTGAAGGCTACGGGGCGCTACACGGCACGTACGTACCACAACGGCAAGCAACATTGGGTTCGAATCTTTTAGTTGGGTAATCGAACAGGCAAATGTAAAAGATAAGTGAAATAAAATATAATTTGGCGATAGAATCACTACCAGGCGTTTCCTTTTACTTTCTTACTACAGTTTGTGACAAAGGATAGGTGGCTCGACTTTTTCGTAATTTTCTCAGCGATTTGGCATGTAGGCATCCTGACCGGTCGTTCGTTTTGTAGCCCGAAAAAAGGAGAATTTTTTGGTATACTGGACATGTCTTAACAATGAAGCAGCAGATTTTTATAAGCATTTTAAGTTTTCAATAGGCTATCTCATTCTCAGGGCCGTTCGCTACACACCAATACAAACGACCCTGCAAAGCCCGGCAAATACCCCCAAATTCAAACGAAATAAAAATCGCCTTCGTTTCGATACTTTTTGAATTCAGTTTTCTTAGTTCTTGGTATCATTAGAATCGCCGTGTCCCATTCTACAAAGTTGGAAATCGACTTTTTTAAGATTCCCTTTAGTTTTGAAGTTATAAGGCTTCGAAATTTGGGCCCCATACATTTTCTTGACGAATGGAGCGTCGCGTTGCTTAGGCCCTTATTGCCGCTATTTCTGGGCGTGCCGAGTGATTCGAGACATGGCCGAGACGCTCACCCAGACGCCACTGCCACCACCATTTCCCCTCATCCTCCCCCCACCCCCTTAGCGAGCACCAAGTCGCTGTAAATTCCGGCTTCATCCCCATGTTTCCCAGTCCCCCGATCCTCTCTCGTTATTTATGTTATTACGGCGATCTCACGATTTTAAAGTAAGGCAACGATTTCGCGCATCCCCTCTGTTGAACATTTCCACTGAATAAATGGGTTGAAATAAAATTGTATTTTCAGAAAGGCAAACAAATAAAAAACACCAGACACTACAAAACAATTCTAGTCACTACCTAATCTGGAGAATCACAGGAGGGTCATTTGGGAGAGAGACTCAGTGCAAGAGGAGCAATAGCGGGCCGATTCTTGCAACTTTCGCATCCGGCGGCATCGGACGCAGTGCTTGCCCTCGGGTGTCATTAGTGTCGCGCGGAGATCTTCACCGGGCGATGGGTCGATGATGATCTGCAAAACAATAGTTTTCGAATCAGACCGAAACCACAAACCTGTGAAACTCCAAGCAACTCGGTCAGCTGGGAGTGCACGCTGTTCGAGCCGCCATTCAGCTCTTTCAACAGCTCGAGTTGCTCGGCAGGGGCAGCCAACTTCACGCCCTATAGGTTAGGTATGGATAGGAATCGAGGCGCTTTGGCATTATCGGTGGAGGACCTTTATTAGGTTAAAAGGTCACAAACAAAAAATCTGTCATAATAGGAAAATTCGATTCCCCGTAGAAAAGTGAAGGAAACGTCAGAAAAATCCACAAACCGCTTTCGAAAACTCTTCGCCGGCGAGACGACCAATCTCTTGGCGCAGCCGGGCAGTCATGTCCATAATCTGGAGCAGCTCTGGGTCAAGCTTCACGCCCCTGTTCGCCGTCCCCAACGGCGCTTTCTTCAGTTCATTGCGCAAAACCTAAAACAAAATTCATGAAAATAAATGGTGTGAACCTGAGCTGGATCGACACCGGGATGATGTGTAGCGACCTCGATGGCCAAATGGGGCAGCAACGGGGACATGATTTGGGTGAGAATGGTGAGCAGCTGCAAAAGTTTGCGTCAACAGCCGGAAATAGAGCTTCACCTTGTCAACCGTATAGCGTGCCGCGACGTGTCCGTCACTGCCCACGGCCGCTGTGTAGAGACGATCGTGGACGTAATGCTAAAATATATGATTTACCCAATAAGAATGATACTACCACATATCCGCGACTGACATCATCTTGAGCAAAGGCGAGCAGCGCCAACGCCAGAGACTTGAAGCGATGGCTCTCATAGTATTTGATCGCATCCCCAAGAAGTTGGTCCACTTTGTAGAGGACAATCTGAAAATTAAGCTCATAAACTAATTTGAAAAATTTACCGAAAATATTGCTATCGGGGCGCAAAAATGTCAAAATGTCGGTAATTTTCATTAATTTTGAGACATTTTGAGAATTTTGAGACTTGATTAATTTTTCCGCTTTCTATAGTCAAGAATAGCGTAAAAGCCTACAAAATATCTTTTCTTATTATGAAGCTGCCTGAAAGACAAATTTAGGTTGACGCCCACGCTAACAGCCCAGTACCCATTCCACTGACCTGATCAAGCAACGGCAGCTCTTTCGGCACCTGCCCATCATAGCCATCGAGGGCTCCAAGAAGAAAGTAGAACGTTTTCCGCAAATTGTTGATCTGCAAAAATTCTGTAGCGCCGAATGGCCAAACATTGCGTCCGCGTGTGTGGACGCAGGCCGGCTTCGCCGCGCCCGTCCATCACACCAGCCAACACATAGCGCCGGGGCGAGGACGCGGAACGTGCGGTCCCGTGGTGTAGCGGTTAGCACTCAGGACTCTGAATCCTGCGACGGGAGTTCAAATCTCCCCGGGACCTGACCTTTTTGCTTTTTGCTTTAAAAACGTGATATTTTTACGAGCTGAGTCGGAATACGTGGTTTATTCCACAGGGCTATAGGATTACAAGCGGGAATTATGGAAAGACAAAAACCTACAAAAATTTACCTTTTGGTCGACGACACTCAAAATGGTGGGCCCAATTCTGGCAGACTGCGACCCCTCGGCTCCGTTTAGCGCCACCCACAAGCGCAACCCGTCAGCGCCAAGAGCTTTTTGATGTAGAGTACCATCAGTTACCTGGAAACGACTAATATTATACCGAAAAAAAACACAAAACTGCTCGTAAGAATCGCGAACTACCGTAACCCACCCGATCGGGATCGACGACATTTCCCAACGATTTGCTCATCTTTTTCGAATCCTCATCTAGACAAAAGCCGTGCAGGAGGGCCGAGCGAAATGGTGGTGTATTCTAGAAACTTTTTCAAGAAAGACGATGTACAGCTACTTTCAGTGCCGTTCCGGTCAACATCATGGAGTTGAACCAGCCGCGCGATTGATCGACACCTTCTAGCACGAGATCCACCGGACTCTCGAGATCTACGTCTAAAAAATTTGACCAATTGCCTCAAATTCGAGCAAGTATTACCTGCATATTTTGACCGTGCACAATGCCATGCCAATCCGCTGTCCATCCAGACATCCATCACGTTGAATTGTTTTTTAAGGGTTTTGACATCCACTCCCGGAGGTAGCGAAGCAATTACCTAAAAAATAAGAAAAGTGTATGAATAGAAGCGAAACTGACATTATCGGTGAGTAGTTCTTCAACGCTAGTAGTCCACCAGGCATCAGTGCCCTTGCTGAGTGTCAAATCGGCCAGCCGCTCGCATAGCGCTTTCGACGAGTGAACATCACCTAAATTAAAAATTAAGAATTAACGATAATGGAATTCTAGCTATTAAGGAAAATTAAAAAGCACTACCTTTGTCGTCGATAAGTGCCGGAATAGGCACGCCCCAGACGCGTTGTCGCGAAATGCACCATGCCTTCCGGCCTGCCAACATTGTCCGCAGTTCCTCCGATTGGTCTGAGAAACTGGAATGAAAATATTGCCAATTTTTACCTTGAGCCCCAAGCCCGACTCTGGCCGTCCCATCCTTGAGCATCTGAATGGCTTTCGGGCCGACCTCCGTCATGTCGACGAACCATTGGGCAGTGGCTCGAGTTATAACCGGCTACAAAAAAAAGGACAATGAAACGATTCGTCCGGAAACCGTGTCTGTAAAGTTCAGAACATTGCCAACCTTTTTCGTGCGCCAGTCGTAGGGGTAGGAATGCTCAAATGGATGAGCACGGACAATGTCCTTCTTCAGCAGCTGCATCACGAGAGATTGCCCATCACCCAACACCTCCTAAATTAAAAAATGCATTTCCTCCTGAAAACCGACCTTCCCCTCGAGATTGTGGCCCATATCGCGCGTATATCGCCCTTTATCATCGACAAAACAGCGCACCTCCTTTCCATTTTTCAAGGCCAACTGAAGCGATTTTTAGACGAAATCATTGGAACAAGACCTGATAATCTTCAGCCCCATGGGCGAAAGCCGTGTGCACCAATCCCGTGCCCTTTCCGAGTGTCACATGAGGAGCCGAGAAAATTGGCAGCGCCAACACGTTATGCCTAAATTATGAGAATTTTTATCCAAAAAAGCTATCCTCACCAGCAACTTTGATAAAATAAACCGGCCAATGACGATCCCGCCACGGTTCCAACAATATTTACCTGAAAATATTTGTCAACTTCACGACGATGTAATCTACCTTTTTGCCCAAAATCGTGGCCACCTTGGCGACGTTGTCCTTCGCCACAAGATAGAGCTCATTGATTGGCTGCCTAAAAGCTTCAGTTGATCAATGTAAAATCACTGACTTTTTCTCCGAATCGAACTGAACGAGCGCATACTCGACGTTCTCATTCACGGAAATAACATCGTTCAGTGGAAGTGTCCAAGGTGTTGTCGTCCAAACCAGCGCATAAACCACGACTGGTCTATCGGGATGCACGAGCTCCAAGTTCGTCTTTGGAATCTCGGATATCAGCTAAAAACATCGTGCAAAAAAATTTCGGAGCTCGAAGGTTCGGGGGGGGGGCACTTTCATAAAAGGGTCATACAGACTGTCAAGACTGTCACTTGGCCTACCAGAGGGCTAGATATAAACCCCATAAATAGCCTAGCCATATAGCTAGCTTAATATCAAGTATAGCTAAGCCTAGGCGATGTCAAATCTCGCTACAAGCTGAGCTCTCAAAACACTGTTTTTCGAGCCTTTAGGGCAAATTAAAGCTAAATAAAGCTAAGTTAAAGCTTTAGGGTTCGCCTCCGTTAAAGCTACGCACAAGTACTACTCGCTTAGGTGACAAGCTAGCCCTCTGATACATAAGCCTCAAAATCGTCCTAACACAAGTGGCCCCCTAAACCTTAAGAGCTCCAAAATTTCAAATACTAACCTTGAATCGAAAGTAGCATGATATGCTTTTGTGCGCCGTATTATACTCCAATTCAGACTCGGCTAAAGCGCTTTGAGAGCTTGGCGACCTGAAGGAGAAGAGGAGTATCAAAAAATCAGATTACAAAAAAATACCAATGAACCGGCATCACACTACGGTAGACGAGCCCCTTCTCCAAGAGAGCTCCGAAAAGCCGCAACTGCTCAGACACATACTCTGGTGACATTGTCAGATAGGGGTTCTCCCAGTCGCCAGTCACACCCCAACGCCTTAAATCTGTACAATTTCCAAGATGAGCGACTCACATAAATGAGTTTTTCTGCTTCCCAATTGCCTCTTCGGCGACTTCACGCGCAAGCTGTCTGATCTCAAGGTCCGACTTTCCCTAAAGGAAATCCATGAAAACGCTTCCCGCAAATTACCTGCACGCTTTTCCGAATTTTCAACTCAATCGGGAGTCCATGGCAGTCCCAACCCGGCCGGAAAGATACACGCTTGCCTAGAGGCTGTGTTCATTTCACTCTCCAAGATACCTAGCGCCAACTGGCTTTTCACGATAAAATCCTTCAAGATTTTATTAATTGCATGGCCAACATGCACTGAACCGTTGGCGTATGGAGGCCCGTCGAGCAGCTCAAACCTAATGAATCAGATGCATAAAAAGGTGTGTGTTTTTACCCATCACTCCCCTTCCTCGCCGATCGCTGCCAATTGTAAAGTTGTTCCAGCTGCCCGGCAATCGCTAGCTGTTGATCCAAATAAGATCGATTCGTCTTGAATTTGGCTCCATGGGCAAAGTTTGTCTGAGCAAAATTTATTTCAGAAAGAAGTATGAAGTTACTTTAATTTGAAAAATATTGTGCTCGTTCTTCTTTCGCTTCGGCTCCTCGGCTGCACTGTTGCTGGAGTAGAATTTTGAGCCGCTAAATAAAAAAATAGATCACAATGGCCAGGGCTAATGATACCTAATGCGAGAGGCCGCTTTCCAGCTGCTGTAGGGCCGCTTGCATAGTTTCGATAGTGAGGTCATTCTCGTCAAAGCCGAAGCAAACCTAAATTGGACATAAATCTAGCACCAGCTGGTTTTGCAGCAAGAGGATCTGGATACTCACAAGCAATCTGCGTCTCCGTTGCTTTAAAGCGTCAAGTTGATAGACAAGTCTTCGAACAAAGAGATCAGCCGGAGCCTGAAAAACCAAAATATATGAGAGAAGACCGTCCATACGTTGTCCGTGCCGAGAAGTAGACGAGAGTCGAATTCAATTTTCTGAGATGTAATATTAAAACTTCATTAAGCTAACCGCACGCCCAGCAAGTCGTTCGTTGATAAGTTCCTCGGGGAAAAGTACCTCGATGATGTGGCCAACTTTCCCGAGCTCCGTAATTATCTGATGAAACCAGATTAAAGCCGTTTGCGAGAGACCCGAACAAGGCTTGGCACAGTTTTTCTGGACCCTGTTTTGACGCCACTGAAAGAGCATGGAAATCCAAAACGGGGGATAAACTTGAAAACTTTTAATTTTGGGTAAACTCGAAATCGCGGGAAAACCGAAATCTCGAAAATGTGAAATTTTACTGAAATTTTTCATACAACGACAAAGCCTTTGCCTGAGGAGAGTACTCACAAAAACGTCTAGATTATCGTGGCTGCTTCGGAAAAATTGGATTTTGCGTTCACCGACCGAGAATGAGAAATCCACAAAACCCGGGGCAGGCATAAAACCTGAAAAACTTCCTTCCACTAATTTTGCAGGCTCTGGCAAACTCGATAATAGCGGAAAACGGTGTGCTGACGTAAATGTAATTTAGCAAATTGTATACCACCTTTATTCAGTAACAACGAATAACAAACAACGTCCTATAGCTCGCGAAATTCTCACAACGTGGGAAAGGCCTAGGCAAGGAAACAACAGTGGGGGAGGGGGGTGAGGGATGGGGCTAAGCGTCGAGGGGATAATTTTTTACGATGACTGGTCTCTGTAGGCGGGGATCATGTTCAAGCTCGAGCTTCTCTCGTGCTTTACGAGCTTCGCCAGGAGTCCGATAATGACCCTAAAAATGAGAAATATTTCAACTAGCTGTATGGCTACCTTTCCAGTTTGCTCATCGATAACGTAGAAGCCCATTTCAGAGAGAGTGTAGCCAAGAAGTTTCCAGCCAACGAAAAAGAAAACAAAGGAAATCATCAGACGACGCTTGCTCCACTAAAAACTATTGTTTAAAATAAATATGGAACACCAACCTGTTGATAGGAAAGCTTATTTTGTGCGGGGGTGAAGGAACGTAGGGTTTGGCGGAAGATCCGACGCCATTCCCAAAAAATCGGCATTTCGTCGACTATAAAAAAGTGTGAGCGTAAAATGAAGCCATTACCTCAATAAACGATTTTTGCTTGCTGAGATGGGAGAAGATGGAAGCGCTTCTTGACAATCACGCGGTATTGGCTAAATTACGTTTGAGAGAAAACACAAATTTTGTATACCTGTACTTATCTTCCGGCGAAAACTTAGCAGGATGAGCCGAATGGGTCTGGGCACCTTCTGGGGAGGTCTTCTAAATGGAATTTATGAAGATACAAAAGCTAAGAAACCTTGAGAGTGTAGACGCGTTCACCCTTCTCGTTCAGGAAGTAGCGGAGAAGCATTTGACCAAAAGGCGGTGGAGTTCGTCGCTGAAAAGCGTTATCGACTAATCAATCATTCCACCAGCGACTCTTGTTCAAGTACTTTGATCAAGGTAAATAGTGGTTTATAAAACCAAGGCTCAAAGTAGCAACAGTAAACACCTTTTTTATTATTATTCAAAAACAAGATTATTCACACATATTGCACAGAGGAAATGCATCACAAGGTTTTTTGGCGTAGGCTGGCCGTGATATCACAAGGGGAAAATGGAGCAAAAATCAGATCTAAAACCGAACAACAAATGCAGCAGATAAATTATAGCGGGCCCAGCCCAACCGTCGCAAATACATGATCCCATATTTGCGTCGAAATCCCAAAAGCTGCAAAAAGGTTGGGTAAAGGGTAGAGGCACTTACCAACGTCATAGTTTTTGAAGTGGTGATTGTGATGATAGACTTTCTTGTAGTGCATATCAGATCCGGGTTTGGGTGATCCATGGTGAAGGTAGTAGTGCGTACAATCGTACATCACGTATCCGCACAACTTTCCGGCGCCAAAACAACAGAACGCGGCCCTAAATTCCAGTAAAAAGCGCAAGCAAGGAGCAACGTACCAGGGGAGAATGGACACATAAATCGATGCGAAGAAAATAATAATGAAGAGCGCAGGGGTCGGGGGAAACACAAGCCGGTCTCCATCCATGGGGGTTTTATGATGTAGCCCTGCAAAATCACCAATATTTTAGCCAATCCTCGAGAAAATCAAGAAAAAGCGAATAGCAGGATACCTACCATGAATTAGAAAATGGAGAACAATTTGTGTCTGTGACGAAGTATCTGGGTGCCAGTGGAAAACATATCGGTGAAGGAGGTATTCTACCAAAGTCCAGGTTAACACTCCAATCGAAAAGAGGACACCCCAGACAACCGAAGCAACAAAAGCGCCTGCAAAAAAACATACTGTCGAGGTCTAAAGACAAACCGTGATTTTGGTGTAATTCGGTAATTCCTAGGGCGCTAAACAAAACAACGAGCGGCATCCAGACCAATGGGACCACCCACCAAGCGGTACGCGTGAGCCTTTCCAAAAAATCCGAGTCAAAGAGCCTAAAAATTTCAATAAAACCGCTATGCGAGAAAGGAAACCTGATCGTTCCTTCGTAAGGCTGATGGATCCATGTCCAGTAATCGGCCCCCAAGTTGCCTATACGGCCTAGTACTCCTCGTTTTTCATCCAAATACGGGTCGTTCTGAAAAAGACCGAATATAAAGCCATATTATCAGAAATTGCCTTTTGCAAGTGTTCGACATTATAACGTTCCAGCATAGCGTAGGCAGCCGCTGAGTGTTCATGCTTGACACCAAGTATTCGTTGCTCGCCCCTCATAAAGGCGTCAACATCCCCGCCGGCCAGCTTGCGCAAAACCTAGGAAATGTGTATTTTCAGGCACCAGACTAAATCACCTTTTCACCACCAGGGTGTTTCTTCGCAAATTTAGCGACATCGTATAGCTGGCCCCGAAGCTGTAAAAGGAGTGGGACTTCATGCCGGTTTTGTTCCTGATCGAATTCGGTGCCCATCTGGAAAAGAAGAGGATATACACAATTCTAGGCGTAAAAGATCGAAAACCCTAGGTGAGCCAGTTCGAGGGGAAAAAGGAGGCGCGCTCTGCCGCTGCGTCTCTGACTGCCGAAAAGGCGGTACAACGGGGCCGTGTTGCACAATAAAGATTTACTGACCACAGTGGGGTTCTGATAAGAGTGTATGACTATGGGCAAGTTTCAATCAAAATGGAATGAAGCGTGATAAGGGTGACCAGGGTAGGGACACCGCGGGATTAAGCATTTGAAGGCCAGAGTAACTATGGAGACTGGTTGCCAAGCAATTGCGGCAATTTCACAAGGGGCCATTACGGAAATCCCAGAATTCGAGGGACAGAAAGCGGAAAATGGTAAAGCAAAGGCAATTCGCGAATCAGCGGACGCTAATAGCGCAAGACGTTACGAAAGTTTCGCAAGAAATAAGCCGCACTTAGTGCCTAAATATAGTGTTCAAAGGGGAAAATGGTGCAGAAAAGCATCATTTCGCCGTTTTTGAATACCAGAAGATTTAGGTCTAAAGGTATCAGGAATCAGCAATAGCGAAAAGTCAAAACCTACCAGCAACAAGAGGACGAGGCTTCAGGTAAACTCGTGGGATTGCAGCGGTTGAGGTGGGGAAAGCAGCAGGCAAATTTTTGGCGCTCAATTCAAATCTGTTGGCCACTGTGCATGTTGACCACCTGAAATACCAACGATTTGGCAATAATCAACGGAATCTATATAAAAATTAACAAAAAGTTAGAACTATAATATTCGCAACCCCGAATTTCGCGAAGAAACCTGTCAAGAGATCCACGTTTTAATTTGAAATACGAAGAGCACTGAAGGGCACTGATACGGTGGGTTTTCGCTGTTACGGTGTTCCGAGGCAGTACGTTTACGAATCTCGTCGATGTTGTGAACAGAATGACGGCGAATTTCGGTCATTTTTTGGAATTTTCTCGCCGGGGCGATTTTCTGTTCCTGGCCACTTTTTTAGTTTTACCTTTCGTTGGACTGGACTTGGACCAGATTTCTGAGGGCAAACCGACGTAATGAACCTTCTATTCTGTCGTTTAGGGTACTAGAACATCTATGGCTTTGAATATCTAGGTTGCTTACCATCATTGTGAATGCTCACTATACTGTACGTGTTAACTGATTTTGGGGAGACATTAGACGACTAGCGTCTTTCGTTGTTTGAACTTTCTACTGGTTAAACAGGGTGCGTTAACTACTAGAAGCGTGAAAACACTTTTGCCATGGTGTTTTACGGTTGCTCCAACTTTAAATTACAAATCTAAGCTATTTATTTGAGTTCTATGTTTATAGGTAGCAGGCACTGAACCGCGCACGGGTAGTATGTTTGAAAAGTACCTTATGACATTAACATGATTTGTACCATCCGCTTTCTGATTCTTCTCTCTGGAGAGGTGTGTTCTTCCTGTAAGGGGGCGTCTTTCGAAGGCGAAGGTAACCTATGCAGGTGGTCCTTGTGGAAGCGTGGCAGGCAATTGCAAGTCGTGGGGTAAATTTGCTACCAGCTCACCTCTCCCGGCGCTAGGACTATTTTTTTTTTTGTACGAGTGTTTACTTATATTCGTTGACGCTCTCGAGCTCTATCTTCATTTATTGAGCACACGCAATTTTTAGGCTCGTACGATGGGTGGTGATGAAAAACTTGCCGCCCTACGGGCCCCAACAAGCCGACTAAACGATCCGGAGATGCAGGCCGATTGGGCGGACAAGAAGTTTGTATGGCTCGCCAGCGAACACGAAGGCTACGTTCTGGCCAGCACCGTTGAGGAGCTATCCGATGGTGAGGATTATCAAAATTTCAGATCTTTGTTTTTAGAGCGTCTCCGCCTGCGCATCCAGGAGTCTGGGAAGGAGGTGATCGTCACGAAGTACGACATTCAAAAGGCCAACCCGCCCAAGTTTGAAAAGACCGAAGACATGGCCAACTTGACGATGCTGAACGAAGCTGGGATTCTCTACAATCTCAAGCAGCGCTACTACTCGAATCTCATCTATGTAAGGATTATAACTATTTTTCGATGTAATTATTTATTCAGACCTACTCCGGGATGTTTTGCGTCGTGATCAATCCGTACAAAAATCTGCCCATTTACACGGACGCGATCGTGGAAAAGTTCAAGGGAAAGGTATATATTTCAGGCATTCTTCGAAAGTCTTTTTAGAAACGCCGCGACGCCCCTCCACATATTTATGCGGTTGCTGATGCGGCCTACCGTAACATGCTAAGCGACAAGGAGGATCAAAGCATCTTGTGCACGTCTGTTGAGTTTTTTCGCGGATATGTTGATTTAGTGGCGAATCTGGTGCCGGAAAGACGGAAAATACGAAGAAGGTGATCCAGTATTTGACCTCAATCGCTGGGCATCGTTTCACGGGAGGCAAACCAGGAAGCGTTTCTTCCCTCAACACCAGCGCTCGAAACTTCGTATGACATTGCTTTACTATCTAAAAAAATTTCAGGCAAACCTCGAAGAGCAGCTCTTGCAAGCAAACCCCATTCTGGAGGCTTTCGGCAACAGCAAGACCGTCAAAAACGACAACAGCTCTCGATTCGTACGCTACTCAACCTTTTCATATATGATATTGCTCTTAGGGCAAATTCATCAAGACGCATTTCGATACATATGGTCTGATCTCCGGGGCGAACATCGAATTCTACCTCTTGGAGAAGTCTCGTGTCATCCGCCAGGCCGCCAATGAGCGCTCATTCCACATCTTCTATCAGTTGATCAAAGGCGCCGACGCGAATCTTGCCGGTTCGTTTTCATATTATAAACTAAAAATTCTGTTTAGAGGAGTTACTACTCGAGCCATCGCCGAAGAACTACAAATTCTTGTCACATGGCGATTTGTCAATTCAAAACGTCAACGACAAGGAGGAGTTCAAGGGTCTACTAGCCGCCTTCCAAATCATGGGCTTGTCCGATGACGAAGTCAAGTCGATCTTCCGCGTGATCTCTGCCGTCTTGCTCTTCGGAAATCTGCAATTCTCCCAAGACAATGCCGAACAAGCTATGTTAACAGACGACAAAGTGGCGCAGAAGATTTGCAAACTTCTTGGATTGCCGATTGCCGAGTTCACCAAGGCCTTCGTGAAACCAAAGCTCAAGGTGAACCTTCCAATTATTCCTTCAATTTCTTAGGTGGGCCGTGAACAAGTCGTCCGTGCGCAGACCGCCGAGCAAGCCCACTACACAGCAGAGGCTATTGCCAAGGCTTGTTACGAACGTCTTTTCCGCTGGTTTGTAAATTCAATTTAATTATATCGCCTTTCCAGGCTCGTCAACCGGCTCAACCGTTCTCTCGACCGCACCAGACAGAATGCCGTCTCCTTCATCGGGATTCTTGACATTGCCGGGTAACAACCTTTGCTGCTAATTGATCGCGACTCGTATAGATTTGAAATCTTCGAGAACAACAGCTTTGAGCAGCTCTGCATCAATTACTGCAACGAAAAGCTGCAGCAATTGTTCAATCATCACATGTTCGTTCAAGAGCAAGAGGAATACAAACGCGAGAACGTGGCCTGGGAATTTGTCGATTTTGGCCTGGACCTGCAGCCGACGATCGACCTTATTGATAAGGTAACATTTTTATCGAAATATGACTTTTTTTAAGAACATGGGCGTGATGGCTCTTCTCGATGAGACTTGCCTATTCCCCAAGGCCGATGACCGTGCGTTTGTTGACAAGCTGATCAAGGAGCACCAACAGCACATTAAATTTGATGTCCCTGATGCCAAATCAAGGTCTGATTGATTGAAGAAAGAAAAAGCTTTCTTGTAGAAACGACTTCTCGATCCTTCACTATGCCGGGCGTGTTGATTATTCGGCCAAAGAATGGCGCACGAAGAACATGGATCCGTTGAATGAAAATGTCGTGGATATTTTGCAGCGCAGCTCCGATCAATTCGTCGCCGACATGTGGAAGCATGGTATTATTTAAGCGTAGCGTCTATTCTCGTTCTTCAGCTGAATTCGCCTCACTGGGGTCAGCGGAGGCCAGCGACTCGATTTTCGGTGGACGAGCCAAGAAGGGCATGTTCCGGACCCAGTGTCAGCTCTACAAAGAACAATTGTCCCGTTTGATGTCGACGTTGGAGAACACCAACCCGCATTTTGTGCGCTGCATCATTCCTAACTATGAAAAGAAGGTCGGTTCGTGATGAAGGCTTGCATTGGTTTTAGGCTGGCAAGATACATTCTCCGCTTGTCCTCGAACAGCTACGCTGCAACGGTGTACTTGAGGGGATCCGTATTGCTCGTCAAGGTTATCCGAGCCGTGTCCCGTTTCAAGAATTCCGTCAACGGTACGAACATATCCTGTGCCGCGGGCTGATCCCGAAGGGATTCATGGATGGGAAGGAAGCTTGCAGGTATATTTTTCTTTCCTGTTAGTTACATGCTTTGTAGGCGCATGATTGATCATCTCGGCATGGATCAAGCTGTGATAGGCCAGACGAAAGTCTTTTGTAAGGCCGGTCAGCTCGCGCTTTTGGAAGAGATCCGTGATCAAGCGGTCACTTCCCTCATCATCGCCTTCCAGGTTTTTTGATTCAAACGATTATCCTTTATTTTATTCAGGCGCGTTGTCGTGGTGTGCTCGCTCGTCGAGAATACTGCCGTCGCAAGGATCAGGCCAATGCACTGAGTATCATTCAGCGTAACGGTCTGGTTTGGATGAAGCTACGCAATTGGCATTGGTGGAGGCTCTTGAACAAGGTCTTACAGCTTTCGAGATTTATTCTACAACCTTTTCAGGTCAAACCACTCGTCCAAATTACCAACAGCGAAGAGGTCCTGGCCGAGAAGGAGCAAGAGCTTGTGGTGATGCGTGAAAAGCTTCGGCGAAGCGAACTCTTCATCGAAGAGTATGGCAAAAAGATCGAAGACGTGTGTTATATTTTCGCTTCGCTTATGACATTTTTTAGTTGGGCGAGACCCGCGTCCGATTGGAGCAGCAGCTAGAGGAGGAGACGGCGGAGCGTGCCGAAGCAGATGAAGAACGTGCTGTCATGGTCAAGCGAAAAATGGAGTTGGAAGACGAACTCACTCAACTGGCAGCGCTGCTCGACAAGGAGCAGAAGAAAGCATCTACTTTCGAGTCGACGAAGAACTTGCTTGAGGTACACGTTTGAATTGGATCCATAGATCTCGTTTTAGGTTCAAACTCGTGAATTGCTGGAACAGCTCGATGTCGCCAGAGACAGCACGCAGAAGCTTCAAGCAGACAAATCAGCCCTCGAGAAACGCTTGAAGGATTTCGAGCAGAACAACGCTACAATCGACGAGACCAATGCTCGCGTAGGACAAACCCTTTTGTCTGATTCTTACTCCATTTAGCTGCTGAAAGAAAAGCGTTCGCTCGAGGTGCGGCTCCAAGAGTTGCAGGAGAAGCTGCTGACCGAAGAAGAGCGCATACGCAATGCCGAGAAGCTTCGTGGGAAGGAGAAGGCTGAGGCTGTGGAGCTGGCACAAGAACTCGATAAGGAAAAGGTACCTTTTAAGTGAATGGCGCACCAATGTTTTTTAGAAACTTCGTAGCGAGCTCGAAGGCCAACGTCGAAGCCTCGAGCAAGAACTTCGCGAGCACAAAGAAACCGTGACGGAGCGGATCCGCCAAATCGAGGTGACCACCTCGCATTTGAGGTCAAAGGAAGACGAGCTTGTTGAGCTTCTGAAGAAGTAAGCAATTTGCTATTTTTTCTGGATAGTATTTAGATCCGAAAATGACCTGAACCAGATCCAAGCTCTGGAACGAGACGTCCGCACGCTCCGCTTGGAACTCGCTGAAAAGCGTGAAGAACTGGAGCACGAAAAAGCGGCCCGTGCCAAAAGCGATCGGATGCGCCAAGAAATTGCCGAGGAACTTGAGAACTACAAGGCGGAGCTCGAGGAAACCTACGACAAGAACCAACTAGCTTCGGAGCTGCGGCAGAAACGGGACGATGAGTGCACTAATCTGAAGGTTGGTCACGGAGTAGTTTTCAGATGTCCAAATATTCGTTTTAGAAGGCCCTTGACGAGCAACAAGCCGCTTCTCAGCGTGCTCTCGATGAACTCCGCACCAAGGCGGCCAAACAGGTCGAAGATCTCAACCACGAACTCGATGCGCTTCGCCGCGCCAAGTACACGGTAAAAATGTCTTCCATACTAATCTCTTGTTTAGCTGGAGAAGGCTCGAATCACCTGGGATAGCGAGAAGGACGGCTTTGAGAAGGAGATTCAGCAGCTGCGTGACACAAAGAGCGAGAGTGAAAAGAAGCGCCGAGCCACCGACTTTTCCTACAACGAGCTCCAGCGCCGACTCGAAGAGCAAACGAGCAAGAATCAAGAACTGACCAAGCAGCTGACAAAGGTGAATTTGCAACTAGTTATCGAAACAAAGCTTTCAGACGAACGCTCAGCTCGATGCTCTTCAGCAAGAGCGTGAAAATGAAGCCATCGACAACTCTGCTCTGATCAAGAAGTGTGCTCTCCTCGAATCGCAGCTACTGGATCTGCAAGAAACCGTTGAGGACGAGAAGAAGTACGTTTTCGTTCTTTTGTTTATTGTGCTCAGGAGCAAAGTGCAACTCCTCACCAAGCTGCGCGGCAAGCAGGATGAACTTGATACTGTCGAAAAGGCTCTGGACGATCTGCAAGAGGCCAATGAGCGCTTGGAAAAGGTTTCTTGGCACTTGTTGCTCATTTCTGGTATAGGAACTGGCTCAGTCCACCATCGAATGCGCCGATCTGCAGAAGTCTCTCCAAGCAGAGTCGGAAAAGAAGCTCGAAGACGCGAAGCGCAAATTGACTCGAGAACTCGATGCAGCGCTAGACGCCGCCAAAGAAGCTGAACTGGCTCGCGACAAGGCGGAGCGTGCCAAGAAAAAGATGGTGCAAGAGGTAATCGATTCACAATTTGCTGGAATTTTTGCCTAGAATGAGGACTTGACTAACGAGCTGGGCAACGTCAACACGACCATCCGCGAAATGGAACGCCAGCAGCGCAAGCAAGATCAGCTTCTCTCGGAACTCCGTCGCCTACTCTGTGTCACCGTTGATCGCAAATAATATGCTTTTAAATTATGCTCTGTACCTGTACCTGATCGTTTTTATTCCTTCACGATAAACTTTTATTACCACACTGTCTTTTTTGGGGAGAAAAGCTTCAGTATTGGTTTTTCACCGACTATAGCAAACCACAACCACCATAAGAATTGGGCTCTTTTTCTTGGAATCTAAGCCGCCGAAACCACTCACGTGTTCCTGCTTGACTCAGGCGCTCCTTATTGGATTCGATTTCGATTTCCAATCTTGGTGGGTTCGTGTCCTTTATCTGTGGTGACATTACGGCAAGGGGGATGGTCGAATGATACAAAGCGTCTTTATTCCGAAACATTGGTGTCTTTGACCAAATGAAAGAGTGAACTGCAGGATAACATATTTGTTAATTGGAGGATTCGTGGCAGCCATCTACGGCTTCATGTCCCGGGAGCAGCAAGCGTTCGACGACCCGTCTTTTCCCGGAAGCTCGGCCGTCTTCTCGCTGGCCAGCTGGTTGCGCCACTTCTGAAATGGGAGTCAGTTTGGCGCTTTCAAAAGGACGGCACTTCATCTGAGAAACGGACACGGATGTTCGGGGTGGGACGAGTCGATCCCTCTTCGAAGATCGAGCTGATTTGAGAAGGCACTTTGATAGGCTGGCTGTTGGTGATCGAGCTCGACTGACGCGTATGCGACGCCCACGACTGAATTAAAGTTTGGATCGTTGGGAACAACAAACGCAGTTGGTCGACAGGCTCTCGGCAGAAATTGAGATGGGAATGGACAACTTCGATGAAGCGGTAGAGTGTGGCGGGGCCGAGATGATCGCTTCGGCGCTCAGGTGAGAAACCTAGAAAGTAAGAGTAAATTGTGGGCTTGACAATGAACCGTGGAGTCCCCGCCGCGGCGCCTGGTGGTCGGCATGGCGTAGAGAGCCGGTGGTGCACGCTGCACAGGTTCCGATTGGGTCGCCTGCAAGGGGCAACCATCGCCCGACGGAACATCGGTAGACAGCTCGTACTGCATCTGGCGCAGGAAGGAGGCCACGCCATCGACACGCTGCTTCGTGGCTTCAACGTCTGCACGCAGCGCCCTCATCTGTATGCAACATGCTGGTTCGGGCCGAAGAGGTCGCGGTTCTGGTTCGTTAGCGGGGGGGGGGGTATTTCCTCCCGGAATTTGGATTACAAAGTGTATTTTTGAGGGTGTAAGGCGCTAACAAAATGTCGCAGATGTAGCACCAAATTTCGATAACTGGCTTATCAGCCCCACTTTTCTGAGTAATTCTTGTTTTTGCTCTACCATCTGAGATTTTTGCCCTATTTTGAGGTGTGATGGGGTCTATCGAATCACGCTGACACAATCATGATCGAAAAGTTGAGGACGATAAGGTCCCCCTGCTAATGAATCAGAAAATTAAGCCGCTAAGTACGTAAGAATATCTCACCTCATGGACCAAGTGGATGTTCGCATCGAGCAGCTTCTCAATGCTGGCGCCGATCAGCTCGGCTGGCATGTCGGTGCTCGACATCTTCGGCAGAATATTTCCTTTTTCCGACCCGGGCCTTTTATATATGGGATCTCACGATAATTTATGCTAATTTTTTCATGCTGAACTTGTATTCAGTTATTTATGCGTTTCTCTTCTTCGTGTTCTTCTCGATTTATTCGTCAACCGTTTTGCTTTTCAGGTAACGCTCGTCATTGCTGTTGATGACCCGCTGACAACTGCAATCGGAACAGAGAAGACTGTGCCGCGCCGCATTTTCACGCCAAGTCTTCTCGAACGATGGCGGCAAGTGACAGTAGAATGCCTGGAAATGCAAAGTCGAAGGTACATTTTTTCATGCTCCTTGGAGCCTTTTGTAAAGTTTGCGGTCTAACCTGTGCTTCGAACGAATCTTCTTCTTGTTGAATAGGCAGGGGCTCCACGTAGAAATGGGATGGGTTTAGAAAGGTAAATGACGTCTCGGCATCGAGCTAGAAGTTGACTCACGCCTGATTTTTTTTTGGAGTTTACCAATATTGGTATCCGCTGAATTTCGTTGAGCCGTAGTGTGAGGCCACTTTCTGCGTATTCCGCTAGCATCCCCTAAATTCTTGGGCTCTATCCTAATAGCGGGGACCAAAATTATCGTGGACCATAGAAAATAACGGGGACCATAGAAAATATCGGGGACCATAGAAATTATCGTGGACCATAAAAATTATCGGGGACCTTACGAAATATCGTGGACCGATCGCGAATATCGTGGACTTTAAAATTTGGACTCCAGCCTGGCTATGGTCCACGATATTGATCCGTAGAAAAACCGCGGAAAACGTGCAAAAAACGTCAACAGCAGCATCAAAGTTGAGTAAAATGCATGCATGGTCGGAACAAAGGAATACCGCGTACATAGTAACGTTTTTCGCAATTTTCTATTTAAAGGCTATGCGTCGCCACTCTTCAAATTGCCTTAAAAGATGCGCAATTAAATTCTCCGTCGAATCATGTATTTTTCAATGTGGCGATAGATACCTATTAAATCGAAAAATGGCTTTTAAAGACATCAAAAAGAAAAAAAGTGCGTTTTTGGAGAAGAAAGACAGTGTTTCGTATCTAGAGATCAAAACAGAACGATTGCAAAAAAGAGCAAAAAGAAATTCGGTTTCTAAAAGGGTAAATTCTCCGGGTCGTTCGCCTGGGAGGTGGCGGCACCCTCTAGAGTCTGTCCCCAATGCCCCCTTGTTACGGCTGGTCTGATTCCTCCGGACTCAGTTTCGCGTCATTCGTTTTGCTCTTTTTCAACCCACTGGCTTCTCCCCTTTTGAGTCGCAATAGGGGGGTGTTTTGTCTGGCCCTTCTAAGACATTGAGATTGACGCATTTTACTCAACTTTGATGCCGTTTTGACGTTTTTGCACGTTTTCCGCGGTTTTTCAGGATCAATATCGTGACAAGCCAGGCTGGGGGCCAAATTTTAAAGTCCAGATATTGATAAAGGGAAATTTTGGCCTAAATGGGATTTAAAGTCCCGATATTCGCGATCGGTCCACGATATTTCGTGGTCCCCGATAATTTTTTTGGTCCACGATATTTATGGCCCCGATATTTCTATGGTCCCGATTTCTATGGTCCACGATAATTTCTATGGTCCCCGCTATTAGGATAGAGCCAATTCTTGATATTTCAAGTCACAATGTGGACAAACCGAGTAGTAGGTGTTGTAGGGGCCGATTACGATATTTGTCGAGTTCCGCAAGATCGGTCTTTTAGAGGACAAACAATTAAGGTATAGATTCGAGCAGTCCAAAAATTTTGTTTTGGGTAATCAAGCCGAATTTTACCTTGGCATTACAAGCTGTTTGCACGCGACACTGGGTCGGGGGGGAGTCCGGGGAATTTTTAGGTATACGGTTTCGGCGATAGGTCCCAGGATTAGCGACGAGCAGCTTTGCACCCCGTCGATGACGGCCGTCTGGCCCCTAGTAACTTTTAATTAGTTTTGTTCATTTTGTTTCACCTCCACGGCTGGAATAGGCGCGCTGCTTTCGGTCTAGTGTGGTTGAGTCGGAGGTGTGAATCACGATAAACGCTTCGCCGCAAAATCTGATCCAGTGAGAATGAGCGCAGTTAGATACTTGCCTCGATTCGACTCCAATTTTCTACAAAGACCCGTCTCCGGTTACCAGCTCCAAGGGCTGTTTTCTTTGAAGGGGCGCCGTTTGACGAGATCGGCTGTAATTTGTCGGATAAACTGAGTTATTACTTTAGTGTAGCTGAGGCAAAATTTGGCTAGAAAGTCTCACCCCGTCGACAGATACATCATCAATCCCAAATGGATCAGCGCATAAGCAGGCGTGAAGTCTCTTCACCAGCTCACTGCGGTCGATCTATAGTGCGATTGGTTTCATGAACCGTAGCGCCAACCTCAGTTTCCTTCCAAACCCGATGCGCTATCCTTGAAAATGACAGCGGCGCGTCCAATTTTAGCGCGTCATTCGTCGTTTTATCATCTGAACGTGAAAAAAATAGGGAGAAGCACCTACCTGTATCAATCAGCCCTTCTAATAGACAATCGAGAAACGCTATACTTTCATAATACGGGATGCTATAACTTGGTGCTAGAGCTTTCCCGGCCAAATGACTACATTCCAAGATGTCAATAATCTCTTCTGTAACACTTTTTATCATAGTAGATCCCTCCTTACCTAAATTCTGCTTCAGGAATTCGTAAAACAATGTCGAACGATTCCTCTCAGCAAACGGAGTTTCGATCTTATTTTTTTTGTTGCTTTTTAGGCTACAGAAATACCTCGTGCTCATCGGCTTCCTGACAGAAAACTTCGAGGCCCAACAATATCAAGGAAAGGGCTATCGAAACCATTGATGCTTTTTTCTATAACTTTTATTGCAATTTCATCGCTTATCGACTTACCCCGATACCATCAGATGCTATAGAAAAAATGGCGGTCGCCAGGTTTTCAGAAATTCCTTGCTCACCAGCTACATCATGCCACGCGGCTTCACTAATAGACCATGTTCGATATTTGGAGACCTTGAAGCTGCAGTACCTGATAAACCCATCGTTGGCTGAATTCGAGGATAAGCGCAGGAATTCCTGGGCTGCTTCAAGCCAATTATTCTGGCCGGGACATCGGTTTTTCAGTAAAGGCTTCTGATCAGGATTTTTTCCAGATATTCGTGCTTAAACCAACCAATTTTTTATTCAGAGCAATTGGGAGGCAATGCTTCAAAGTGACCCGTCCATCGACCCAAACATAAACCCGTTTCATGCCCAAAATCTGAAAAACCCTCCTTGTTTGAAAAACAGCGGTTGAAGCCTCGTAAGAATTATAAAATACAGAAAATAAATTCAGATTAGAAGACCTGCCTTATTTTGTTGATTAGGCGTCCGAATTCATGAAACTGGGAAAGAGGGAACGGATGAGCCGGAGGGCTTCATCAGCTGGTTACCATGGGAACACCATTGTCTGCCCATATTAATTATTGACACCATATCTGCCTCTCTGTTTGCTGCGGTTTTTCTCATAGCACCGTCTTTAATCCGTTTCAATCGGCTCTATTTTTTTGGTTCGGGGGTGCGACGTGTTTCCTATATGGTTTCTCACTGTCTTTCTGCGGTAGGCCGGCTTGTTCGGAAGTGGTACTCTTCGGGTCACGAAAGGGGGAAACGGGTTGCATGCTATTTGGTGGACTTGGCGTCACAGCTGCTCAATAAAGGAGAAAGCTCCTCCAGCTTCATGGACTGATGAGCTGCTAGACGACTTTTAGCGGCTGATTTTTAATCTGGCTTCGTTAGATCGTCTAGGTGAAGATACACTGCTAAATTTATGTGATTCTCGACTTGGACGCTTCAGAAAACCTCCATAAACCGGCAATTTTGCAGGATGGATTCCGACGTGAACGGATCCTCGGGGGTAGCCGCTGAATTCGAAGATAAAAGGCGGTCAAAGAAGAATTCGTCAAACCCGCAGGGCCGCGATGGGTCGCCCGAGGTCAGAAGTTGCTTGGCTAATGGATTTTTGGGTTTCCGGTCTTGTCATGCGATGCGTAATGTCCCTCATAGAAGCTCTAAAATCCGGGGAAGCAATCATCCACCCCCGAAAATGTTTCCCTTGATCGGAAATTATGCTCTTGGTCCTGATTTAGTTGTTAATCCGTAGTGGGGACTTATTCGGGAAGGAAAGGGCTTCGGTGGCGGGCGGCCTTTCCCTTTTCGTCATCCCACTCCGCCCGCCGGTGATCCTGATTCTCCCAGGTGAACGTTGATAAGCTTTGAGACTTTCCATTATTCGCTTCAGCTCCTATTAGAAATGCCGCATATACACATCGAGCAGGTAGTATAGTGCATAAAGACCCCCCCCTGACTTGGTTACTAGAATGAATTGCTAACAATCAATATTTTTGCATTTTCAGCCCACCAGACCTGCCGACACACCAAAGATGTTTGTTTCTGGACCACCGAAGCGTCTTTTTGCTAGTAAGAAATCCGGCGTCGGCTCTAATTTCCACTTTAGGTCAAGCAGGCTGCTCATCAACAAATCCAGTCCCGAATATAGCTGATGACAACCAATTGTGAGTCTATCTATCTATCTATCAAAATTGTTTAGAACTTCTGGTGATGGGTGCGGATCTGAATACGTCCGTTCTTCATTTGATGATCTCACTGGAACCGTTCCCATGCGCCCGGGTGAGTCAATTTTGCTTTGCTGTTATTTCATTTTCTAGGAAAAACCGAGGGTTCGATTAAGCTCAACATCCCGAATTTGTCGTCGCTGCGTGCTAAGGTCAACACCTCGTACCATAACATCGCAAATCTTCCCTGGTAAGATACTGTTCCTCTACTAATATTTCCTTCCAGGCGACTCGCTGCAAAGACCGAATGTACAAAACGCACTTCTCACGTCAAATATTTCTCCGTGTACATCGATTGCAATCCGGAAAGTGAGAGCACATTGTGGAGTTGCGATGCGGTGGTAAGTATAAATTTTTGAGAACGGGCTATAGGTGTATTGTGTATTCAATAAAACTCTAGTATTGTTTTTTCCAGGTGGAATTCCGGCTAATTTCGCTGAAGGACGGTGTCCCCGACTTCTCGCGCCATTTCACTAACAAATTCAACTACAACTCGAACAATTGGGGCTTCCCTTCATTCATGGAATGGACGGATATCTTGAATCCCGAGAAGGGCTATATTAGAGGCGATCGCGTTGTAGTCGAGGCGAAGATCACCGTGCAAAAAGTCGTTGGCGTCAGGTCGATTGAGCCAGGCTTTTCTTGAAATCTGTTTTTACAGGCGACTTCCCTCTTTTGAATTCCTGAACCCGCTGCCAACATCTTCTGCAATTTTGGTAATCGATGGAATGCGCCTGCACGTCAGCAAGGAGGTATAAGAAAAATTAATTTTTTAACGTTGCACTTTTAGTACCTGGCCCTCCACTCGCCCGTCTTCAACGCCATGTTCTACTCCAACTTTTCGGAGCGAGAAAAGAAGGAAATTCCCGTCGAGGACGTGATTTTCGACGAATTTGTCGAGCTGCTGAATGTGGTCTACCCGTCTCGTCGGCCAGTATCGAGTGTGTTTCGCTTGCCAAATTAATATGTTTTTTAGCGGAAAATGTCGAATTTTTACTGGAGCTAGGCGACAAGTTCGAGATGCAATTCGTGCTAGAAGAATGTGAACGGTAAATATTTTTATCTGCCAAAATTATGTTTTTAGTTTCCTGATCAGCTCGGAGGATATTGGGCTGGTGACAAAGCTCGTCTGGGCCGATCAATATATTTTGGCTAAATTACAGGTAACTTTCATTGGGAAATTTTAATAAACTTTTTGAACAGCATTCCTGCATCCACTCCCTGAAGACCTACTCCGACGTGCGCGCCATCAAAAACACCGAAGAATACAAGAACCTAAGCGACACAACGAAGACGGCGTTGTTGGAGAAGGTGTTCAAAGTCGTCAAAGAATGAATAATGCGCCGATTGCAAACCTCTAGTCTTTCTCTGTACTTTGCGCTGTATTGACTCCTCGATTTGAAGAGCTCCCGCTTGTGAGATCTGATTTTCCCCCAACATATCTTTGCACATCCCAAAGTCCATAATATATAGTCAGCTAACATTACTTGGAAGAATGTATAAATTGATTTGAAGGTAACCTGTGTTCATGGCCGTGGTTTTCTGGTTTGAAACCTGAATACAAATACACCTCAAGTAGTATTTTTGGAAAATAACCTGTTGGCCTTTCTAAGGCTAGTAGTATATTTTACAGGCAAATGATGGCCACTACAGCAGCCCCATTCATTCGCGTGTCCCGAAAACGGACGGCGGATCCGAAAAGCGCCTTGATGGTCTGCATCAAGCGTGGCAGGCTGGATGGGACTAATGGTACGTCTCTTTTTTAATCTTGCGAGCATAATTTTAGACGTGGGTGACCCGTTGCTCTTCTCCCTTTGTGCAACCCAGGATTCTCCTCATCTTCCTGTCGATATTAAGGTATTAACGGGGTTGAAAATTGCTATAATCATTTCTTTAGATCATCGACTACAAAGGCGCTCCAGTCGCAAAGCCGAACTTCAGCGATCTACTGGTGCAACAGGTATCTGACCTTTTTGCTCCTCATCCAGCTTTAGGTTGATGAGACCGAACAACCTCTCGCGCATTTTGGCGATGCTGTAGGAGAGGTGAGTGATTTTCTCATTTGCTGGCAGACTGGCTTTTAGATTGGCGATTTCCGGGTCGACCGCCCAAAAGCCAGCGCGGACGTGATCACCTGCAATGGGCGGCCAATGATGAAGCTCATCCCAAACGAAAGCGATATTGTCTACGATTTTTATGAGATCAAAAAGGTAGTCGACGCCCTGTTTTCGTGATTTTTCCTGTTTTTAGGGAGAGATTCGGGCCGCAATCGATGAAGCGGATTTCGAGATGCGATTCATGTCCCAGGTTCACTTTTATTTGATTCGTTGACCATTTTTTTCGTAGGAGGAATTCAATCTCTGGATGGACTCTGGCTCTGATTCGGAGGAATGCGCAGATGACGATGAAGATTCGAATGATGAGAACCACTGGGGGTAAGCTATTTGGGATTTTGCTTATCGTGCGCTTTGAGCAACGATTATCCGGATGAAGAGTCGGGTAGTGGCGAAGATGATGACACGTATTCTGAAGGCGATTCGCGCGATGAGGACGATGTTATTGGGATGCGAAATTTGCGATTGGATGAAAGTGACGTGGGTTCTGGTTTTATCGCTTTATCGTGGACGTGCTACGGAGTTTTGAGAGGGTTTTGCAAACAGAGAGAAAGTCAGGATAACCGATTGGAAATCAGAAATACTGGTCAGAAGTTCATTTTTCAAGTTACCTGGTGGTTCAGGACAATAGAACATTATAAGTTTTAGCACGATTTTAAAATTCGCAGTTTTTGGCAGTCTTGATCATTTTGCAATAAAGAGAAACTTAATTAATTTTATGTTTTTCAAATAGTTTTTAATCAGCGTAATTGTAAATTTAATATTAATCAATTTAATTCTTTTGTCTCCTACAGCCCTGAAAAAAATTTGCCTTACCCCCCAATTTTTAATTTTCAGCCCGACTTCGGAGAATACGGTTCTGAAGGCGATGAGGATGAAGCGGAAGCAGCTGGCTAACATCTCATCGGCCTGATTGTAGGCATGGCATCATCCCGCGGAACGGGTTTATTTTTTCGTCGTTTTCCAGAGCTCTTTCTCTGCCCCACCACCCTCCTTTTTGCCATACCCCCGTGTGGGGGATGCCTCTTATTTGTTGTTGTGATCTTTGGGCGAGAATGCCTGCAGCATCGCTGTCCCTTGACCTCTATAGCCCATACTCATCCACACACCTAATGCCTATTTGCGATCCCCCTGGCTACGTGACTTTTGAACGCTTGGCTCCTAGCCTGATTTTGGTGCTTAGGCTTACCCAACGCATTTCCGCTTGTGTGACGTCAAAATCGAGAAATTGAAGCTCAAAATTCACTCCAAAACAAAAAAATGGCTGGTACTTGACTCTTAGCAGGGGGAAAGCCTATACTTAGTAGCAATTTTATGGGATTTTAAAATGTATTTTATAGTTTTCGTAGCTTTTGATTACTTATAAATGCTGTGTATCTGAGGATTGAGGGCGATAGACCAACGTTAGATACTAGTTACCCCCCTCCCCGCTAACAGTCCAGAACCATGTATTTTGGTGCCTAGTCTTTCCCATCGCATCCCGGGTTGTATCAATCGAGAATTTCAAGCTCAGAATCCACTCCGAAACAACACAAATGCCCTCGACTTTGCCCCATCCTGCCCACGTTGCGACCTTGTTTATGTTTGCATACCTCATCCCTAACTCAATTCTCCACGTGCCTGTGCGAGCTGCGTGCCCCTAGCCCTTTACAAAGGGCAAAACCCAGTACCGATCTCCTCAACTTCTCTAGGATCAATTGTTTCCACGCTCGGTTCCGCGTGTAATAAATAATCGTTGTTCCAGCCGCCGACGGGGGTGACAAGCCTAATCACTGCGAGCACTACCCTATGGCGATAAAGTGCCGCGGAATGCTTTTTGCACTTTCTCCCCTGGAAATTTGTAGTTTTAGGCGGGGGTTTGGGAATGTCATTCTAAAGTGTTGCAAAGCTTTGGCTTCGAAGGAAGCCAGCTTTTAGAAGCGTACGCTTGCGCTTCCTTACGAAGTCGCCCCTTCAAGTTTTCGAAGTCTGGTTTTGATTTGGTCTGACTTGCTCCACTGAAAAGAACCCCTTGGAAAAAGTTTGCTATTGAAAAGTAGCCTCTTTAGCGCTCGGTTTAAAAAGAGTGTTTCTAACGAATCCAGGCCTTGAAGTTTTTAAAGCTTTCGCTTCCCGAAGCAGCTTTCGACTTGGCCAATCAAAGGCCCTCGCCATCGAAAAACCTTCCCATTGAAAATTTTGCAACCTCATCCAGTAGACACGTACTTCCCTCCACCCACACGAGGGTTTTGTTAGCTGAGTGAGTTGATCTCCGACTTGAAAACGGTCGTGTTGACCGATCGGTGTTTGCTGATGCCGGTTGACCTCCGTGACGTAAATACTCATCATTGGGTCCTTTGACTAGCTGCTCCTCCCTCGCTGTGTGCAAAGTAGCACAACCCACGCGCTGAGCCTGGGAAAGTAGACGCTGCGGGGGAACCGGGAAACCCTAGGGTCACAAACGTGTCCAACCATTTGGTCATGTCCGTCGAAATGTGCGGTCGCAGGAAGGGGAGTACG
This sequence comes from Mesorhabditis sp. LJ9110, assembly GCA_038088335.1. NCBI lineage: Eukaryota > Metazoa > Nematoda > Chromadorea > Rhabditida > Rhabditidae > Mesorhabditis > Mesorhabditis sp. LJ9110. The sequence continues at coordinate 287,479 of JBBGBA010000117.1, read as the reverse complement.
ATATTAGCGGTATGTGCATACATATCTTTTTCCGTTTTTCCTCATGTCACTGGCCTGTCATGGCCTTACCCTTATTACCGTAACCCAATCTTTTTGTTTCCAGCCCCAGCAGCTCGGCTTCATGTTCATCTACCATCTGCTCGTCAAGATCGAACCGGTCTTGGCCGTATTTTCCTTGGTAATTATATTTCCGCAGTTCGAAATCATCGTTTTAGTTCTACTTCCACTGCGTGAACCTATTCTTCGGCTTCATCCACCTCTTCACAAATCGTGTCAGCGTCCCGAAACCTCAGGATGAATTGCTGCAGATCAGCGCCACACAGGCGGCTGATATGATCCGAAAAAGAGAGGTAATACTTTTTCAGGGATTTACAATGTAAGATCTAGGTATCTTCGTCAGAGCTCGTAGAGGCCTTCATTCGTCGAATCGATCAAATAAACCACATCATCAATGCCGTGGTGATCCCTAACTTTGATGATGCCCGTGCGCAAGCAGCACGCGTAGATGATCGGCTCGATCAGCTTGATGACGCTCAGAGGGAAAAGGTATGAATTCAAATCAAATCCATATCCATGTTATTCAGCTCGCCTTCGATGAGCCGCTACTCGGGGTACCGTTCACGCTCAAGGATTGCATTGAGGTTTAGGCTGCTATCTTCTGCCTAATGAATCTTTCAATTTTAGGTAGCCGGTCTGCCCTGCTCGAATGGGATGTACTGCCGCAGGGAGACGATCGCTGAAAAAGATGCGGCCGTCGTCGCAAGGTAAAAAACCGCCAAAACGTTTCATCTCGATTTAGACTGAAAAGCGCTGGTGGTATCGTGTTGGCCGTGACGAACGTGCCGGAAGTGTGTATGTGGTGGGAAAGTGTGAATACGATTTATGGTAAGCAGCCTTTTGCGCCTCATAACTTTTTAGGCCGATCCCACAACCCCTACGATAATCGGCGGATCACGGGTGGGAGCAGCGGTGGAGAAGCGGCTCTTGTGGCCAGTGCTGCAACAGCGGTCTGTTTCAAAAATAAAGCTTTTGAAGCTAGGCTTCACTTCGTGTTTGAGAATCCTTTCTGGGCTATGTTTCGGCATCTACTCTAAAACAGCTTTCGAACACTTTACATTTTAGGTTGGCGTGGGCAGTGACATCGGTGGCAGCATCCGAATGCCCTCCTTCTTCAACGGCGTCTTCGGGCTGAAGCCGACCCCAGGTGTCGTCCCACTGCAAGGCCATCTCCCCGGAGCCATCCCCGGATATCGGGCTCAAATGCTGCGCATTGGCCCCATTTGTCGCTTCGCAGAAGACTTGTCCACGATGCTGAAGGTGATGGGAGGTCCGGCGGCTGTTGAGCTGCGTTTGGATGATCCTGTACAGGTTGACTATTACAATTATTCTCTCTCATGCCTGGAATTTAGATGCGTAAAATGAAGATCTATTACATGGAAGGGTTGCACACACCGCTCGCGGAGAATATTCACGACGACATGCTGCACACATTGAAGCGGGTCAGTTGCTCGGTTGTATCTAGCAAAAATCCTTCTTTCCAGGCGGTCAAATATTTCGTACGCAAGTACGATCTAACTGCGATCCGCGTCGATCTGCCGCTAGCTCATCTTGCCCTCCAATTCTTTCTGGTATCGATGTACATTGAAGGGGAGCCTAGCTTCCGCCAGCATTTGGACGAGCTAAAGGTTTGCACAGATTCTATTTTGAAGACCAAAATTTAGGGATCGGTGAATTGTTTCTGGGAGCTGCTGAAGTATCCATTCGGAAAGTCCCACCACACCCTGCCCGCTTTGATTACAGGTTCGCGATATGGCTAGAAAGAGTTTATATTTTTTTAGCTATTATCGATAACCCGAATGGCCCCTTTTCCGAGACTTTGGTGAAGGAGGTATGTCTTTCACCATTCAACAGTCACCTATAAACCTAGTTGCGCTACAAACGAGATCAGCTGGTGCGCGAAATGCGTGAACTGCTCCAAGGCGACGGAATCCTGTTGTTCCCCTCGTTCCCCCACACGGCTCCCTATCATCACCAACCATTGCTGAAACCGCTCAATTTTGCGTACACAGCCCTGTTCAACGCTCTCGCCGTCCCAGTGGTACAATGCCCAATGGGATTGGCCAAGAATGGGATGCCACTTGGTGTGCAAGTGGTTGGAGCCCCGAATTCCGACCGACTTCTCATCGCATGTGCGAAAGACCTGGAAGAGGGCTTCGGCGGCTGGGTGCCACCCTCTTCGTAAATTTAATCCATAACCCTGATTGAGCTGCTGCACTAATCTGCTTACGAATCTCTTAATATCGTGTACCCATTTATTGCTAGCTCACATTTTTGTGTATTCAATCCACTTACAGTAAGCGGGTCCTATTTAATAAACCTTTTTTGGATAATCTTTTCGCTGCATTTATTACAAACGTATGAATTAAGAAGGCATGGAAAAGTGAGCGTCAAGATAGAGGTGAAAGAATTCGGTGTCAGAGAATATTGAGATCAGGTGGGATATAGTGTTGCGAAACATTACTCTTTGGCAGCAACGATGAACGGGACGAGGCGCAGCCATTCCATGGTTTTCACATCGCAAGCTTGGTTTTCCATTTGCCGATCGCATCCTTCGTGTATGAGCCGGATCTTCCTCGTTTTGGATTCGAAACCGGCAGTGTCCAAATCCCTGAAAACAAAAATAATAAATTGCTCCAGAAAACTCACGCTTCCTCCAGGTTCTCGTTGATCACTTCCGGTGTCGTATGAATGAAGAAGAACATACGGTCATGTGGCGTCTTCTGAAAATAAATGTTTCGGCAAAATAGCGTAATATACCGTTTGCTCATGGACGGGGAAACTAGTGAAGAAGCGTCGATGAAGAACTCGTTGCTCAGAGTCACTCAGTTGCTAAAGCACCTGTTTTGATAAGAATTGTGCAGCTACCTCGCAACACTCCCCGCAATTCTGATGTGTCGAATCGTGGGCGTCACAAATCGAGACCGGCAACTCTGAGCCAAATGGTAAAAGAGGGCTCTGATTATTACCGTATACGTGCGAGGGGCGGTGTGGAGTTGAGCCAATGTGGATACGCATCAATGTGATATGACGTCGCCGAGCAGAACGGAAAATTTCACGAAGTTCCGTACGTACCTGTAAAATTAAGGCGTAATTAATTAAGATGCAACCAACCGCTTCAATCCCATTCAGCGTCTTCCGCAGCCCGGCAGATGGCTCCTCCGGGACGACGGCGAGTGGAGAGTTCAGAACTCCGTGATGGAGCATCAGGGACTAAATCTAAGATTGCGATAAAAATGCTAAGAATACCTGCATGGCGATGTCAATGAACTGAAGTTGCGCATGGATGCAGAAGCATCGTCCGAAAGGCAGCGAGACATCGAGCATCGCTAAAAGGGCACAGTCTTTGGACCAGAAAAAAATCAAATTATGCGATAAACTGTATGGACCAACCACGAAATGAAAATACACAAATCAGTTATAAAATATTTATTATCAAAGACAAATTATTTCGGCTTCTGCTGGAACGGCGACTGCAGATCGTCGACGGTCAACGGCCTTTGTTCCGTTGGGGCTCTAAATCAAGACTTTAACTTAATTTGGAATCAAACCCGAATATTTTTGGCATCAACGAAGCGCGGAGTTCCCGCCGTTGCTCTTCACCGGCCAAGCTATTCCAAAAAATAGCACTGGTCCGCTCGATCTGCTCTTCTCGGGCGGCTCGCTGCTGCTAAAAGTATTTTAATAAAAATAAGCATGTTATAAGGATCACAGACCTCGTCCAAGCGGGCCCGATTTGCTTGCCTCCTCTCCCGCTTCAGCTGCAGCTTTGATGGATTCGAGCTCATCGATCTGAAGCATAGAATTCACGTATTTGATGAAGGTAAATTGTAAAGAAGAAGATAGCCATCGGCCAGATTCGTTGTTCTCATAGGAGCCAGAGCCACCTCTTTAGCCGTAACTTTATCAAACAGGTAATTGAAAGGCAACAAGTGACAGGGATATAATTTGCAACGGAACTAACAAATTCACAAAATTGATCCTAAGTATTCTTCATAGCGGCAATAAATTTCTCGAATTCCATCAGCTTCTCGCGATTCGCCTGCTTCTCCTTCTCACGCTCCACCTGCTCCTCGCGTCGCCGTTTTTCCTTGTTGAAATCGGACATTTCGTCTTCTTGGTGGCGCTTGATTGGAATTTGTGAGAAATTCTAGAATATCTGACCTTTCGCTCGCCATTCATTGATCCGCCTCGTGGTGCATCAACGATTTCTACGCTAGGACTGCGGCGACTTAAAACAAATATTTTTATTGTAATTTCAGTTACCTGTTATCTTTTGATCGGTCCACGCCGAGCTGCTTCAACAATGGGTCGATTCGTTGATCAGCGGAATCAAGATCAAGACATCGGGTTAGCTTTACGATAGCTTCATTTTTCTCGCCGTCCTCGATTAGACTAAACTATCGATCAAAAACAGGAAACGGTAAACAAACCGATTCGCGAGCTTCAATAACACTTCCAAAAGATATATCGACGCATTCTTGGCCACCGGATCGAGGGAGATCGCAACTTCAAGATCTTCCACCGCCTTGTCCAGTTGATCCTCATTCGCATAACTAAAAGAAGTTTGCTGACTGGCGAAGCGCAACCAACGCTGCTCCTCGAGCTACAAAGGCTTCGACGCATTCGGGATTGTATTCGATGGCTTTGTTGAATAATGGGACGGCACCAAGGAGCCCGCCACCGTCTTTCAGAGCTGGAAAAACGCAACTTGAGAAATAAAGAAAAGTAACCTTGAACACCGCGTGCTACTGCTTCCATCGCCATATCCCGGTTCTGACGTTTCCTCAGGATAGCCGACGATTCCGCCACATCCTGAGCGCAAAGGTTTTGGTCTATCAGCAGTTCCAAGTTACCTTATCAAGTCCCGGGATTCTCAAGAAAGTCAATGGGCAACGTGTTGGCATCCGAAGAGCCTCCTCCAGGTAGGGATTCTGCTCAGGTCCCTTTGACGCCCACTTCCAGAATGGCACCCCTTCCACGTCTTGTAGGTCGCTAAACAAAAGTCAGCGCCAAAAGGTAAGATTACCTAAAGTATGGAGGTGGTACACATTCAGCCGGAGGTGCCTCAACAATAAAAATACTGGAGGCAAGGCAAATTTTGGGGAATATGCAACAGCGCCTTGCGTAGCGCCTCGAAAAGCGCTAGCACCCCAAACTTACATCGCGAATGGATATTTTGATCGGGTTGAGAGCCAGCACATCGACGATCACCTTTTCACCAGTATTGAATCGTCGTTGTAGCGGGTTGACCGGGGCGACTAACTAAACCAAATCCTTGAAGCGAAGCGCGGGGAGGATATACCTGGATATCGAGCCACTCCAAATCCCTTTTGATACGCACCATCGTACAAAGGGGCTTCACGAAAGCTCCGGCCGCATCAAATCTACGGAGAGTTCTTTTAGTTGGCGAGGGGGCGCGACATCATCGACCGGACACTTGTGCAAAAACAAAACACTCGACCTCTTGACTTTGGCCAGAATGACATCGCCAACACGGATGTCCTCCTCGTACTTCATCTGTGCCTGGTTTTCCGTTAGACGAGTAGCGAAGGTCTAAATCGAAATCGATTCATCTGCTGGAAAACAGACCTCGAAGCAAGGAGTTTCTGTGAAAAGGGTCAATGAAGTGGACGCCTCTCCATCCTTTGGAGCCGGGTAGCTACGTGAGCCTTCTAGCACGTGTTTTGCAGCTGCTCTCAATGATAACTTCTCCCGATATGACATAGACTAAAATTACTATTCTTCTGATTATTACATTTCTTAAAGCAAATTAAAGGTATGGTATGCAGAAAAAACTGCGTGATGCCGGTGTCTCTCAACGTCTATAAATTTTATCGAGGAGTACTCATTGAGCGTCAAGCTGAAAGTTGAGAATAAGTGCATATGAAACCAGTGGCAGTCTAAAAATTGCGAGAGACTAGGGGACATGCGAGGTCAATATAAAACTGAGATACAAACATTGAGGCCTATGAGCAGGGAAAAATACATAGTAGGTACACCGCTGTCAATTATTGCTTTTTTGGCCTAAACAGCTGGTCGGGAACGTTGCGCGGCATGATTTGTTGAGGACGATCTAAGAATAACATTTCAGAAAATTGTCGCTGTCTCACCGGCATTGAAGACTTTGTGGGCTCGGAGTAGCAGATGGGTACCGTAGATGGCACGGCGCTGTCCGTCCCAATTACGAGCTGCACCATAGTAAGCGCCGGCCTGAAAAATAAAAATTTAAAATTTAGTATTTCTGGTGCGGTCAAAAACGTCAAACTTTTCGGAAATACTAACGACATATAATCTATATTATCTCTACGCTGCTGTCGAATAAACATAAAAATTAACGAAAAACGCGTACCTTTATGTTCGTCAAGTTGGTCTCTCCGATGGCGGTCATCAGACAACCTTCACGCGTAAACGACAATTTGTCTCCGACGCCCTTTCCTAACTCCAGCTGGATCACTCCGACGCCGTGATCCCAGATTTCATTGATGCGCTGGATCTTGGCGCTTAGCACCTGGGAAAGACAGATAGTTAGGCCAGAATATTTCCCTGATTACCTGTTGTTTCTTCCCTTTGGCTTCCCGCGCTATCTTTGCATCAATAAGGTGAGCAAGTGGGCGTTCCCCGGTCCCTTTTCCAATGTAGAATATCGCCGCGATGAAGTGCTTGAACTTTACCTGAATTCTCGGTAAGCTGCAAACGTTTATTGCTCTTTACCTCGCCATCAGCCAAATTTCGCGGATCGAGTAGGATATAGTTGAATTGACGAGCGCCTTCGTCCAACTCGCGCAACAGGATACGATCCAACTAGGGAGAATTGGAAACAAAATTCATTCTCACATCGTCACCGTCAGCCGGCGCCTTGCCGCCCATTGCTTGCTCCAGCGGCCGACTATAGTTTGTCTTTGATTCCTAAAACTTGAGTCAGAGGCAGCAGAAATTTTTTACCTTCACTTTATGCGTGCCCGAAACAAGCAGCTTTTTCTCCCACCCTTTTCTCGATTCAGGCGTAATAGGTCCGGGGGCAATTCCGGCTTGGAGTAGTTGTCCTCGCAACTGTCCATTCGTCATCTTTTGCACCGCCTTGATCTCGGAATCTTGGACATTCAGCTAAACAAGTTTGTTGAGAATGAAGCGAGCCGCAAACTTTTCGTAATTTTTCCTCAATCTCTTCAATGACACTCTCATCCGCAGTGAAATAATCTGATGAAATTCTGAAGCGAAATTATGTCGAAGAAAGTGGCTTACTTCTTATTCCGGTTGGGGGACCATTCGAGAGGCGGCGCGGAAGGACGAGGCCTTGGTGGCGGCTAAATGCCACGAAATTAGTGAAACAAATGCGCTTACCAATTTCTTAAACGATACCGGAGACTTGTTTCGCTGTACGGGAATATTTTTCGGCGCAGCTGAAAGCAGTTTGTGGTCAAACAAAAAAGTTTACTATATGCGTTTCCCGGTTTTCGCTTGTAGTTCCTTGGGGTGAACATAGGTGGAGTAGTACTGCGCTTTTTGTTACTGGGAGGAGCCCTGGTCTTCTAAACAAATTTAGAAAGGCTAAGTAGGCATCGCTTAAATACCTTTTTAGCGAAATTTTGGCTATTGATTTGTAGCATTTTCTCGTCAATACTCTTTGATCGGACACGTCTCGGAGTAACAGAGTTTGGCTGTGCCTGGGCACGAGCTCTAAAGTAAATTTCAACAATATATCTTTGGGAGAAATACCTGGGTCTACCGCCTCGGTTTGTCGTCACAAAATCGGATTTTGGGGTAGGCGGTGTGCTAGAGCGAAATGGTGTCCCTGGTATCACAGCCGTTTCCAAAGGCAATGGATCCTTTTCGACAAACATTTCGGGCGGGTGAGCTAAATAATCAAGATTTATCCATTGCTTTTACAAAAAAATCGAAAAGAAATAAGACTCACGATCATGTCTATCAACCGGCAACTGTACGGGATCGGAATGTGAAGGGGGACGTGCGTTAGATGTCGCAACCGTCAAACTAAAGTGTCTATTATTTTCCAAAAAAGTGAAAATACCGTCGGAACTTTTTTCGTGTCTGCTTCAACAGCCCATTCACCAACGATCTCCCATGGCATATGAAAATCCGATAGAGAAATCCCTTCTGCTTCTTCGCTGGCAACGTCAACAATTTCGTAAGGAATCTAATAAATACGATATTCTCAAGCCTGAACTTCTTACACTTTGCTGTTTCCTGTTGACACATCCAGGACTGTCTGCTTTTTCCGGTTCAAAGCCAATGGGTCGGCACCAAAATGGAGTAATAACTGGACCATTTCCAAGTTGTCGTTGCTGGCGGCTATGTGAAGAGGTGTACCACCATTCAGCTTCAGGTCAACCTTCTCGCCTAAGCAAGCATTTTAGACAGTAGTGAAATAAGTACCATTGCGAAGCAGTGTCCTTGCGGCATCTAGAGCACTTTGAGTGCTACGTTCGGCTAATAAATGCAATACGTTATCTTCCCTTGGGGACATCCACTTGGTGGACAATGTCTGAAAAAACTATGCTATCTTGGACCGAGGCTAGCAAGTTTCAATTCGGACATAGCACGATTTTAGGTATCGCGATGCCAAAAAAAGGCTTTATCTCGATCTGCAGAAAATGGGGCAAGCACTCGCATCAATTTATTCATCGGAGGCAATGTTCTCATCGGGTTTACAACAAATCATCATCACAACGTATAACGTAAAAACAGACGCACGGCAGAGATCATTTTCGTCATTATCGAGACCCTCAGTCATCCATTTCTTCATGACCACCTGAAAAAAGCATTCGGAAATGGCTCATAGCGCTACCATTTTCGTGATGACCATTTTGCCCACCGCGACTCATCCTTTCAAGATTACGGAGGCCGTCTTCGTTCAGCTCGGCCTCCTCGATGTTGTCGGAAGTGAACCATCTTAAAAACCAGCTTGTACTATAGCTATCAAATCTAACCTTCCAGAATTCAACTCTCCATCCCCAACCGGCTCATAATCGTCCATCTGATCATCGGAATCATCGTCATCGGCTTCTGGATGGAGCTCTTGGCATTCACACATTTCTCGATACATCTGCTGCACTGTAAAAGTAATATTACCAAACTACAAGCTCAAAATAACTTACAAATACTAGTGTCAGCCGGAACAAAGCGGATTGAAATGTTGCGCGCCTCATCTTCATCGTCTTCTTCCTCCATCACTTGATCGACATCAAGAGCTGAAAAAAAAGAAAGTAAGTTTGCCAAAATCGTCAGAGATGTGGGTCAAAGAAGCTGTTGATCAGAAAAACGAACTGCACAGCTTCTTCGTAAACCCACCTCTCTGAGTGGCAGCCTCGGCAGCAGTAAAAAATGCGACGTCTTTAGCACGCCGCTTTTGCCCTAGGGAACTCTACGAAGCGTGGCATTAGCTACCTGTCTTCTGAATATCTACAAGCACAAAGAGGCAATCTTCGGGGAACGATGAGCGATCAGTGGAGACGGCGTGTAAAATGATAGATGGATATGGAAGGATAAAGCTTTTGCCGGATTGCCGTTCCGTCCAGATGATCGAGCTGTAAAAAATCGTGAAGAAAATATAAATTATTGTCCAGCAATGGCGAAATTAAATTAACTAAATTCGGGTTTTATATGCCAAAATGTTCAGCAAGTCTTCGGAAACACTTCTTTGCTGGGCATTTTGACAGATTTCGCGTCGTGATAGGATACGGCAATTTAGTCGTAGTAATCACCTCTCCGCAATGGTAAGGGTTCCATCGCCACCGCGCTGTTCTTCAAAAAAGGCGACGACTTGGGCCTGTTGGAGTCGGATGCCCTCTGTCGGGATCGTGACGTCTGTCAGGGTGATCATTCTAAAAGAACGCGTTACAGATATCTCGTTTAATAAAATGGCAAAAATCAAATAGTTTTACATTTTTTTCAATAAAATGTGGTCAAAAAGTGGATTTTTCATACCAACTCGGGCTGTCAAATTTCAAAATTGCGAAGAGCGAGTACGAGCTACAACTAATGGCACGCTACAGACCGGGCCTTTGAACGCGTCCATTTTATTGCGTAATCGAATAGTTTTGGGACCAGTCAGCTGGTTCGCTTCGTCTTTTCGTCATTTTCTAATAACATCTACCCAGATTTTTTGAACTTCAGGATTTTCGGGACAGAAACTTTACAGAATTGGCATTCCCCTTCTCAGCTTCATCTTGTGGAGCTTTATTCTTTGCTTGAGGGCTAACGTTTAAATATCTACTTTCAGGTGCATGCGAAAACGTTCGTTTGCTGAGATGTCGAAAGAAGATCCAGACGGATGGTAAATGATTGTGTTCACCTAACCATTACACCCTAATTTAGCGTTGTGCTTTCATCGGACAGCGACGACGAGCCGGATCCGTATGGTGAATTCATCCAACATTACGATCAGGAGGTAATTTTCGCGAATATTGACGTTTTTCTGATTAAGTATCCGGATATTTCGCCTTCACCTTCGCAACAAACTACCAATGACGATGATGAGGACGAGGTAGAAAATGTTTTGAACCGAACAATCGGTTTTATTCAGATCACGGTCCTTGATGAGTCTTTGACCGAAGACACCAAAGAAAAGATGAAGGTTACTACGAAGGAAAAGGCCGAAAAGTTGCTGAAAGGTGCGGCAAATTCTTTACATAGTAATTTTTTTGCAGCTGCACAAGCCATGCGTGGTCCTGAGGCTCGCATCAAAGACTTCGACTTTTCCTGCGAGGAATGGAAAGACCTTACCGTCGCCGAGAAGATGCGCAGGGCTGCAGAGATCGATCGGTATCATATTAATTCAAACTTCATGGCTTATTTCGTTTAGCATCGCCCTCGAAAAGAGCCGCAAATTGGAAGCCGAAGGAATAACCAAGCGTAAGCTCTACCCTTTTACTTATTGCTTTTTTAGTGGCCCAGATCGAGCGTCGCGACGAGCTTGGCAAGATCAATTTTGTCAACACCGGAAAAGCCGCCGAGCTCGCCAAGTATATCATGTTTTTGATCTATATACAACTTTTTACAGGCAGTTTGCTGAACTCGAGCACACAAACGCTTCGGGCAATTCGCAGCCACGCGTTTCTTCATCCACTCAGGAGGTGATCAATTTTCTAATTCTCGAACATTACTTTAGACTGAAAGCCTCGACCTCTACGAGTTTACATTGGTAAACCATACCATATTCGGCGGCTTCCGTGAGACAACTATAATTGAGCGTGCGGTAAGACTGGTTTTTATGAAAATAATTTGGATTTTTTAGAACCTGCCGCTGGAATGGGCGATCAAATACGCTATGACTCATATCGATGAACCTCAGGATGGTGTGCAGCCGCATTTTACAATCCAGTGAGTGAATTATCGATTTTGTTCAGCGTAGATTTATTTTAGCACAGCAGCTGATCAGCAACGCATGGAGTGTTCGAGGCTGTTATGCCCAAAAAAGACTGCCGTCGAAAATGGCCTGCTGCCCCAGCCTAATGTCAATCGGTTGTGGATCGGTGCTACAACAAAGGCTTCGCTATCGACCGACGACGGAAAAATCCTCTTGCGCTTCCGCACTGCCGAGAAAATGATTCGCTTCCGCATGGATCCGGTAAGCTATTTCTTGCTGTTTTACGACACCTCCGGCCCAAAAATTTTTATCCGAAAAGCTCCAGCTTTCATTTTGAGTATTACCAGGGTGTATATGCGTGCTACTTTGCAAAAATTACTTTTTGACAACATACCTGAAAGGGCGGAACAATGTTTTAAAAGGTGTCGGCGAGCCGTTTATATCTCGCATCAATTAATATCATTTTTCCAGCATACATCTTTCCAAGACGTCGCCCCGTCTGTTGCCAAAGCCTTTGGCTTAACAGCGAAAATTCATCAGATGATTTTCGACTCTTGTCTGGTCAACCTGCAAAGCACACCGTTGGAGTTCGGAATGGAGGACAGTGATCTCGTCGAAATCACCTTCGGGGATCCCACCAAGACCATTGAAGCGCCAAGCCGCTATCCCGTCGCCGAAGTGCAAGAATTCGACCACTAAACCCGTTTGCGCTTGTTCTTTGATCATTACTTGTCAAACCCCGCCGCCCATCGCCTAAAATCCCTTTTCATTAATTTTTGGTGCTTGTATTTTTGCTTTTCCGGTCCCACATACATTATCACGGGTAATATGCATTAAATATGTTAACAAAAACATTATTCGGATACCACAGAAGTCAGGGTTTGATAGAAAAAGAATGCAGGTTTGAATGTTGCGTGGAAGGGTACGGTAATTTACATAGTCGTATTTTCATTCGCCGGTTCCCCGGCGCGGGCATTTTTCATTCTACGGCTTCTCACTCTCTCATTCATACGAAACGCTTCTCTTGAACGAGATGATCCTTTGCGATAGCTTCATTATTCACTTCCCGATCGCGCAGGTTTGTTTTATTGACGAGATGTGAGCTTTTGTTTTCAGGATCAGGGTACCCTCGTTCCGGATGCGGCGCTTGCGTTCGGTGTCACCAGGTTCCCGGTGTCGGCCATGATCCTCGAGAGTCGCAGCCACACATACAAGGGGACATTCCATGGTCGGCAATCATCTAGCTTGAATTTACCAATACATGATGATTACGACGTGGTTACAGCCGGCGACACGGCCACCCTCGACCATCTGCACGTGTTGCAGCCGAACATGACGCTCGACGGGGTCAGGCTGGCCCTCGACTTTGTCCATGGCCGCGAAGTGGTTGTCCCGATCAAGCATGTAGTTGAAAAATGAGTGAAATTAATATACTAAATTTGATAGATGATCTCTGCACTCTCCGCTGCATATGCTCTCGGCCTTGCTGAGATGATCGCCCAGATGGAGTTCCAGGCCCGGATTTTAGAACGGTACCTTGATAGGATTTTTAGATTGTCAAGCTGACGGAGAACCCGGAATTCGCCCCGATTGCTCTGGAGATGGCCGCCGTCGGGAATTTGCACGATGAGCACAAGCATCGTGTCTTCTTGGTAGGTGAACATACAACCCGTCCACTCGACTTATCAGAATTGTCTCGAGTCGCTGCGTTCGTTGACGATGAACCCGTCTTTCCTGGGGCTCAAGGAGACGACGCTCAAGGTCCGTCAGAATCTTAGAAAATGTGCAAAAATAATAAAGAAAATGATCGAATTTGCTCGCACTCATGGCTGGGGCTCCATCCCGAACTTCTACGTGCACTGGGCTTGGATTGTTGATGCGGTGGCTGTCTGGGCTCAGCTGAACATCGTCGAGGGGCAGAAGGTGAACACCCTCATCCTTATCCCCTCACCCGGACCAATTGTTAGTTGATGATCAGCCTGCTCGTCGAGTTGCCCATCGACGAGGTGTCGCTGAAGGAGCTGCAGATTGTGATGATGACGGCCGCGCGCAGCGGCGTCCCCAAGGAGTCGCTTGCCATCTTCCTCGACCGCATCCGCAACCACTTCGAGACGTTCGAAACGTAAGGTTTTTTTTGGTATTTTTTAATTTTTTTTTCTAGGGAGACCACCCAGCTTTGCAACACCCTCTCCGACATGTTGATGCCCAGCCCGCCGGCGCCGTTCAGGGACTGCCCGCTCCCGTATTCGCCGACCCTTACCGGTATTGTTGGAGCAAGATTTTCTAAAAAAAATGAGTTGTTTTTACCGGATAGTAAGGTTTTACTATATGATATGGTGCTGAATTCGATAGAGCTTCCATTTCTAAACCAAATCCGTTCTTCAAAAACTGCTGGATAAAAGTCTTCGAAATTTCGAGAATTCTGAATTCGCTATTTTGCTCATGTTACCACTGCTTAACAAAAACTCAAGCTTGAGAATATGTTTGTCAAATACCGTTATCGCTCAGTAGTTTTTGAAAGATAGGCCTTGTTCAGAATTTCAAACCCTATTGAACTAAGACAAAAAAAACATTTCTAAAACTTCTTTAGAGCAAAAATCGTCTCGTTGTAAGACACATTGCAGGGTTCTCGGATATTATGGAAGGCGGCTTCTTTGAGGACGAGCGCTTGTGCGGTGGCACTTCGGCTTCCGACTCGGCCAGCGAGCAGAGCGCTCGTGCCACCAACAGTTCTGGCAGTAAGCCCATACCTTCTACCCACAATTTTCCTTAGTCACCTCCTACGCCTTGGACAGCGCCTGCTCGGACCACACGCTCACCTTGCCCAACAGCCTCATGGGAGATACCAACGGTACAATAAAATTTTAATCTCGCCACCCACAATCATTCAGTTTGCGAGGCGCTGCGCTCGACCCGTGCTGGCCGGCTGATCCCGTTTGAGTTTGATTGCGGAGATATCCCGCCGAGCAGGGATGCCGTCTGGGAGTTTGAGGTTTGACCAAGCACTTTTTATAAGCAAAATCACATTCTTTAGATGCTGATTGCGAAAAAGGAGGCGGACGACAAGAACACCCGCATGGACCTCGACTTTAACATCGACCTCTACGGCGCCGAATAGGATTATATTTCGTCTCGATATGATTCGGGTGGTCAACCCCCGTGGATGCTTATAACGGTTAATAAATATGAATTTCGGGATTTTTTTTGTTCTTGATCCGCTTTGCGTTGTCACGCGCTGACAGCTGGCACAGTTTTTGAAGCTGGACCCTGAGATCTACCCCCCTAGACGAGAAAGTCTCAGCTGGACACGGGGGCGAGCAATTTCGGCCGTTGTCGGTGAGGATATGCCGGAGGAATCGATTGGGCGGCCCCGGCGGCCCCTTCCCTCCGTCCCTCCTCAACGCCCCGCCGCTTACCGCCCAAAACTCACACCCCCCAACAGTTTGCATGTTTTAAAATTTTTCTTGGCACCGGCAAAAAATTGCAAATTTTCAACGAAAAACGCCTTACAAGAAAAATTCTGGATAGCTCGCGCGTTTTGGAAAGCTTGATTTAAATAAAATTGGTAGAAATCGACAAAATTCGAACGACAAGTCTCGAAACTAGAGAAACATATTTTTGTCAAGTTTTTGTTCTCGAAAGTGCTAACGACCTTAGGGCCATTTCCTCGCGTTCCTCAAAAAAAGCACGTCTTGTTTTCAGCTACCTTCGAATGGCATATGTAAGCGACAATTATCACGAGTTGAAAGACGGCAGCTGCTTTATGGAGGGTGCGTTGAGTTTGATTATACTAGCTGACACTGATAAGCCTAAGCCCTATCAGCCAAAATGTAAGGTGCTACGGAGCAATGGCCGGGCGTTGCCCCAGCTGTTCCAAACCCGCACGAAGAGGGCGTGTTTCAGTCAGCCACGCCCCTTCCACAAGCACCGTCTACTACACGTCCGCCCCTTCACAGCCCAATGGCACACGCATCTTCTATATAGGTAGGTGACAGGGGCAGTGGATACGCCATTAAACTTCAGCCATGGTTGCAAACTATCTTGCGTAAAAATAAAAGAAAATGGCGTTGCCACAATTAAGAAAAAGAATAAACATTTCCAGCCGCACCTGGCACCCTACCTCCGGTGGCAGAACCTGCCAATGACTGTGCGGAAGCCGAATTCCTTAACATCACTTCCGAAACAGCCCATCAACCCGTTTACCATGAGGATGAAGGCTACGACCAGGCCCCCGAAGATGCACATCAGCCAGAAAATGCCGAAAATCTCCCCGAGGTGAGCCATTTTCGATGACCGACAGCTCAACTAATCGACTATCAGGATATCGATCAACCCGCAATCGAAGTCGTAGCCGAGGTGGTTACTATCAACAATGTAAAAACAGCGGCCGAGACGGTATCTCCCTTTTCTCTAAAATACTAAACTTCCAGGCGGCCGGGCTTCGCAAATGTAAGGTGGAATTCATTGGGAATTCGACGAGAAAACGAAAGGTACCCCATAAGTCATACTCGAGAAACTAGTTGTTTAGCTACATTTCAAATGCGAGATCTGCCAACTCAAGACCGGACTCGCGCTAGAAGTGCCTCCGATTGAGGACACGGAACACTTTGAACGCCTTGTTGCAACGATATTTCAGGATGGATCGCTCGGGTGGGATTATAATCAGGTGAGAATGAGCTCAAGCTCAAATAAGAAATGGAATTCGCCTATAAAGAAAAAGGGCTAAACGAATTTTCAGATTTCAACGCGACTCGCTGGCTTCTCTGGGCAACATATATGTGGCTTCCACGCACCGGGATATTGGACATCGAATGGAGGGCTAACAACGAAACTGCGTCCCGTAAGTCTGATTGAGCAAGGCTGAAGGAGCTCCTTTTCAGGAAAAACGAAACTCCGAAACCAAAAAACGGAAGAAGCCGCAGCAGCAGTCCCGGGCGGTCGTCGTCCAAGAACCAACCCCTGAAGTAAAGCACTCCCCAGTTCTCTAGCATTCAAACCCCGTGAAATATTTGTTGTTGGATCTCATTTTTCTGATATCGTATAGCGTATAATAAATACTGTTTGGCTGATTTGAAGTGCACGCCTACTCGTCAAATTGGGGGTGTCTGGTGTGGTGCTTTAGGACAAACAGAGTAAGGGTTAATTATTTTTCTGCTCATAAGGCATCAGTAAAACTTTTTCGGTGTGAAGGCCAAAGTTATTTTCAAGCGGAATTTAGGGGGTAATGATCAGCACGGTCAAGGTTTGGGTTAGCGTGCAGTTTACCCCTCCCCAGCCGGCATCCAACTTGTGTATCTCGGCTCCCTGTTAATCTACAGGTGTGTAAAGAATACCAAAATGTTCGGCTTGCTCTGGCGAGTATTTTCATATACTTTACACACCTGTAGATGAACAGGGAGCCGAGATACGGTAGGTGGGGTCGGCTGGGGGTAAACGCACTTAACCAATATGCCCTTTTCTATGAGTAAACAAATTCAACAGCTTCCCTTTTTTGATCGCAAACACCGGAAAAACTGTAATTTTTTTTGTTGAGCTCTCTGGCGAACGGCCCTTTCGAATTCTGTTCGAGTGAACAAATTATTCCTTTTCTTTCTATTGAGTAAACAAATTCAACACATTGCAAGTGGGCCCTTCAGTCTAGCGTTGATAGGAGGGGCGTGTAGTCATCCCTCCCGATTCCCACCCTGCTTTTCTCCTTCTTCTTGTTCCCTTCCTCATCCCCTTGTACTTTACCTGACCGTCCATTTATGAACCCTGTTTTGCCCTCCGGTCATATTTGGCAGATGCATCTTTCCGTGCCCCGATAAACAACTCGGTTAGTAAAGCGCCCGCGGGCGCGCCCGAAATTGCGCCCGCGGGCGCGCTCACGGGCGCGCCCTCGGCCCCAATTAAGGAGGACGGGTTCTTTTAATGCTTTTATTATTTAAAAAAGGGCATACATTTTTGGCGATGTGTACCCTATACTTATTGTAGATCTTCACGTTCCCTGAGAAAATGGTCGTACTGCGCACCTGAAATATGTTTTTTTTTGCTTTTTTGGCTTTAGCTTCGTTTGGAACTTACAGATACGTTCGAATGCGCGATAGATGGCTCCTAAAAGTATGGCTAATTACATAATTTCCTTTATAAACTTCGTAATTCGCACTTACTTTGTTCCCGCTTCCTGAAAACTTGCTTTGACTTGCTTCTTGCCGACTTACTTTGCAACTCCGCCCAAAGATACCTGAAACGTCGCGCTTCGCATTTGCAATGATGACCATGATCGTCTGAAAGGTCGGCTCTTATAAATCGAGAATCTATAAATCTGAATCTAAAGTATTTTTAAAGTTTAGCAGGGACTGGTTGCGTAGCAAAACTTTACCTTCGTTACCTGCGCCATGTCGATTCAAAGTATTGTATTCTACATTCGACGACGATAACCAAGCAAATCTAGTAACGTTTGTGCTAATTTATATATAGTTTGAACAAAAATAAGTGCAGTAAGCCAGGAACTTAGCCGTTTTTTCGCAGAATTGAAAGGTGTTCACCATTCAAATGCGCCCGCGGGCGCGCCCCTAGTTGCGCCCATGGGCGCTTTTTGCGCCCCGAGCGGTTTTGCGCCCTTTTGCAAAAATTGCGCCCGGGGCGCAAAAGGGTCCAGTTCGGGCGCGCTCGCGGGCGCTTTGGGTTTTCGGGCGCGCCCGCGGGCGCTTTGCTAACCGAGAAGTATCCCCTCCCCTTTAGGCATGTGATCCCCTTGGTCTCGTTACCGGACGGTCAGAAACGGTGAGGGAAAAGAAGAAATGTTTAATCAAATAATTCTCTTGCAGAAAACGCTCAAAAGCCGAGTCTAGGAAAGCTTACCGGGGCCGGATGTCCCTAGGCGCAAGTGCTAATCGGAATTTGTCGATTGCCTTGAAAGGTATGGTTTTTAATTGACTATCAATTGATAACAAGCTAAAATTTGTAACTAATCAATTCAGCTGAGCAGCGCCGTAAATCTCGACAAAACTACGATGACGAGGATGACCGTGATTACAGCTACTTGGTAATTCGCTGTAATTTTTAAATACTTTTTCTTTTAGCCCCCAACATCTAGCAGCCACACCATCAATCGACAAAGCTCCGAGCATGAAGGGCGGCTGGTCAGTGAAAGGAATTTTTTATTCTAACGTTATTTAGAGCTCCCGAAACAGCGGACGCCTATTCAATTGTATCCCACTTGAAGATAACCAAGAAAACATTTCCCCGACGACGTCAGCGAGACGGGTAAGTGATTTTTGTAGATCTAGAGATGTTTTTTTTCAGTTGAGCAACGTCAGCCTCGAATGGGAAGAAGTTGGCAGTCCGCACAGCATTGGAGAAATTGAACGACGCCGCCTGCACAACGTATGAAGTTTTATATTCTACAGGGTGTCCCAAAAAAACGAACCATCTGGCATTTCGCCGTGTTACATCCAATCGGTCCCAAATTTGGACCAGAGGTGTATCAGACCCTAAATAACAACAATCCTGAATTTTAGCCCTGTAGCTACAGTCGTTCTCGAGTTATGCCAAAAACAAACTTTATTTTCCATTTTTCACAGGGTTTTCGTGGAATTAGACCCCCTAGACATTAAGTCAAAATGATCCGGTAGGCCTTCTTTACCTTAAGAAATTTTTTTCCAGAGTAAAAATAATTAATAAGCTTTGATTTAAGCGATTTTTGCAACGCAAAATTACCCAAGTTCTTAAGCGAAATTAGAGATTCGTAGCCGGAAGTCGATGCAAATCGATGTAACGTCCAAAAAGATAGCCGAAAAAACTGTTCAGAATTCTCTGAAAAACAGTATTTTCGTTATAACTCGAGAACGACTGTAGCTATAGGGCTAAAATTCAGGATTGTTGTTATTTAGGGTCTGATACACCCCAGGTTCTAATTTGGGACCGATTGAATGTAACACGGCAAAATGCCAGATGGTTCGTTTTTTTTGGGACACCCTGTATTTATTTTGTTTATTTTTATTTTATATACAAGAATTTTATCAGCCCCTTTTAGGAATTTTTCGCTTTCTTGGAGCGGGATAGCAGATCGTCGAATCTGGTTGTCAACCAGCCAAAGGCAAAAGTCAAGAACGAGCACGTGCGTTGAATTTTTGAGGCTGGTGACTGTGCTTATAGGTGTTTTCCTTTGTCAAGGACGGGAAGGAGGAGCGGCACAAGCTTGGAGACTATTTGTGGCTTGCGTTGAAGGCTTATTTTGCCGGAAAGTAAGTTGAGTAAAAAGATAAATTTTGTTTTGAGACATTTTTGGAAAAACGATAAACTTCAGAGATGTTCGCGGCCGCTTTGACGCCGCCGTTATCTACGATCCGCAAATTTGTATGCTGCGCACCCAACGAATCGAGGTCATCCAAGAAATTCTCAACTTCCGCCTCGAACACGAATTCAGCGGTATTTTAACAAACTCCTAATTCAAAAATTATTTTAGAAGAAACTGTGCTAACTCAAGAGTACCTGCAAGTCTACATCAAGAAGCAAATGGAGATTGGCGAGTTGATGGAGAAATTCGCGCGGTTCGAGTCGTTGTTCCCGCATCGGGCAGCAATGAAGAAGCAGTGCGAACAGAGGGGAATATTGGCCGATCTTGTCGAAGTTGAGGGACGATTGGATGTGTTGAATGCGTGGATGAACACCACCGAGCAGTTGTGCGATAAAGTGGAGCAGCTGGGTCAGATGCTTTGTGTCAGTCAGGTCAGTATGAAAGCGAGAAGTTAATGGCCATGGAAAATACCAGAATTTAACAGTTGCTCCTCTAAGCATTATTGAAAACTTTTGTATGCCGCGAGGAAACTGAATAAAAATAATTTTTCAGAATGCCCAAGGCAAAGAAGGCTGGCCGAGACCGCGCCACGGCACCGCTCCCTCAAACATCGACAGCATTTCCGCGATCGTCAGCTCGTTTGTTGCTGAAATGTTGAAAGTCAAGGGCATGAAGCGTGTTCTTACGAAGGTAAGAAAATACATCACACACACATAATACGACACAATCAATTTTTAGGTGTCGACAATGTGCGAAGAACTGCTCCTCCGCGCCACAGTTCTCCTGCAGCAACCCGCCTCATCCTACGCGCAAGCCGCTGGTACTCAGAGGACATTGATCACGATGACCAAGGAAATGGCAAGCGCATTTCTAAAAAGATTAAAAAAACTCTAGAAAGAACGATACGGAGAACACGTCCGCGGTTGCCTTTGGGGCTATCACGCCTCGAAGATGAACTTGCCGTCGATATTACCCCTCTTCATCTTCCTGTTAGCCGTGCGAATTCAGATGGTGCTCGAATGGCTGCGTGCCAGATCGGTCGTCTCGATGCCAGATGGATCCGAGATAGATCCGCCCTCCTTAAGTAAAATTTACTGAGCGGAAAAATAAGCATTGCTATTTTCAGAAACGTTTGTCGAAGAGGCGCGTGGTTGCATCGAAGAGGCTGTCCGTCTGAAGAGGTGTTTTTTTTAAGCTACACTGAAGTTTCGTTTGCTTTAGACACTATCTCGACACAATTGCATATACCTGTAAAAACGTTACCGAGGTGCTTGACCCGGAATACGATAAGCTATTGGTCTCCGTGTTTCAGGTGGGGTTAAGAGCGGATAAAAATAATAGCAACATTTAATTTAGAATTACCGGTGCTATGTATCGAAGCTAGCGGCTGCCTTTGCGCAGCCAAGTCATTGCCTGTTTACACTGCTTGAGCGACAGGTATTTTATCGAATTTGACTGGCTTATTTCCGGGGGATGTAATTACAAGGAACGATAATTAGATAAAAAATGTAGAATGCCAAGAGGAGAGTTTTAACAGAAGTTTTTGGATGTAGAGAAGTATAAATTTACCCGAAATTCTCAGTGGTCATCCGCCTGGTCATGCGCTCCATTCATCGATGGTGGAATCAAAAATATCACCGATTCGTTTTGGTAATATTTTTAACGTTATTTACGTGTTAGTTTAGCGAAATAATGTGCACGACGATGAAGCGTGTTGTGGTGAAGTTTTGGGAGGCTGGCGTCTACCGCATCACCCAGGGCATCGACGACGGATCGGTCGAGAGCATTTCGGATGGGGAAAGCGCCGGAAATGAAAAGTATGTCAGCAGAAAAAGAATCTTCACGTTCAAGATTTATTAGATTTTGGTTTAAAACCGTAAAAATGACAACTATTGCTTTTACAGGGAAATACGCCGGCGGCGTCAACTCAACACGCTTGTGCGAGAAGCACAAGAACGAGCTGCTCGAACGTTTCAAGTCATCAAGTCGGTTAAACGCTAAAAAACAGCAATCTCCGATTTTAGAACAATGACAAACAACCTGATGACAGCCTCGTGTTTTGTCGTCACTCAAGATAATCGGGCGGTCGCCAAATCGTTGCAGGACCATGTTTTGGTGCGTTTTTTTCAAAAACCTGAATGATTGACGCTTTAGCTAAATATTCTTGCGCCGGACCACTCTGAAAATGCTTGGCCAATCAGCCTGTTGTGCAAGCCGACGGACCATGGAACTCTTCTCCACCTTTTGACCACGATCTACCACGGAGGCGTCCCGGACTCGAACCATTTGGTTAGTTATACAGCTTCGGTTTAGGCGTAGGCCTAAGTATGGTCTACTGTACATCATTGTGGGCCCTAATTTTGAAAAAAAATAACGTGTAGTTTTTACGCCGTTTCTAAGAATAGCAACCCCATCAAAATGATCAAATTACCTTTTTCTAATTTCGCTCTTTTTAATGAGCTGTTAGTGATGAGAAGCTTCTAAAATTCGATAAAAATACACTAGAAAAAAATGTCTAGGTTCGCCCGTTTTCGGTTTACAGTACCTAGTGTTACAGTGCCCAAAAAATCCAATTCAGATCGTTCTCCCAATCCCCTACGAAAATTTCACCGCCGAATGGCAGGCTGAACGCGCGACTCTGACTGTCTGCCAAAAGATTGCAGACAATTTGAAGTTATTCAGGGTTTGTGTCATTCCAACTTTTCAGTACTTTTCATGCCTGTAGACAGACCGTGTGGTTGTGATCGGAACGATGCTGGATGCTCTACACAGAAGAAGCCCCACAATCTACCGGCATTGCAGCCAGAACTCGGCCGCCCACTCCCACATTCACCAGCAGATGATCGATTTTGCGGTGGGTGGCCTGATTCACGCCCAAAACCGGCGCCAACCTCAAAAACCCCTCGTTTTTTCTTGCAGAATCAACTCGACTCTTTCTCACAAGACATCGTCAATAAGCTTTATGAAGTGACCACGCACAAGGCGTTCTACGATGCTGACAACAAGCGCGCAGCCCATTCCACGCTGCTCACCATGTTCAACTTCGCTTTCCACGTAGGTTTTTTTAGTTGAGATGTTTACTCAACTCTATTTACACAATTCAACATTTACTTAATAACTAAATTCATAGTAAAAATAATTATAATTGAAGGTTATTATTAATTGAATAAGTTTCTGCTTTAGTACTATCGAGAGGTTGGGCGGATCGTCTGGGAAGTGCACGAATTGCGCAGCAGTTTTGCGAAACGATGTGTGGTCCTCTTGGAAAAGTGGGTTTAAAAATCGGCAGTCTTTGTCATAGAGAATCTAATACTGGTTCTCTTATTAAAGAAATATATAAATGTAATTATAACAAAAAATTTAAAAAAGAAACGGCCAAAAAGCCATAATAACACCCGTTCGTAATAAACAATAGCTTTTCTCTCCTCTAACAATCTTTTATTTGCAGACCACTATCACTTTTCAGTTGGAAAAACCTGGTGCCAAGCCTGGAGACGCACTACTCGTCGAATGTGCCGCTGTGGGCGAAAGTGGCCTTCAACTTCATGCAACACATCAGCGAACCCCAATGGACACAGCATATGAACGATGATATCTTTGTCCGACTGCGCTCGATCCTCGAATTCTGCATGAACTCATCGCAGCAGGTCGAGTGCCAAACGCCGGCCGCCCGTCGCGACACCATCACCGATAGTGGATATGTAAGTTTGGTACTGGTTGATGTAATTAGTCTTATGCGTGCTTTTTCATTATCTGGGACGGGACTTTATTCTGTAGCATTGAATCCTTCTAATTTAGATAGCAAAAGTGTTTCGACACTTTTTATTGTCCCTAGACGAATTCCATTTCAAAGAACTCCATCATTAGAATTTTCAGCCAAAATGATGTATTTTGGTAAAAGTTCTAATTTTTAGATAGCTTTTAAAATCATTTTACCGCTTGTATAGCTAAATTGCAGTAAGAAACTTACAATAATTGCTAGTGCAGGATTAGGCTGATCTGGCCTTATAGAACTCGCCCCCGATAATACAAAAGCACCGCTATTTTAAGGTTTCGCCACGCGCCACACAACAAGCGCCAAAGGACAGGGCCGAAATGCTGCGAGATGCGGCTGACAAGACCGACCTAGACATCGAGCAACGACGAATCGAAAAGGTAAGGGTATGACTGAATTATTTAAGTTCGTAATTTTAGAATATCCTGCAGCTGGGCCGGGTGCTGAACTACCATCAAGGAAAGAATGCGGTGTCCAATGTTTATGAGATCCAGAAGGCACCTTTTCAATTCCAGCTGCTGGAGAAGATTGGTAGGGCCGAGTGGAGATGGAACAAAATAAGTTTCCTTTTTAGGTGAAGGCAATTTCGGGGATGTGTACAAGGCGTTGAATATGGACAAGTGCTGCGTGATAGCTGTGAAGAAGATACGGGCTCGTGGGGCGGAGAGGCTAAAGGTGAGAGAGAGAGAAAGAGGGATAGAGATCATTAGATCCTTTGAAAATATCTCATATCACTTTTCTAGATCCTAAAAGGCGAAGTCGACATCCTGCGCAACCTCTCCCATCAAAACCTCGTCCGCTACTACGGCATGGAGGTGCAGGGCGATGAAGTATTGCTATTGATGGAATACTGCGCCGAGGGAACCCTAGAGAAAATCTGTCGCGAAGGAATGGACATGACCCTAGTTAGAAGGTCGGTATTTTCATCATCCAAAACTTCACGATTCGAGCTTTAGATACACAAACCATCTACTTCAAGCCGTTCAATACATCCACGAGAAGCTCGTCATCCATCGCGACATCAAGCCGGCAAACATTTTCCTGGATTTGTCGTGCGTTCTCAAGGTTGGAATTATGGCCGGCTCCGCTAGTTGTAGCCACTCGTTAAAAAATTCGAATTTTCGAAAATCATTGATGTTTTTGGTCAAAATCTTTTAAAAATGTCAAAATCTTAAAATTTCCAGTTTTCTAAAAAGTTCAGAAGCTTTTATTTAGCTTGGCGACTTCGGGAGCTCGATCCGCTTGAGTGCGAACGCCACATTCGCCGGTGAATTCAAGGAGATGACCGGAACGCCTAGCTACATGGTGGGATTGTCAGCTTTGTATCGTTTTTGAGTGAAACAAAAATGTCATCGATTTTTCCAGGCCCCGGAGACGTTCACCGGCGGTCAGGTGATGAACCACGACGAGGACACGGGCACGAACACCTATCGTGGATATGGCCGAGCTGTGGACATCTGGAGTGTGGGCTGTGTTGTGCTGGAAATGGTCAGTTCACCCACCGCCATACCCCTCACCCACCTGCGGGTATAGCCTAATGGCTAGAGGGGTCCACCTGGCGCCCGCAAGGCCCGGGTTCGACCCCCCGCCGTGACCGGTCGATGACGAATCGTGCAGGGGTCCTGAAACCGGCCGAGATGTGAGCTGGTGGCGTGGCCTTTGGAAGGGGCATCGGGTCTCTACGGGGCCACGCCAGAAGAATAGCACCCACCGAGACCATTTTTGTTGGATAGATTCTGATCTACTAATTTCTAGCTCTTTACTTTTACCGGGGGGGATTTGATTTTTGCTTAGAAAGCAGGATATAGCTAGCAGCGTGTTAGTAAATATTCTCGTAGTCTTTTTGACACGATTTAGCTTTATTTGAAGTGTAAAAACTACTTCGGTTAGTTTAAAAGATGCTTGAAATTCTAAATTTTGATCGAAAAACCTGAATAAGTCCAGCAATGTCTAGTAACAGGATAACCAATCATAAAGTCTTGTCTAAAACCGTTAAAAATTCGTTTTAATAGCCCTGTTAACAAAATTTCGCTATATGTTAAATAAACCTTAATAACACCAAACAATCGTTGGATTTATTGGAATCCACCCCTCCCGGCAGCCAAGAATTTGTTCAGGTAACCGGCGCTCGCCCCTGGGATAAATGTGATATGTACCAAATTGCTCTCAACCTTGGAAACAAGAAGCGCCCGGCCTATCCGGCAAATTGCCTGCCCCTACTACGGTTAGCTCGATTTTGGCGACATCTAATTTGTAATTAGGCATTTCCTCGATTTGTGCCTCGAATTCGATGACCGGGCCCGCCCGTCGGCCACCAGAATGCTTCAGGACCCGTTTGTGAATATTCATGTAAGATATCCACTATTGCTGATGACAATCTGATGGCATTTGACATCGTGATTTGAATTATGACCAAAGCAGTTTATAAACATATTTTTATACATACATATATTTTCTAAGAAGTTTGTAATTGTGGCAAACTAAGAAAAAAAAAACGCTAAAATCAACTTTGTTTATTACTAGACAGTATTTATATCGCTTTCTTTTAGACGGACCCCCAAGGCACAATCGAGCGACACCTCTTCTCCTAGGGGAACACATGGAAAACCTGCTGGCATTCCAGCCATCAACTTTTTGGCCGACCCGGCCATCCTACATCATGTATCTACTGCATACTAACGTTTTTTTTTAGCATTATGCCCGTTCCGGTGTTGAGAATTGTGATCTGTCACTCACTTGTCTACTCATAGAGCTACAAGTTCCCCCGAATCTCGACAATTGCTCACCAATTCCCCGCTCTTTTAATAACAACAATAATAATAATAACAACAACCATTATGCTCACGCTACAAGTGCGAGGTCAATCGTTTTTGTGCCAGTCATGGAATAAATAATTTTGGACTGTCATTGGTTGTTTGGTGTAACTGGTCGCTTAACCGATCGATTCGTGAAATTCGATTCAAAAGAAGTTTTTCTTTTTCGAGCAAGGTTTCGATTCCGCTTCGAAGTTTCTCGAACTACTGAATAAATGTTGCGGGGCACTTTTTAGTGTTGCAACTTTTTATCGTTATTTGGTCAGCATCAGAATTTGTTTCACTAGTGAAAATTTAAACTCGTGTCTCCGGTTTTTTTGATAAACGAAATCTCTAACTGGGCTGTTTCTTAGAATTTGCTTCTAGAATTTCGACGTAGGATTCGGGTTTCTTTTTGTGATGCAGCTCTTTATGGTATTCCGTTTGCCATCTCGTTTTCGATTTATACATTTTTAAAAAACTTATTCGCGTTTTTCATAAGCCAATCGACCATAAATTGGCTGTTTAAGTTTACAGCGGCGTCCAATAGGAACCTTCTCATTACCTTTTCCCTGATGTTATTGTTACATTTTTGTTTCATATATTTATTTTTCCAGGTTGCGAAATGGCGCGCGGTCAACAGAAGATCCAATCCCAGCAAAAGGCTGCCAAGAAGAACGAACAAGCCAAGAAGCAAGCCAACCACGATGGCAAGGCGGCCGCCCAACAGGTACCGTTACTTTTTTGGGCATCAAAGTCGTATTCAGGCCCTCCATCACAAGTGCACCGTTTGCCTGGCGCAGATGCCCGACCCGAAAACGTACAAGCAGCACTTCGAGAACAAGCACCCCAAGTCGCCTCTCCCCGAAGAATTGGTTGCTGCCTAATTTGGTATTTTATTTCTTGCGGGCGCCAATATCTTTTAGGACATTGCTGACTTTCTACGGCACTTCTTACATACTTCAGAACCCTTCCTACACATACAGCCATAGAAAAAGCTTTTACGATCCTTCGCTTTAATTCTACCGCCTCGCCATCGTTGATGAAATGTTTTTTTCCTGCCCGCACTCCTTGTTGTTTGATTGTTCCCTCCTCGATGAAGAGAAGATAAGATATTTTCTCTGGTACTCCCCCTTATCACTTTATTTGTATCGTGAACAGTGAATAAACAGTATCTGGAAAACTGTTTGTCTCGGAACTGTGGGGTTCGCTTCCTGATCGCCTTTTTTACGTTCATTGCACCTTATTTTTTTGAAGTAATCTGTTTAAAAGTTTGGTTTTCTAGGGATGAGCTCTCCGAGCGCTCTATTCACTGGGTTATTAGGCCTGAATTGGGTGCTGTATGGATGGGATACTTTATTGAACTGGCGTCAGTACCAGGTCCATCTGAGGAACGAAAAACGTCCGGTTGCTGTCAAGGTATGGCACGATTTTTCCGGCTTATTTTCTTTAGGACATCATAACCGAAGATGCATACGACAAGGCTAGAGCTTATAAGCTAGAAAAGCATCGGTTTAACTTTGTGATGGGATTCTTCTCTCGTGTCGAGTCGACGGTGAGCTATCATTTTTCATAGAAGCCAATTAATTTTTTAGCTTGTCCTGGTCTATGGACTTCTACCTTTCCTCTGGAACTACAGTGCCCGATTCCCAATGTCATCAATTGTATTCTTCATCTTATTCCACTTGTTCGAGACGGTATGGGTTTCTGACAAACTAAGCCGTCTTAGATTATCACCTTGCCATTCGACTTATACGACACTTTCGTCAT
The DNA here is from genome assembly GCA_038088335.1 of Mesorhabditis sp. LJ9110. NCBI lineage: Eukaryota > Metazoa > Nematoda > Chromadorea > Rhabditida > Rhabditidae > Mesorhabditis > Mesorhabditis sp. LJ9110. The sequence continues at coordinate 259,475 of JBBGBA010000117.1, read as the reverse complement.
TGAACAAAAGCACGGGTTCAATAAGCAAACGCTTGGTTTCTATTTCACAGACCAACTGAAGAAGCTTGCTTTGTCATACGGTGGGATATTTTATTATTATTTACATGAAGTTTTCAGCACTCGCTACGCCACTTATTTTGGCGGTAGAATGGATTGTGGCCAACGGAGGACCGTACTTTTTCGTCTACGTTTGGCTATTCATGTCCATCGTCATGTTCGCCCTGATGACAATATACCCAGAGTTTATCGCACCGCTCTTTGATAAGGTGAGTTTTCAACGTTTAGATCATGCAATGCTTTCAGTACATACCGCTACCGGATGGCAACTTGAAGGTAGCTATCGAGAAGCTGGCCGCGTCGCTCAAATATCCGCTCACTAAGCTCTACGTCGTTCATGGTACAATTAAAAAAAATTTTAGTAAAAGTTTTTAGGCTCGAAACGCTCTTCGCATAGCAACGCCTACATGTACGGCTTCTGGAAAAATAAGCGCATTGTCCTCTACGACACATTGCTGAGCGGAGAGGAGCTGGAGAAGGTGGTGAAGGAGTGTGGCGTAGATGAGGAGGAGCGTCAGAAGGTAATTTTTGTCATAACAGTTGGGATAATTTTTGATCTTACAGATCTTGGCTGAGGATCGTGGAATGCAGCCAGCAGAGGTGGTGGCTGTGCTTGGACATGAACTTGGCCATTGGCATCATGGACACACGCTCACCAATTTGATCATCGTTGAACTCAATCTCCTCATCATGCTGGCCGTATTCGCCTACTTCTACAAGTTTGTCTACAGTCAAAAATTATGATCTACTGAATTTAAGATGGGAACTCCTCTATCGCGCCTTTGGCTTCAACACCGAGCCGATTCTCATCGGATTGATGCTCGTCACGCAATACGTCCTTAGCATGTACAATCAGGTTTGCCTTTTCCTCAATTGCCTACGAAATTTGTGAATTTAGGTGCTCGAAGTGGCCATGAATGTGCTGACACGCCGTTTCGAATTCCAAGCTGACCTCTTTGCTGTTGAGTTGGGCTATGGCAAGGAACTGATCAACGCTCTAACCAAGGTAAACATCGAAGTATCCTACTATATATAAAAAAATAGTGTTTGTGTGTGTGTGTGTGTGTGTGTGTGTGCCACTTTGCATCCACTTCCGTCTGTCTGTCCGGAGGATATCTTGATAGAGGATGGATTTTAAAGTACCTATGATACGTCATTAGGTGCGTCATGGTCTTGGGATGACTGCACACCTATCAGATTTTACAAAAATTTCGATTTTCGATATTAACTTTAAGTTTTTGTGAAAACTTCTTTGTTAAAAAGAATTAGCATCGACCGGAAGCGGGGAGACGACTATATAAAGCGGCAGAAGAAGTGATTTGTCATTTTTTTCCATCTGAATTCAGGACAATTATGCAAAGTGAAGCATAAAATGGGGCCAGACGGGGCCGGGGTTGAAAAGTCGCGAAGCGGCTTTTCAACCCTGGTATCTATCAAAAAAATCTATATTTATAGCTGGGCAAGGACAATCTCTCACTGCCGGTGGATGACCATCTCTATTCGATGTGCAACCACTCTCATCCGCCGATTCCCGAACGCAGCGCTGCCATCCAAGCCGCCATGAAGGCCAAAAAAGAATAAGCGCTGCTCGTCTCCCATTCTCTCAAATCCCATTATATTCTAGTCCCTTTCTTCTTATACGTCAACCGTCTTGTGATCGTCTATAATATCTCAGCCGCTACTCTTTTTGCCTACGGGGTCTTTACCATAACATTTCGCTTGCGATTTTTAGGTTCGTGTCGTTTTTCTGGAATAATAAATCCAGTCCTTAACAATCAGGAATTGTGAAACCGTTTGCTGCAGGAGATATTTGGAATGATTAGACCTCAAATGCTTTCGAGTAACGAATTTAGATGCTACGTCTTCGACCGGGCACTGCGCACTTTCACCGCATAGCCCAGCGCTTCAATTCAACAATACAGCCGAATGATCCTCAACTGGGGCCCAAGACATCACAAGCTGTCAGGGTAAGTACCTGGTTTTCGCCCAACCCCTGAACTTTAGACATTCTTGCCGAAAGATCCGAACTTTCTGGAGACTGTCAATTTCGAAGACTTGCCACGTGCTCAACAAAGATATGTGAAACAATTTGAAAAGGTACTTTATGGTATATTTATTTTTTTTACTTTATATTTTTAGATTAACGAGCAGAGGATAAAGGAAATCTTCCAAAAGAACTACAAGAATATCATCGGAATGACCGTCATTGCCGCGGCTGCAATTGGCATCTATTTTTACACAATGTACGCCGTACGACAGGTACTGGATTACGGTAACTTATTGTGTATGTCCAATGTTCAGGAGACGTTCCTCGAGGAAATTGATGAAGAAATGGCCCAAGAACGCCCGAAGACCCATGGCCATCTACTACCTGCCGAAAAGAAATAAGCCAGCTCATTTTAGAGTCCATCACCCTCGAGTACCGGTATTGTCTCCCCTTATTTTCTTAGCCTGTTTTCGTCTGCGACATTTACTAGGTTAGCGTAGCGAGAGATTCCGTTGATTTGTTCCGAATTTTTTGGCGAATAAAGTTTTCGTACATGGAGCCGATCCCGTCGCATGAAATATTCAACAGAAAAAAAGTAGAATTATGCGGCATGTATGATCAGTGGCTTCTCCTCAGCGCGGTATTTGGAGTAGGCATTCGTGAAAATGCTGTCTCTCGTCGCTCTCCTCTTCCTGGTTACGGTAAACGGTAAGCTTTTTCTTCTTGCCTGAGTTCTTCTATCCCTAGGCAATTTTCGGGACGAGGTGTTCGAAGTCGAGCGCGATTGGCAGAACCGGGAATATATCTTCAACTTTTCATCAGCGGATGCCGACGAGTGGGTATCCGGTGCTATGCACTTGGGGGGGGGCAGTCCGGATTTTGACTACAGACGCTCCAAATGCCGTTTGTTAAACTCGAAGCTCTGAAAGCTAAGCAAGTTTCTAAGCCTAGGCTTAGGGTTCATACAAACGAAGTCTGCAGCTTGAGCCAAGCTGCTTTTAGCTCTAAGCTTAGTCTTAAATGACCCCATTTTGACCACCTAAGGCAATTTAAAGCTCAATTTAAGCTTACCTTGGGCTTAAGCCTAAGCATAAGCCTCAAGCAATGCTTGTTAACTAAGTTAAGCTCTAGACTTAAGCAGAAAACCAGCTGGTTAAGCGAGGCGTCTCGTAACCCCTTATACCATTTTGGATGCCTCCAACTGCATTAGCACCGGGTATCCTACTATCATAAGATCATTAGATCGGTAACGGCCTCGAGATGACTTCACACGTCTATCAAATATCAAATCTACTATATTTCTCGAATAACCGTATTTTAGTTTGGCGGTATCTTTCCACGATGGATTTCGAGAGAATGCAGTGGCGATGGTGCCACTTTGTTTGCTGATCGGTGGACAAAGGCCTCAACTTTGAGCGACAACTGCCTGATTATCTGAAGTCCTACTTCTACTATCAAATTACGATTTCGCTGTCTAAGACAAATGAGGTGTATGTGCTTGTCTGCACAATCTTTTAGAGACACTTATTTGTAGGATCCCTCCGCAAGAACCCGGGTTACAGCCGTCGTTTAACGAATGGCGCATCATCTTTGATAATAAAAAGTGAGTTCTCATTAACGGAGAGCTAAAGGCTAAGCCATAAGGCCTAAATTGGCGAATGCAGCGCTTTCTGGTGAATTAAAGGAGAGCTGAAGGCTAATTCATGGGGCATCTGAAGGCCTCTGGGGTTTTCGCAACGGTCGAACGCTTATTGAAAAGTTGTTTGCTGATGTCGAAAGGGCCCGAAATTTTTTTACAATAGTTTACATCTTTGGCGATCAACAATACTAGCAATTTTTGACAGGAGTCGATCAATTTTACAGAGGTTTTCGAGGAAAAGATCTTACGCTACTCTGCACCTTGATAGGTCTAATGGCTGAGGAGCTAGGTACGGGGGGATCAACTACAGGGTCTCCAACACGTCACGCCAATTCCCGAAGTCTCGGAATTTTGTGCTCGATTTTCGGAATTTTTTATGTGAAAAGGACACTTTTTGTCAAAAGCTAAATTTAACCGGTTTAAGCGTTAGCCAAGCTGTGTTTTTGCAATCGGCTTTCAAAAAGCTGTCGTTGAGCCGCCATGAAAGGCCTAAAAATCCTTAAATTGTGATTTCTGGTAAAAAAACCCTTGATCAGAAAAACATCGGAAAACCCGCCCGTTCCGTAAAAAATATGAGTAAACGCTCGAGAAAGATACGGACACGACTCCGGCCGGCGAGAGCGACGTATTTTTTGGGACACCCAGTATCGTCATTGATAATTACAAGCTCATTCTCAGCTACACGTATCGGCAATACGTCGACACAGACCTGTTCGATAAATCGCAGCGTTGGTATTGGAAGGTAGGAAAAATGACAGCGCTTTGAGCTGATCTCCTTCTAGGTTTGGGCGAAGGGCGGCACCACAACCGAGTGGAAAGTGACCAGTATAGAACGGTAAGAGTATTGCTTCGTAGATACTTCTTTCACTTTTAGCGGGACAGACAGCCCGGGCTACACAATGCAGGGATGGAAGGAGAATGCCGATTTTGACGAGCGACATCACGTGTTGAACCTTTGAATAAAGGACCGATACTGTTTGGGTTGTTTTCAAAACTCAATTTGAATTTATTCCGAGTAACACCGTTAGACAGTTGTGGAGCTGGTTCCTTAGCGGGGGGAGGGCGTGTCCTATGTGATCGTCGATGCCGATAGTGAAATATCGCTACTTTAAAAACATTTTACGCCTGTTAATAAGAAAAACTACTAAAAACACTATAAGTTAGTTGACGTTTTCGGCCTGGACAAAGAAAGTGAGCCCCTCCCCCGCTAAGGAACAAGAACCGACGCCTACTTCAGAAAAAGAGTTGTACGGATGGCTCTCTACGTGTGCAGTTGTGTTTCGTACAGCTATCCAGTGGCAACTCTTCTCCACACCTCCGGCAACGTACCTGGAATAGCTTAGTTATCAGTCGTTTTCTCCTAGAACACCAACCCTTGAAGCTCGTCCGCTCTGTTCGATGGCGTGCACATTCTGTCTGACAATATCTACAGAACCATCGATCTAAATACTTTGGTTCAATACTCTAAAGAGCTATATATTTAATATGAGCTTTTGCATTATCGGCGGGGGGGGGGGTCCCAGAAGTCCAGAAGTTTGTTTAGTCGTATTTTAGTAAAATTTAAATCTATAACACGTGGGGAAAAACAAAAAGCCAAAGAAATTTTGAGCTAAAATTTTGCTCGAACTCGCCCATATTTGGACGAAAATCAGCTATTAATTTGTATTTTTAATGAAAATTTGTAAAGTTTTTACGATTAAGACCCGTAATAAATTGTGATTAAACCTTCCTGTCTTAGTAAAATTCGAGTTGTTTTGTACTAGTAATTCGAAAGTAAAATTTTAGAAAAAAGTTTGTCCCCCCCCCCGTTAATGCTAACTCAGCATTTAATACTCTCACATACCGACGGAATGTTTAGAGGACGTGGCCTCCGTGTCGTCATCCATTCCGGAAGCTGACGCGTCCGCTTTGTCCAACCTGCCAGGGAGCCATTTTTAGCAAAATAATCCTAAAAGGCACCCATTATACAGCTTTCCTCGTGCGCCGCTAATTTCGTTTGCTCGAATGGGTTACCACAAACATAGCACAACCGAAGCGTTCCTAAAGGGCTACATTTTTGCGGTTTTCGGATCTGTACCTGATCGATTCTGAAAATATTTCAAGGCTGTATAACTTTAACGCTACCAATATTGTGTTGCATCGTTTGAGCGGGAGCATCAGCTCGAAAAGTGGAGTTTCCTTTCGGTTTTCTAGTTTCTTGTGAGCGACTGCGGCGCATCTAAAAAAACCCATGCGGTTCTGGGCTGTTAGCGGGGCTGGTGGTTTCTGGTCCGGTTTTTAATCTTCTAAAAGCTCAAACCTTTTTCCTCTTCGCGTGGTCGGCCATTTGCTTTTTGACATCGGCAATTCGCTGCGAGCTGTTTGGATTGTCAGCGCACTGTGGCTGGTGGATACCTTAAAGTTTCTATACATAGAATCGTCGGTACTGGACTGTTAGCGGGGGGGGGCATTTTTGATTACTAGAAAGTTACAATAATATTTAAAAAGATTTTGAAAATTCAAAATTGTCGATTTTTTTTATTTCGATTAATTTTTGACCAAAAATGTAAGAAATTAACTTAAAAGATTGTGTAAAAAGCTATAAAAATTTGGCTGCGCCCCCCGCTAACAGACCAGCACCGAATTCTCGAGATCCAGCTCGCCAATAACAATCCGTTTTAGCGCTAAAACCTACGTAATGAATGGGCGCTGTAGAGTCGCTCGCAAAACTCGCATTCCACGAGTCTACCCATGGGAAAGTAGCCGGCTAGAGGGAGTGACTTTCCGTTTGCGGGATAGCTGTCAGCACATGAAGCCTTAATTTCAGGCCCTGGCCCCCATGGAGGGTCCGTCTCGTTGCTAAGGGCCCGGCACTTGCCGCACGGGCCAATTCCCTGTACTGAGAAAGTGCTAATTGTATCCGCCCGGCCACAAAAATAGTTCCTACCGACGAGATCGTGGGGTTTATAAAATTGGGTGCTGGTCTGTTGGCGGGGGGGGGGGGAGTTAGCGGCGGGGCAGGCGAATTTTATCGCTAATAATGAAATACACAATTTATATAGCTTTTTTCGCAGTTTTGAACTCTACGAAACTTAGAAAAGATCGTTAAAACGTAGCAATTTTTTTTGGTTTTTGCTCAAAAATCTGTGAAAATTCCAAAAAATTCTAAAAGAAAAAGGTTTTTGAATTTTTAATAAAGAAGATCTATCAAAAAAACCATGTTTGTAACATTAAGGACCCCCCCGATAATAACCCAGTACCCACAAATTTACCAAAGACCGCTGAATCAGCTCAAGAACTAACAAGAACTAACTAACTAACTAAAAAAAAGAACGAACAACAAGTAAGCAAAAAAATCGTTTATAACATTGCATATCCCGGAATGAGGCCTAATTACCATATCTTTGCCCTTATAAAAAAGCCCAGAAAAAGGAGATCGGATTTTTTACTCTTTTACTCTCCATGTCTTACTGAAGAAAAATTCAAAGTGGGTATTCCTTTTCAGTGAGTACATCCTTGTCAGGATGTACAACTTCGTTTTCTACGCCACGTTCTCAGTCTCCAGCGCCTCGCTTCTACTCATCAATTGTTCCAGGAAAAAGAAGGGCGACTCGGGTTTGGAAATCAAATCAAACTGCCTTTATTCTGCCTAGTAAGAAAAAACCCTATTTGTATATTCTTTTTAGTAGTTGCCCCTTACGAAGACGTTATAAAACGATTTACAGCCATTTTTAGACATTACTGCTCAGAAATTCAACCATTCCGAAATTTCAAAATTTTTTACAAACTTGCCGTTTAAAAAAGGGACAAAACGCTGCTAAAAGAGAACATGGTTAGCCCTCACCGTCAATGGATCAGCACCAATAACCTAAACTTTATATTCTAAACTCTCCGTTTAGCCGAAAAGGACACGACGAGGACGACACTATCCTCGCGACAACTTCCCACATCGGCCACCTCGTCGCGAGGACACTCCAACCACAGCAGCGCAAACTCCAAGGGGGTACGTTTGACGGGCTTTATAAATTGCATATTACAACAGCGTCAAGCGAAAGTAAATGTTAAAGTGTAGCAATTTAACGGGGCTCTCTCAGCAGCGCCCCTTTTGCTAAGACAGAAATATGCGGGCCCACGATTAAATTAGCACGATTCGTGAAACACGCTGCTTACAGAGCCCTGCTAAATGAAATAAGCGGGACGAATTAGCGCAACTTTACCCATTTCATTTCAGAAAGGCGTACAGGCGGCCAAAAACACGCCAAAGCGTCCCCCTGCGACTTCCCAGTGCGAGCTGGCAAAACCCAAGCAAAGCTCGTTTAATGAGGCCACGACCAAGGTATGGATGATGTAAAACTGCTCTAAAAAGCCCTATATTGCAGGACATCAAAAGGAACGCATCAACGGTGGAGCGAGGCCATAAAGTGATCCGGCCCGGCGTCCAGGATCCCGTCACCACTGCCCTACCAATGCGTGTCCCTATCCGCAAACGGGCCGCCAACGCTTCTGACGTATCCTTATTGATCTACCTACCAAAAACTTTTGATTCAGCTGGAAAAGATGGGAATGGTGGCCCCGCATGCGAAGGAATGGCGTGAAATGGGCACCCACGATCGGCTCGAGCCAGAATACGTACTTCCGCATGCGCAAATGTACCGAGCAACTGTAAGCTACCGAAAGAATCATCAAAACACACCCCTCCAAATACAGACCGAAACGACGACCCAAACTGGTGAGGGGACACGGGAGAGTCCGAAACAGGAGAAGCGCCAGCTAAAGACGGCCAACACCATGGATAGCCATCGGTCCAGAAGGGACGAGGAGGGCGGAGAGAATTTGGTAGACTGAAGGTTTTAATTTTTACAATGAGCCAATCCTCAGAAAGGGGCAAAGATTACGAGGAAAGCGTCGGAAGTGATGCCGAAGGAGCTGCCGCAAATGGTTCGGGCCTTATTAGATCCATGCTCCTTTGACCTTTTTACAGATCCACACGGCGGAAGATTAACATGGCCCAGAAGCACGTACAAGAAGCCAAGCTACTCACCCCACCTCACAATTATTATAACAAATAAATGGTTTTGCAGCCTAAAAGCTTTTGATGTCGATGAATTCGGACAGATTACTTTACAATACACACTACGGTATCAGCGTCAGCTACGATACTCACAGTCAGGAATTTGTCGAGTGCGTAGCACTACGTACATTCCACTCTACGCATGGAGCGGAATTACGGAGCATCCGTTCATTCTCCACTTTCGGTTTCTCGATTTTTCCCTTGTATTTTTTGTAAGCAAACTATAAATTTTGTTAATTAAAAACTATCTTACTTACTCTAGAACTAATTGATAGTAAAATGTTCGGAAATCCAAAGGCTGCTAAATCGCGCCTGTGAAAGGAGCCAGCGATCACGACGCTTTTTACCGTTCGTCAACCTTTTAGAATACTTTCTCCATCTTTCCATTTCTATGCTTCTCTTCGCGTCTTCTTCTCTCGTCTCGTTGGCTTCACCAGAATTCCATTCCATTTTATCCTATTTTTCAGATGGCCCCCACTATCTACCAAATGGAAACGGCCCAGAAGCTCTACAAAGAAGTTGACGGCCAGCCACCAGTTCAGCCACCAATCGACGAAAACTTCCGCTTGGCCACGCTGGACCCAGAGACGGACTGCTTTGCCGGATACGGATGCGACAATCACTACAAGATACTGGGCGTCGTCGTTATTGCCCTGCTGGTGTGCCTCGTCTACATCGTGCTCTACGCACTCAGGCGCCGATGCTGCTCTCCTTCCGGGATATTCCTTGTCCAGCCGGCTGATGGTGACCAGCAAAAACTTCTCGACAATGAGAGACTCCCCGTATCTGTCGAAGAAGATGAGGATGGCGCCAAAAATGTTGTGCGCGTCATCGAGACGACCGAGATTGATGAGATCGGGCTCTGCAACCCTTCACATACCGATGAAGCCGATGCGGGCAACAAGCTATTCATCTCCCATGGCGTCGAGGTTTGAGCTTTTCAAGCACTGGCACTTTTCCTCCAAATTTCATATTGTGATGTAGACTTCTAGCTCGAATTGACTTGCTTCTTATTTTTGTTGTGCGCCCCACTGCCACGACGCAATTGTGAAACAGTTATTTACACTTATTGAACCACCTTATTGTTCATTTTCCCATCTTGTACTTTTTCCCTGTCATGTTAGGTTTCAATAAAGAATTATGTTCCGCATACATTTGCATCTTTCGGCGACCTAGACTGAAACATTAGTTAGCGCGCAGACATTTTATCAACTTGTCTACTGGCCGGTCGTACAGAGGCGGATGGGCGACGTCGAATGCAGCAGTTGGCGTTTTGGGTTGCCTTTGCATGTTTTTAGCGTCCGGGAACGTCAGATTGCGCAAGGGTTACATCTTCGGAAAGCGATGGATTGTTGGAGTGGTCGGCGCTAGGGTTTTTCATGAGAAAATCTTTTTTAGAAGCTCGGTGAAGGCGGCTGCGGTACCGTTTACAAAGTCAGCGATAAGAAGACTGGTGACAAGGTATTTCAACCGTCTGCTTTTCCGCTACTCCTTTTGCAGTTTGCTTTGAAGACCGAGTCAAACAATATCGAAGGAGGAAGTGTTCTGAAGCTAGAGGCGCAGGTGCTACGCAAGCTGGAGGGCAAGCTGCAATTTCCGCAAATCCGTTGGGCGGGCAAGCGCACCAAGTTTTCGTACGTCGTCATGACGCTGCTCGGTGACAGCCTCCATTACCTGCTCAGGTAGAAAGTAGTAACTACATAATAGAACATTTTGTAGGCTGCATGGCTCCCGGGTCAACACGGTCTCCACCCAGATTCGCGTGGGCATCCAGCTGCTTCATGCCTTGAAGATGATGCATGATGTTAGGGGGCTTCATTCGGTTTTAGATTGAAAGTTTTCTTTTTTCCGTTTTGCCGTGGCTCTGCTTTGGTATATTGTTCATTCTAGGCCGGTATCGTTCACCGTGATGTCAAACCCGCCAACCTCGCGATGGGGCATCAAGACGGACCCCAGGCCCACATTCTGCACATCCTCGATTTTGGCCTTGCTCGAGAGTCGGCTCGTTTTCACGTTTCGAATGCCGTTTAGGTTCTTGTGGAAGTCCGACGGTGTCTGGATGTATCGGCGAAAGCGTGACGACTGTCTCTTCCGGTTTTACCCCCATTCAATGAATATCCATTTTTAGCGGCACCTCCCGCTACTGCTCCATTAATACGCACAAGAAAGGCGAGCAGGTAACTCAGTTACTTCCACAATATAGCAGTTTTTTTTAGGGCCGTGCTGATGATTTGTGGTCGATGATCTACTTGATGGCCGAAATGCGATGCTCGCTTCCATGGGCTCGGATGCAGTACGGAATTTTAGATCAGTGAAGATGTTTCTTTTATCCAAGGGAAAAGAAAGATGTGGAAATCTGCAAGGAGAATACCAGCGACGACGATCTTTTCCAAGGCTCCTCTCCAAAGGTTTTTGAAGCCATCCGACTAATACTCATTTTTTAGCTGAAAAAAGTCACGGCCCATCTGCGAACCCTGGCTATTACGACCGCCCGGACTACCTTTACATTTATCGCATTTTCAACCAGATTCGAATTGATGAGAAAATCAAGTAATGATCGAGGTTATATTGCTTCTCATTCCCGTTTTTCCAGTTACGATGATCTATACGACTGGGAAGAGGCGGTCAAAGGCGAACCGGCGCAGCACAAGGACTCTGAAAAGGTGGAGCGCGAGATGCATGCTGCCACAAAAGACCAACCGCCATCCAGACAGGTTGGGGAGGTCAGCCATGAGACAATTTTGCTTTAGATCCTGCGAAGCATTTTAGACTCGAGTTTCATGGAAAGCGCAGGATATATATATGTTTCTGTCCATATCAGTTTTCCTCGTTTGCACACCGTACCCCCGGAAAATGGATAAAATAGGGTTATATGAATGTTGTCAGACGCGCAATTCGCAAACCTTTTAGGCATCTTCGACCAGTGTCTCGGAAAACTCGACCGAGGCTTCGAAGACGGCGAGCAATGAGAAGCTGACAAAAGAGTATGAGTAGATATATCTGACCTCTTTCGTCCTCTTTTTAGGGATGAGCTGAACCTCTCGGACACGCAGGACGATCCGGAGATGTGGGGCGAATTCCCGGTCGAGGACTATGCCCGCGATCCACTGGCTCGCTAGACGTCGACCCCCGCAGATTACTCGCACCATTCACCAATTAATTTTTATCTCGAAGATGTTTTTGGTTAATTTCATCCCTGGCCCTGCACGATTGTGTTTGAATCCCGCTCTGTAGCAATTCGCCGTGTTCAGGAACTTGCCTCTCTTTTTACTCGCCTTTTTTCGATAATAAATTTTGGTGCAGCATATTTCGTGGGTTGCATCTGTACGGGTGTCGGTTATACAGATTTTTGAAGTCATAAAGCGTTACCCGAAATGGTATCAGCTTTCTGATAACTGTTCAAACACTATTTTAGGTTCAAAAACGTTTAAAAATGACTTTCACGCATAAAATCGGTGCCCTGGCGCAGAAGTAGGACCATCACTCAACAACTAATCCCTCGTAGTAGCGCCTCCCCTCGCCTCCTATGCCCTCTGAGAAGGTGGAGCATATTTGGGCAATGACCAGCCGGGTACCGGCTAGCACGGTTCGTTTGGGATTTCAAAGCAGCGGTTGCGAGTAGTTTTCAGACTGAAATCAACGTCATCATCTTTTGAACTTTTGCTTTCTCGCAAAAAAAGTTATTTTTTCAACGATCTTTAAACTACCCTTTTGTATCAGGGATTTTGATATTTTATGATTGAACCCCCACCTTTGGCCCAAAACCCAATCCTAAAATAAGGCTTCTGACCCGGCGCGGGCTTTGCTTCTTGAGGTCACCGGCCTCCACCTCCGGCGAGAACCCCCAGCAGCGCTTATTACAATATTTACGACCCGGCTGTATTTCGAGGGGCCAAACTTGCAAAGCGGCCGACAAGGATTTGTCATCTACTTGTCAGATGGGGTTTCCTAGCTTCTAGGCGATCTTTAATAATATAAAAATAAACTGGACCTGAGGACATTTTTAGGTTTTTGAAGATCGTCGAAATCGGAGCAGTGCGCCAAAAAATAGAATCTGCGACAGGATGGAATTGGAAAGTTAGATTAGTAAGCTCAAAAGTATATCGAGGTATTGAAACCATTCTATGTGGGTTTTTTGACGATTCATGCACCAAATCGGGTCAAAATAGATAGATTCAGGTCGTAAATTGAAGATTATAGATATAGAAAACGGTAGAAATACGTTTAAGGGTTATTTAACCACGCCAACGTTATACTTTAATTTCTCGTAACCCCTCGGTTTACATTTCCTTATGTCCCGCGATGTGGTTGTGGCCATCTTTTGCTAACAGCATCCTCGTTGGGCGAGCGCGCGGCCGCTTTACGACGTCCCATCAACACCGATAAATAATTAAAGGAGACGACAGGAAACGGCCGTCCCGGGGGCCCCCCCTTCGCCAATATCGTGGGCCGCGCATCAAGATTATGGGCGGCGAATGTGTAGCAATCTGGACGACGAGGAGGGGGCGCTTCTCTCGAATACTGAAGCAGCAGACGGCAACGCCCGCGGTGAAGAAGGCAAATTAGTTTTGGCTATAACGGGAATGGCTTCTGAAACTGAAGAGTGGGGGGAAGATATAGCTTTTCGTGGCGTCATGATTGATAGGAAATTTAGGATTTTAAAGATTTCGGATACTGGTTGAAGCGAAATTCAATAGCCTGTCGGTATTTCGGGGAACTTTGGTGCGGGTTTGGTAGCGGGGGATCTAGCTTTACCTCGATCGTCCCGTAGGGCATCGGAAAATGATATACGCTGCCGTTTAGAATAAGTAGAAAGTTCAGAAGAACCATAGAAGATTTTTCGAAAATTTCAAATTTTGATCAACAATGTGTGAAAATGCCTTTGAAAATGGTAAGAATTAATTTTACAATTTTTAAAAATACTTTTAGGCTTTTTAATATTAGAAAAGGATTTAAGCATTTTCAAAGACTCCATAAAACGATAAATTTTTTGTAAAGTAGTTTTAGGCTAGATATAACTTCCCGCACCAAATCCTTCTCCACCCCCCCCCACATAACAATCCAGTTTCACATTTTTTTGCATATCCCTAGGTCCCTTCTCGCGCTGACACCTCCCTTTGCAGTTCCTAATATTGTGACAATGCATATGGGTCAGCTGTCACGGGTTGTGGGGGACAATAAGCCGTTTCAGTGGCCGGTGTAAGGGCATCGCTCATCCCATTTGGACCCGCGCATCTCGGTGGGCCCTTTGAGGATCTGATGATTGAAAGGGTGAAGGTGGCAGGAGGAGAGGGACTGTTCTTTCACTTACACTGATCAGCCGTCGTTCGCAAGTAGAAAGAATTAATAACTCGGTTATTCAAGAAATACATAGTTTCGAAAAGCCGACAAGCTTTGTTTGGATGTTTTATACCCTGGATTTGTGCATAGCGTGGTTTTTAGGGGTTTTGGGGCGTTTTTGACCATTCTTAAGTCTCAAAAAGGACAAAACATAGCATTTTCGATAGAAAATAAAGCCGTTTTTTTCCCGACGATCAGAATCGAAGTTTTTAGACATTTTGTATTACATTTTCGGTAGCTTTTCCAGGAGAAATATAGCTAAATTCCGCTTTCGGTTTATGGTTTTTGGATTTGTCCTAACTTGAAGTCCCAGGAAATTTTCAATACAAAAACATAGAAAAAGTAGTTTCGTTGGCCTACGATTCAGATCTAGCGTTTCTTGAGCTTTTATAGTTTTCAGCAGTTTTGTCGCGTGAAGAGTTTAGTGAAAATATAGCGTTGTAGCTCATTAAGACGTTTCTTCCTTTTCCATAGGCTTTTAGTCATTCGGGTTGTATTTTTAACAGTGCTGTCAATCGCCGCCGTCAGATATAAAAGCCGATCCCGCGTTTTCAGCTGCCCTGCTCGCTACTTCTCCTCCTCCTCGTGGTCGGGCGATATGGAAGAGTTATGAGGGTAGAGAGATCGGTTTGGAGGGACTCCCTCTGCTGATACGACAGTTGCTTTCTCAATAGATATTTGGACACAGTGAGGGCAGAGGAGGACACTTCGCATTGAGAGGAGGATGATGCCCATCGCGCCCCGATGAAAAATGACTTTGATAGGCGAGGGGGCCAATAGCGGGGGGCCTTACACAAAACACACGCACACTTTTGGCGCATCATCGATGGTCATTTATTAGGGTGTTGAGATTTGGAGATTAGGAGAAGGAGAAGTCGTCAAGGAAGTGGACGCTCGAAAAAGTTATTAAAAATGTGTTTGGTAGGATATTAGAGGTTTGGCTTTTAGAGAGTGTAGTTTTTGTTGTGTTATTAAGTTTCTCACGGGGAATTAGATGTCTTTCGTTGCTCGTAAAGCAGATAAATACGGTAGCTAGAAAGTAGGATGAAGGAAAGATTCAAAGGATTTGTTTTTAGAGCTTTGTGTGTTTTTGTTTTTATGCAGCTTCTGGGGTACACTAGGTATTTTAGCTTTATTTCCAGTACAGTTTAAATATTTTAGAGCGCGATATATAATTGCAAGTGCTATGAAAACCTCAAGAAATGTTTGTGTCAGTTTTCTAAAGGCTTATAAAGTCTTTATAGCATGTTTTAGTAAAATTTTTAGGTATTGGAAAGTATAAAACAAGTTAAGTACACAAAAAAAAAAAAAATTTTTTTTTTTAAGGTGTCTAAAGTGTTTTTATGTATTTTGGCATGTAAAGACTAGAAAAAGCGTCATAAAATATTAAAATGTAAAACTTTAAAGTAACTGTTTTCGCTATGGTCCCCCCTATCCAACTGAACCCATATTGTTCCACCCGCGGCCATTTAGCGGACATGATCGTGTCGTGGGCCCCCATATAAAGTAATTGATGAGGAATGGCGACGGGCGGAGTGCGCGATTTGCATATTATTTCCCGGTCTCGTCGATCCATCGCCCCCACCAAGGACGGCTAATTGGAAAACAAAAGGGAGGTCCCAATGGGACATGGCGGGGCATGGGCGTTTGCATTAATTTTTAGGAGTTCTTAAATGTTTAAAAAGTTTTTAGGTTTTAAAACAGTTTTCCACATTTTCTTGGTGGTTACTATGCAAAAATATAAATTATTAATTTTGGGGTATTGAAAGCTTCTTACGTGTTTTTGAGGCTCTATCTGATGCTTTAGGTGTGCGCTTACAAGGGAACCTCAAGTTGGCACGGTGGAGTTTCGAGAAACGCTCGCGGCTACCCCCAGGTTTTCGACTATGGCGATTCCAATGGTCTAGTCAGAATTTCCTAAATGGGCTTCTGGACAGAGATACAGCACTTCCGGAAAATGGTGATTTACATCCGAAAAATTAGCATTAGCGATAGGTTTATGAGGCTCTCCCATGACTATGGAATCACCAGTGGAATGGCCGAGTGGTAAGCTACTCGCCTGATAGGATACTGACGAGGGTTCGAACTCGCTCGCGGTTTTTATTTTGCTTTTTGACCAGAACTTTCTCCTCAACTCCAAGTCATGGATTTGGATCGTTAATTTTTCCGAAAATTCGTTTTCTTTCTAAAATGTCTAGAAGTATTAGGAAAGCAATTAGGCAAAAAATCTGATCCGGCGACTCATAGAAACACATTTATAAAAAAAGGAGATGAGAACTCCGAACCGTTCCATACAATTTTTTCGAATTTTGAAGCAGTCAAGCGGGCGGCGGCAATAATCAAAATGTTTTCCTATATTAAAAATGAAAACTTGGAGTTGAGGAGAAAGTTCTGGTCAAAAAGCAAAATAGAAAATCGCGAGCGAGTTCGAAACCTCGTCAGTATCCTATCAGGCGAGTCGCTTACCACTCGGCCATTCCACTGGTGATTCCATAGTCATGGGAGAGCCTCATAAACCTATCGCTAATGCTAATTTTTCGGATGTAAATCACCATTTTCCGGAAATGCTGTATCTCTGTCCAGAAGCCCATTTAGGAAATTCTGACTAGACCATTGGAATCGCCATAGTCGAAAACCTGGGGGTAGCCGCGAGCGTTTCTCGAAACTCCACCGTGCCAACTTGAGGTTCCCTTGTTAGATATAGCTAAAGCCTCAGTTTATCTTTGCTTGGCTTGGGCGAGCTTATTAGGCTTATGTGTAGGTATACGCGTAGTCTTACAATTGGCTTATGGTAGGCGTAGGGGTTTGGATTAGATTTTTAAAGTTTTTCAGACCGATTCAAGAAGCGGTCAACTTAAGCACGAGCTCAAGCACAACCTGAAGCCTAAGCTTATAAGCTCGAGTCTAAGCCTGAGCCTAAACCTATGCCTAGTCTTTCGATCAAGCTATTTTTGCCGCGCCCTTGCCTCCTTTTCCAGCGGCTTTATAACCTCCCCCCTAGACCGGGGGTCGAGATGAGAAGCCGAGCTTGGTGGTTGAATGGTGTAATTTGTATGAAGTGTAGAGTGACTGGGCCCCCTCTTGGGTGGGCCATAGATAGACAGGAAGGGCCCCAAGAAGGAGAGAGATGGCATGCAAACGGCCGATAAGACTTCTCATTACCCTATACCCCCACCAACCCCGCCCTCATTTCTATACCCATTTGCGAGGAGGAGGAGGAGGAGGAGGAGCAGGAGCAGGAGGGTCGATGAGCATTGTCGGCATCGAGAAGAGCACCAGTTTTTACGTGATTTTGTTAGTATGATTTTGGATTTAGATTTGGAGCAAGCTTTTGAAGAATTTTAAGCTTTACCAGGGTTGAAAAGCCGCTTCGCGCCTTTTTCAACCCCGGCCCCCGTCTAGCGTCATAATATGCTTCATTTTACATAACTCTCGCGAATTCCGATGACAAAAAAAAATGAAAATTTCTCCTCCGCCCATTATATAGACTCGCGCCATTTCCGGCATATGCTAATTGATTCTAACAAAGTGGGTGCTCCATTTTCTAACAAAACTTAATTTTAACGTCGAAAATAGCATAATTTGCAAAATCTGATGTGTGTGCAGTCATCTCAGCGCCATTACGCACCTAATGACGTACCATACGTTGCTTAAAACCCTTTCCCTCTCGAGATATCCTCCGGACACCCTGACGGAAGTTGCATGCAAAGTGGCACACACACACACACAAACACACAGACACTATTTTTTTATATATAGTAGGATATGAGCCTGCGCTTCAAGCTCAAGCTCAAGCCTAAATCGAAAGCTGAGCATGAGCTTCAAGATAAGCTGAGACGCAGATATATTTTTATACTTAGCTTTTTATAATTTTTCGACTTCTGGACGGCCGTAAACGGAATTTTTAAATTATTCGAACTACAAAATTTAACGTAAAATCTCGCAAAATCCTTTTTATAAAGTATTTGAAATCTCGTTGTTTTTCGGGAAATTTTGAGGCGATTTAAAGCAACGATTTTGACAAATCTAAATTAATTTTTTTGCTAAAAAGGGGTTTAATTAGTTTTTTTAATGATATCCGACAGCCCCTACCAAAATGACGCCCCAATTCCATGCTCCTCAACTCAGATATTCTGAATACCATCTGGGTGGGGGCCCATTTTTCCGCTGCCTCCATGATTGATGTGATGGGCCATGTCTTGTCTCGTGTCCACAAAATGATTAGTGTCTGTCTGTCTGTGTGTGTGGATGGATGCCATATCAGTGCCTATAATCTGCCCATTCCAGCCAGCTTTTCCCCTGCCCCCCTAATTTGCATACGGGTGGATGATGGCAGACTGGCCGTTTGATCGAGTGCCCCAGCAGGGAACTCGACTATTTGGCGGAATTTTTGATGAGATTGGCTGGCAGATTATTTTTAGTTTAAAATCGTTAAATTTTAGGTTTAAACTTATCGTGCTGTATAGCATTTTGAAATTGAATTAGATGAATTTTGACGTCACCTCGTGACATTGCACGTCCCTTAGAAAAAGCATTTCCGATGGCACTTTTATCAGTAAAAACCTCCTACAACCGCGGGGTTTGAACCCGGGCCACTAGGTTGGCAGCCTAACGTTCTACCATTTAGCTATAGTCTCGAATTTGTTACCTATATTTTATTTGATTTTTTTGCGGTTTTTCCAGGAGATATGGGGTGTTTTGGGGCCCCTCTGGGCCGGCTGTCGGCCTACTGTAATGCGCATATGAGGAGAAAGAGAGAGAAAAGAGAGAGGAGAGGGATATGATTGGCTGCCAATAGGCCGACTCCCCTCTCCCTCTTCCCCTCCCTATTCCACGCCCACATTTTCATACGGCCGCCCCTGGCCCGTAAAATATAGGATTCAGAAGGATGAGGCAGCTAGTAGAGATTATTGGGGAACGGAATTTTTCGACGAATTCGGAAATTAATTGCGTTAAGAGTTACCAGAATTTCTCGAGATTGAAGCAAGCTAGCAGAGTTCTTAATTAGTTTTTTAATGTAAGTGTAGAGAGAGAGAGAGAGAGAGAGAGAGAGAGAGAGAGAGAGGGAGAGAGAGGAGAGGGCTAGCTAGCAGAGATTATTGAGGAATAAAAGATATTTATCAATTTGCATCCGAAGTAAAATTTATTATTGTAATAATGTAATAGTTTTTATGGGGGCTGCCTTTCGTACGTATACTGTAGTCCCTCTGGCAAATTCCCACAAAATGTCAAAATATTTTTGAAAATCGATTCACTAGACTTTGAAATATTTCTTTTCCACATCGTCCCTTCCTCCTTGTGCCCGCAAAATGTCGCGATTCGTGGTTTTTCCACGGCCCCGCAGGTTGTGTGTGTTGGAATGGATGGGACGATAGACGGGGAAGAGGAGAAGGAGGGCGATTTTATGAGGCCTTTCATTGTAACGAGGCTCCTCCTCGTTCTGGAATGGCCTCTGTATCTCTCTCTCTCTCTCTATCTCTCTCTCTCTCTCTCTCTCTCTCTCTCTCTCCCCTTACCTGTCCGCTGTCCATCCTATTTCATGTCCATCACCCGCCCTCTCATTTTGGCGGTGTGTCTGTCACAGCAAAACATGCAGGTCGCCCCAGAATTACTGACGATTTGAAAATGCAAAAAGCAAAAGAATTTGGCCTCGGCGGGGAGCGAACCCGGGTTGTATGCGTGGGAAGCGAAAGCCTAACCAATTCGCCAAGCTGGTAGATAAATTGCATGTATTGATTCCGGTTCGGGTTCGTTTTGTCATAATAGGGTAGCGGAAGCGCGCGTCAGGTGTACGCTACACTCCAAAACACGATACCGTAATTGCGTATCATCCCGTACGGTGCCGTACCATTTCTAGACCAATTTTTTACGCTGCTCCCGGATCTGAAGCTGGATTTTAATCTAGAGCGTTAGTTCTCCAAGATAAAATAATTATTTGTAATTTTTTCATATCTTTAGGTCCCCGAACGGATCCATTATAGGTTAACGGAAGCGCACGTCACGTGTACGCCGCGCTCCAAAACACGCAAGTCCTATCCCCGCCTCCCCCCCCTGCAATTGTTTATCGTCTCCAATTGTTGGCTTTGATCAACCCGCTCGGATCCTGAGATGAATCTCCCCTGCCTCTGTGCGCGCCGCTCGAAACGGAAAGTCGTAAAAATTGTTGGCTCTCAAAAATGGTCCTCTCGAGAAG
Source organism: Mesorhabditis sp. LJ9110 (assembly GCA_038088335.1). Classification (NCBI taxonomy): domain Eukaryota; kingdom Metazoa; phylum Nematoda; class Chromadorea; order Rhabditida; family Rhabditidae; genus Mesorhabditis; species Mesorhabditis sp. LJ9110. Next base: position 239,209 of record JBBGBA010000117.1, on the reverse strand, counting down.
AAGAGCCGGAATTCCCCCACACACCAAGGCCGACCTATCATAAATGGACCATAAATGAGGGGAGAGAGTGAGAGAGAGAGAGAGAACACAGAGAGAAACAGACACCATTAAATCCTAAAATATTTGCAATTCGGCTGAAATCGGGGGGTTGGGAAGCGAGAAGGACATTTGGGTTTTGGCAATTTTTCGCGGTTTCTGATGGGAACATACCCCTCAGAATCACTGCTAGATTGCCGGATAGCTCCTGAATTTTAGCTGCTAGCTTGCCGAGCTCTTCCTCAATGGTCTCTGCTAGCTCGCCCGCTTTCCCAAATTTTCTCTGCTAGCTTGCCGCTAAATTCACCGCTTTTTACAAACTTCCTCTGCTAGATACCCAAATCTCCACAATTTCCTTCCCCTCACCATATTCCCATCCGACGTAAATTCCGCTCGAGTACTCCGTATGGCACCAGCTGCCCCGTCACTAATTTCAACGGATTCCCCCAGCCCAAATCGAAATAAAACGACGGCTTCTCCGCTTCATGAGCGGGGCTGATGAAATGAAAATCATTTCGGCTTATTGCCTCCTCCCTCTCCTTCTCCTCTTCCCCGAAAAGTGGGGGTAGGGAGGGGGATGGGCCCTAAATGGCCACCAAATTTATATCCTCCCCACCACCTGCTGCCGCTCGGCTGGCTCGAAATTGAAAAATCTGAGCCGCGGCGAGATTGGGGGATTGGGTATTCATGGTCTGACCATTTCAACGCCCATTTTGGGAAATCATAGCTTCGAAAATCGATTTTTGTGGCCTCAAAATTACTAAAAATTTCATTCAGCGAGTAAGGTTGTCTTAGCTGACGTGAAAATAGCGCAAAATAGGGTCTTATAGTTACGGTACCCGGATGAATCAGCGCACCCAATATCAACGCACAATCACTAATTTGATGCGTCGATCGGGAGGGGGAGAGGACAACGTTCGGCTATGAATAAGTGAATGTTTGGGGTCGGGAAAGGTCTCGAACGGAAGGGGAGGGGAAGAGGGGGAGGGGGTTGATGAGCATGAGTTATTTTCATTACGATACACGCTTAATCGGGTTTAGCTTTTGATTAAAGGGGAAATACAAGGCATGGGTTATGGTCTTGCCGCTCCCTTTCTGCGTAATGAAATACTATGGTTTCCGCAATCGGCGCGTTGCGTGTCCCGGCGCTGCAGAATCCAGTGGTTTGTCTTCTCAGTCCCTTTAAAAACAGTACCTGAAAAATAGGCGGTTGCCATTTGTTGCCGGGTTGTTTTGTGCGTTGTTTTGGATGACATATGAATCCCTCGTTCCCCCTGCCCTCGCCCTCCTTTCATCTACCGCCTATCCAATTAGACAAAGGCCAACCTCCTCTGACACCCATCCTATCACCCACCACCCTTTTCCCCAAATGCCCTTTGCTAGGCTGCCCGGGGTGCAAACGGTGGCTGGCTCGGCTCTGGTACACGCTTCCGTAAAAATCTCTGCTAGCTTGCCAGGATTCTTGAGGAAACGTGCTATCCTCAAAGAATCCCTGCTAGCATTCCCTAAAAAACAGGGTCAACTAGCAGAGATTCTTCAGGAACCCCAGAATCTCTGCTCGTTGCTCGTGGCCAGAGGCAAGGTAGCAAAGATCCTTGGCCCGCTTTTCCTCAATGGACCTCGGCGAGGTACGCATCGAGCCAGAATCAACTAGCCGAGATGCCTGAGGAGCCGAATTGCAGACCTTTCCCAAAGGATCCCTGCTAGTTTGCCCCCAGGTTGGCTTAGTTAGCAGAGCAGGCTACTTGACGTGTCAAAGCTGGCGCCTTCCACCTATCGGTGGAACAGTTGTGGTTAGTGTTGCTTTGTGAGTGGCAACCGTACACATCCTCCTCCTTTCCACCCCCCAATATTTTATGGCCCCTTCCATTGGCCCCTGGGCCCTAAGGGGAGAGGGCCCAACCCCCCTGTCTCTCCTTTCATATGGTTTCAATACTCGTCTATCAATTCTTCCTTTCCCTTCCAAACCAATTCCATCTGCAACTTTTGCCAATATGTTTTGGGGCCGACGCGATGTTGCGGCGCGTCCGTCCCTTTCCCCCTTTCCGCGTCACAACAAAGTACGGTTTTTGGTGCTGGCCGGAATTTTTACAGTACCCCCTGGGAGTTTAAAGGGATGGGGAAGGGCCGAAAATTTTTTTTGGCTTTTTCCGTGGTATGATTACGGCGCGATTATTGCGTATGGCGCCTCGTCCAAAATACAGGGAGAATTCATAGAAAAATATTTCGCATTCTTACCTTGCTGGCCCCTTTAAAACGCTGACATCGACATAGCTACGGCTAACTTTTTGCGCTCCCGCGACACGCAACGCGTACGTCGATAAGCTAGTAAACTAGCAGAGACCATTGGGGAGTCTCGTCCCGACCAGGCTAAGCCAGCTAGCAAAGATTCTTCACGAGGTTTCACGGTTTCGATGGCCAAAAATCCATGTTGAACTGCCAGCACAAGCCGCATGCGTCGCGTGTCGTGGTACGGCTAATTCATAAAATCCATACCCTTGCCTTGCCGCCCCTTTAATCCGCCCCCAACCCCGGTAGCTCATGTAAAGATGTATCTTGAAGCCCTGAGATGCGCGACGGTAACTCTATCCTTTCCCCTACCCACCCACAAGCTACTTATGCTATCTCTCTCTCTCTCTCTCTCTCTCTCTCTTCAAAAGGAGTGCCCCCATCAGCAAAAACGGATTTAATTTCATCCACACATTTCTGCGTGTGTATCCACACAAATCCATCAATTTCCCTGTAGGGGTAAGGGCTCAGATTTTTGTTTTGGTGTAGCGGGGAATTTTGAGGAAATTATGAGCATGCTAGCAGAGATTATTACGGAATTCAAGGGCAGCCTAGCAGCGATCCGTGAGGAATTTAGAACAACCGAGCAGAGATTCTTAGGGAATTCTGTGGACAAGGGGTTTTGGGGTTTACGTTTTTTAGGAACCTAGCGAAGAGATACTTCTGGCATAACTACAGAAAATCCTACCGTATCCAAGCCTCAAGGATCAAGTTTGCCCTCATTTTTTTTGGTCGGTATAAACGTCGCCAATCTCTTGGAGGGGTTTCGGTCAGTTTGTTCCACTTTTTGAGACTCTCTCTCTCTCTCTCTCTCTCTCTCTCTCGCGCGCTCTCCCTGTATTCAAAGCGCCGCCTCGATTTTTGTATAATCCCAGCTAATTTCAGCGTGGCTCTGCGCGCGCGCACCCAGCAAGTCTTCCCCTCCTTCCGCGCCCATTAAATTGACCTCCTTTGCATGTTTTATTCTCTCTCTCTCTCTCTCTCTCTCTCTCTCTCTCTCTCTCGCTTCCATCTCCCGCCGACAAATCCACAACGATTTAAGGGGAACATGACCATTTTTGGGGGATTTTACGAGCACCTGCTCTGCGTTTTCGGAGTTTTCATACTTGGAAATTTTCAACATTTTTTGTGTGGATAGTTTTCAGGGGACTATGCAGAAAAAATCACTGGCAAGCTAGCAGAGACCCTAAACTAAACGAAGGCTAGCCGCGGTCATTGAGGAACCTAGGGCAGGCTAGCATGGATCCTTGTGGAATTCTGTGAGCGGCTAAGCGTGGATTTTTGGGTAAACTTGGGACTCCCTAGCAGTGATCCTTTAGGAACTAGACGGCAGGCTAGCAGCGATCCTTTACCCCTGAAAAATCGCTCCTGTTGCGAACTTTGGCGTAGAAAAAGCCTCAAAGCGAATCCCCCCGCCTCAGGCCACATGTCTTCCCCTGCCTCGCATTTTATTGTTCATAAAAAGCTGTGACTGTCGCTCTCTCTCGCTCTAACCCTCTCTCTTTAATGTCCCTCCGGCTGGTTATGAGGCGGCTGTCCTCCAGGGGCCAAACGGCAAAAACACGACCTCGCTACACCTAGGTGCTACTGTAGTCTCAAGCCTCCTAAATAATCTCTGCTATCTTGCCCTGCTTCTACATTTTCTTAAGGAATTTCTGCTGGCATGCCTTCCCGACCCCCTTTAATGCTGAGTAGGGAGTGTCTATTTTGTGTGTTTGTCAGTCTCCATTGAAGGGTCAGTTAGTATTCCCCAAAGTCCCCGAGGCCCATTAGTCCCATCCAATGCTTTCCATCCAAAATATATCCCTCGCCACGATGGCCACAATCCTGATGGGTTTCACTGTGGCAAGTGGGAGAGAGAGAGACAGACAGACAGAGAAGGACGCAGTGAACAGGAGAGGGAAACATTATCTCGATTGCAGGGAAGGAGCGTCTCTGGGGAATGTCTCTCGCTCTCTCTCTCTCTCTCTCTCTCTCTATGATGGGCTTATACCCCTCCAACCCGCCATATTGTCGCCGCCCCAAGGGTTACGGTACCTCGGGCCATCTCTCTCTCTCTCTCTCTCTCTCTCTCTCTCTCTCTTCTGACGGAAATGAATTTCAGCCCCCTATACCCCAACCCAGATTTTGAAATTGAAATTCACCCACTGGGAAATGGAAGCACCTTCTCCTTTTCACTTCAGATTTTTGCCCATACCAAGATGACATCAGCTAGTCGACACTTGATTTTTGATATCCCTAAAGAATCTTTGCTAGTCAGCCCTAGATACCACAAAGAACCGTGGAGAGAAAGTAGCCCTTTCCTCAAGAATCCCTGCTAGCTAGCCAGCTGCCGATCGGTTCAACATGCAAAGTGTATCACCCCGTACTCTGTAATTTCCTACTCGCCCTCCCCGAACGTGAATTTAATGAGACGTCTTCGAAATTCTAGGAAACGGACGAGTTGAGGGGAAGACGAGTGGAGGAAAGGAGGAGGGATGGGTATAATTGTTGGGTTTTGAATTGGCTTCTGCGTATCGAAGCGAGCGGGCAAGCTAGCAGGGATTATTGAGGAAGGGTCGGAAAGTGACCAGCAAGAGGTTGGCGTGATGGCAGGAATTCTTGGGGGAAAATTCCGGATTTGATCGCCGGCTGATATCCCCTAAAAGAACTCTGCTAGCTTTTCGACATGGACGCCGATTTTTAGAAGGAGAGAGAGCCAGAGACAGAGAGAGATGCAGAGAAGGAGGGGGGGGGGGGGGGGGGGGGGGGGGGGGGGGGGGGGGGGGGGGGGGGGGGGGGGGAAAAAAAAAAAAAAAAAAAAAAAAAAAAAAAAAAAAAAAAAAAAAAAAAAAAAAAAAAAAAAATCCGTTCCCCAATTCCCTCTGCCAGCCTGCCTAGCCGCCAATTTTTTCCCGCTCCCCCATTCCACCAATTTGCCAATATGCCCCATCATTCTATGTGGGTAATAGAATTAGGGGGTGGATGGGGGGATGGAAATATTATTACTGGGTATGTTGTGTGTAGATGTCCATCCCTTAATGTCTTGTTCATTAGGGAGAGAGGGAGAAAGAGAGACAGAGAGAGCGAGAGATAAAGAGTGGCCATGTGTGGGCCCTCCTCCCTCTCATCTAAGGACCCTCTTTTGTCCGAGTACAAGAAGATCCAATTGCCACTAATCAGCCCCCCCCCCCACTTGGATATACAAGCCATTGACAACACTAATGAGTGCAGAGTGGGGCAAGCTGGCGGTGATTCTTGCGGAAACTGGCCTATCGATTCTTAAGGAATCTCCAGCGTATCGAAATTTTATTAACGCCTAAAAATTAGGGGCAAACTAGCAGAGACCCTTTGACAATTTCCGCTCGGCTACTCTTTGCACACCCAATGCCCCAATTCTTTTTATTTATCCGCCAGCCAATCGGGTGAGTTTTGAGGGGGGAATGGAAGAGCACTCGACCCTTCTCCGCCCAAAAATCTGCCTCTCGAAGTGGATAGGAGTTGAGTGGAATTGCAGGTGAAATTCCGCAATGATCTCTGCTGGTTTGCCAGGGTCAACCAGCAGAGATCCTTGAGGAATTGTCTGGAAAAACCTTCTGAAGTGGCTTCTGCAATTCTGTAAAATCGAAAGAAGCGGATAAGCGGGCAACCTAGCGGAGATCCTTGCGGAGTCGAGTCATCGGGCTTTTTCAAAGTATCTCTGCTAGCCTATGTAAGCTATCAGGCCATTTCGCTGATCTTTTAGCATGCTAGCAGAGATCCTTGAAGAAAACATACCAAAAAACCCCCTGCTAGTCCTCCTTTAATAAATTTCGGATCTCAATCCGTTTTGCGCAATATTTGTCTTAACGTCCTCCCTCTCCTTCCGCCTTTGATCCGAAAGAAGGGAGAAAAGAATGGACCGGCGAATTGTTTGAGTAAGTGCAAAGAGACTGTATGTCTCTCTCTCTCTCTCTCTCTCCCTGGGTGGGCCCTCATAAGAGAGGACCCACTACTCTCTCGGCTGGCAGGAAGAGAGAGAGAGATATGGAGTGAAAAGCTTCATGGGAGAAGAGTTGAAAGGAGTGCCGCCACAAACACGCACCGACCCCCACCCCCGGGTTGCGCGGCTTTTTCATGGTAGATTCATAATTTTAAACTTTTGACAGTTTGCTAGATTGTGGAATTACTACGGTAATCGATTATTAAATGGTCTTGGCGAGCTTGCCCTTATTCCTTAGAGAATTTCTAATCGCTCGCCTGTTTTTGTCGTCTCGTCGTATGTTAACGGCCTCTGCTAGCTTACACAGGATGGTTTTTGTAGAGAGCGATAGAGAGAGAGAGAGAGCGAGAGAAAGAACGATATAGAGTGAAAGGGAGAGAGCGAGCTAGAGTAAGCGAGAGAAAGGAGGAAATCATCCTCTATGATCTATGCTAGTTCGACTCATTAGTTCGATTTTAGAAATACTCAATGGTCTCTGCTAGCTTGCCCGGTATTTAGCTAGCTACTATTCCGCAAATGATCGCTGCTAGCTTGCCTTACTCCATAACTGTTGGAGCTAGCAAAGAAAATCTGCTAGCTCACCCGCAAATTTTGGACCCGGAGGTTTCTCTAACGGGCTCTGCTAGCATTCCTATTTTCCCAAATGCTCTCCGCAAGTTACCCCCTTGAAATATTTTGTTGACCCCCTCCTTTCCGGTGTGAGAAATCGAGGTTAGAGGGTCCTTTCATCGGGGGCCGAAATCCGAGCCCCCAGTCAGTACGCGACAGTACTCAAAACGGGAGAAGGGGGGGGGGGCTTTTGCTAGGGCTTCTTCTTCCCCTCCGGGGGTACAGCCGGGCACCAACCACCATCATTCTGTTGACCCAACCCCGGCCCGTGTCTCCCCGACGCCCTAAAATCGGCTGAGAAAAAAGAGCGGCGACCCTGAGAATTATTTTTTTGGTTTCATCATTTGCCTTCATAAAGGCCGAATTAAAATAATTTCACCTGGCTAGCTTGGCTTGGGTTTAGGCTTAGGTGTGGGAATAGGCTTAGGTTTAGGTGTTGAACTAGGCGTAGGCCTTGCTTAGGCTTAAATTTAAGCTTATGCTTAAGCTTAGGCTGAGGCTTAGGTGCAGCTTTGAGTTTTAGCTTAGAATTTGTTATTTGCTTGCCTGTTAACATGGCCTAATGGATAGTGCTCTTGCCTACCAATCCAAAGGTCCAGGGTTCGAATCCCAACCACAAAATATTTTTTTGCTTTTTCTCTCTTCCTCCCGGACCATTTTAGCCGTTCCCCCATGCAATTTTGACCCCCCGAAAATTCGGCGGTTTCCCCAAATATAGGCAAATGCGGGGGTCGATGGGTTGGGGGGACGGGAGGGGAGCACGAGCCAAAATCGGCCACTCCCATTTCATCTCTCATTTCCGCCGGGGTCCGTCTTCGTCTTTTCGGACTGTCAGACACAACCCCCACTGATCGATTATGAAATGACATAGCAGGGGGGACAAGGCAAGGAGAAGGACAGACAAACCGACAGACAAACTGACAGAAAGACGGACAATACGACAAAACATGACACGTTGCCATTTTTTGGCAGCTTTTTAAAGGGGTTATCAAGCCTGATTTATCGTAATTTGCATAATTTGTAAAAGCTGTTTTACTGGTTTCTTTAAAGGGATTGGCAAGGCAAATATGCTCATGGATTTTGGCTGGCACCCGACACTTTCAAGGTGTAATGGATTACGATCCCTTAACGCGAAAAAGCGGCCAAAAAATCACTAACTCTACCTTGTCAGTCTCTTTAAAGGAACAGGGACCTCGAAAATTATGCTAATTTGCATAAACTCACTTGTCAGCTCCTTTAATATCTTTTAATATATTCCGCTTCTAATCCCAATTTTCAACCCCCCGTTTGGTGGCCGTGCCGATCCCCATGGATATTCGGTTTCTCAGGCTGTCTCTCTCTCGCTCTGTCTCTCTGTCTCTCTCTCTCTCTCTCTCCCCTCCCATCATCGTAATCATATTAGCGTGTACACGCCAAACCTCCATCCCCCCATACAACACAAGTATGTCACCCCCACCCTTGACTTCTCGCATATGGCGCCCCGATTTTGGGGCCGTTTTCGCATTAATGAGAGGGAGACTGAGTTGCGGCGGACTAGCAGGGACACGTCGTTTTTTGCTCATTGTAAGCAGACGCGTTTTCAGGGAAGGCCAGCTGACAGGGATCGTTGAGGAATCGATGCATTAATGTAAGGCGGTCAACGCCGCTTCAGAAGACGGCGAGCTAGCAGTGATCCTTGAGGAAACGGCTCGATTTGGAGAAGGATAACTTTTGAAGTCGGACACCAAGCAACTGAAGCTCATTTTCGACATCAATCTGGCTTTCAGCGATAATTTGCGAAATTCTTCAAGTTTGCGGTGCATATCTATGCAATAATGATAAGCGATGGTACCAATTTTTGCAGTAAAAAAAGTTCTCCCCCAACGATCCATATGTTTTGGTTGAGTTGACGCGGCGCGGGGGCACCATTTTGGTACCCCATTGAATTGGTTGCCCAACACGACATACAGCGGCTCGCATCAAAAAGGCCCCCAAAAATTGGGAATGGGCCCCCCGAAAAAGAGATTTGATCCCCCACGAAAAGGGATGCCGCTCCCCCGAAGAGGAGGAGGAGCACATTGAAATGTGGCCATTTATTGGCGGAGCAACATCTCTCTCTGTTGTGTCGCAATTCACTCGTGGGAATTGGTACTCACGGCGGCCCTGTGGAGAGGACTACGGTACCTCTGGCACCATTCCAAAATGGTCTCTACTGGATTGCCTGGAATTTGGCGAATAGGTGCTAGATTTGCTGCTATTAGTGCGTGAATCGATGTCGACAGAAATTGTCTTCAAGAATCTCTGCCAGGCTGTCTTTATTTTGTAAGAATCCGGGAATTCAGAAAAACTTAAAGGATCCCTTGCTTGTCGCGGAAAATTTGGCGAAGCGGAAAAAATACCGACTGTGAAAACCCCGCTAGCCAAAATACCGACACGCAAAATAACTGTTTAATAGGGAGCATCTAGAAGATGTCAGCATTTTGGCAGTCGGCATTTTGTTTGTCGGGATTTTAGGTCGTGATTTTGCTTTTTTGGCATGAATTTTTGTTGGGATTTCAACCCAGAATTCTTAAACTCTTCCAGCAAGTCTTTCGACATCCCCAATTTCAATTCCCCAACAATCGCTGCTAGATCGCTTGCAAAAATTCCTAAAGGATCACAGCCAGTTTGCCACCTGTTAGCCCCTTTTGGGAATGAATTTCGGGGGCCGGAAATGGTGGATGGGTTGGTGTACCCGTTTCGGGCCGACAAAAGCGATCGCCGGGACACCATTTCGCACAGCTGAAGCCATTACATATATCCGATGTCTCTGTCTGTCTGTGTGTCTCTCTGTCTCTCTCTCTCTCTCTCTCGTCCTCTGTGTGTCGCAATTTGGCCTTTGTGGTGGCCGAAGGGGGGCCAGGGGGAGGGAATGGTTGTGGATTGACTAATGAGTGCTTTGTGACAGCCTCTCTCTGTCTGTCTCTCTCTCGCTCTCTCTCTCTCTCTGTCCCAATGTGTTCCGGAGTAGCACCGACATAGGAGCCACGCGTACATTTTGTCACCGAGTCATACGAGATCAATTAAAGGTGATAGAAAATGAAGGGGAAAGATTTTCGGCAAATAAAGATCTCTTTGACAGCTGAATTTCCTCAAAGACCTCTGCTGGCTAGCCCTAGCTCAACGGCCTCGGCCAGATTGCCAGCAGTTGTCAAAAATTCCTTGAAATTCTCTGCTAACTTGCCACAAATCTTCGAAGCCCAGGAGGGTCCTCAATGGCCTCTGCTAGTCCCCCCCCCAGCCATTCCCGCCCGGAAATCCCCTGCCAATTACCGTATCCCCCTCCCTTTTGTCTTTCCATATCAGCTTCTCGATTCGTCAAATTGTCGAGACGATTTGATGAGATTGACAGAAAGAGTGGAGATAGATAGATGGATCGGATAGGGGAATGGGGAATGATAAGGGGGGAAATGACACACAGCACAAGACCCGCGAATTACAAAGATGGATCGAAATGGGGAGCGGAAAAGGGGAGAAAGAAGAGACAGAGGATGAAGGGGATGGAACTGTCACACTCGCGAACATCAAATGCTTATCATTTCATAGCGGGATACGGTGGGAAAGGGGGATGGGTACTGTTTCAACCGGGGATCCGGGCTGATTGGTTGATATTTGGCTTCAATGACCCTTTAAAATTGGGTAATCTCGTCGCTCTATAGATTTTGCCGACTTTCAGATATCTTCAAAATGCACTAACCAGCTTATCGACTTTTCAGTCCTTTAAGAATAGGTTATAGGCAACATATGAATTTTCTGGACTTACTGGGGTCTTTCAATTTGCTCTCAATTCCCCAATGGCGTGTGCTAGCATGCCAAATGCTAGATTACCTTCCTATGTCGACACATTAATGGTATCGAACCTGCGATGATTCTAGAACGCCCAGAATCCCCCTCACTCCGAAGGATGGCACGTCTTCTGCTCCTCTTCCCCTCAATCAATATCCTGCTCCTCGTCCTCCTCTCGAAACTTGCCACTATCCACTTTCACCCGCTCTCTCTCTCTCTCTCTCTCTCTCTCTCTCTCCATCCCTTCAGGCTATATTCTGAGAGAAGGGAGGGGCCAATGGGTCCCGCCCCCCTATATATGGCTTATGAGGGTCGACGATTGGCTGCCGGGGGCCCAACGGGGGCCCACCAGCCATGTGGGCCCCAAAATTGGCCATAGGCTAGTGGCCCTATCTTCACCGGGCTTTATCATTAATGTGAATCTATCATATTCTTGGCCAAATCATCCTTGATCTCTGCTAGCCTGCCCTGCCCTCTCTGATAATTCAAATGGTCTCTGATAGATGGATTTGAAAAGATCCATTGCCTTCCAATGATCTCTGCTAGCTTGCCATTTTCAAGAAATTATCTTTTCCCAAAGGATCACTGCGAGATGACCACCAAAACATGGGTTTTTAAAGTTGTCAAAAACGGTCTCGGCTAGCTTGCCTTCCAGTAATCTCTGCCAGTTTACGAATTTCAGAAAAAAATTCCCAAATTCTCTCTGCTAGCTTGCCTCCTCAATTTCCCCAATAATCACTGCTGTATCAAGTGGAAAACTATTTCCCCCCCCTTTTTTGAGGTCCCCCTGGTTTTGTGTGTTTGGATGAGAGAGAGAGAGAGAGAGAGAGAGAGAGAAGAGCAGATCAAATCCCCTCCTCAGATCGGGATCTCTCATCGATTGATATGAAGGGGCCCAGATTGAGGGCCCCCACAAATCTTGGCCACGCCCCTTTTTGGCTGGGCCCATCATATCGCAAGTGTCTCTCCCCCGGCGGTTCCCAAATGGTCTCTGCTCGCTTGCCCTGTCCATTGCCCCCGGCTACCGTAGTCGGTTTTTTTAGGTTTCTGCTAGTATACCCTTGGTCTAAAAATTTTTGATTTTTCGAGCCTCCAGAGGCGTCGAGGGCATCCTGCCAGCTCGATTCCTAAATCATTTCTGCTTGCCTGCCGCATTCTGATCTGGCCACTTTTTGACTTCAACGCCCCTTTAAAATCAGTAAAAAATTTTAAAAGCACTGTCAATCCTCAATTTTACCTCTCATTTATGTCGCATTCTTTTCGGACGATGCCAGCTAGCAGCGACAATTTGCGGAATCCCAGTGACGCTCGCATTTTCGACGGTATATTTGCAGTCTCACTCTCTCCAGTACCCCGTTCCCCCATAATTCTTTCAGGGCCGGCCCGGGGTGGTTGAGTCATTCCGACAGGAAACACAGAACACCCGCCGCCAATAGAGCTTTTCGATTCGGATCATTAGTTTTTTTGGAGCGGGTGGGAGAGGCGTGCTAGCAGAAGAGTTTGGAATTTTCAGGATTTTCGGGCATGGTGTAGTGGTAGTCAGTTTGTCTATCAGGTTTTGGGTCGAGGGTTCGAGTCTCGGGCGCGGTAATATTTTTGCTTTTGCCTAAGACTCCCATTAATGCGCCAGTTTCTGCAAATTACCTCTGTCTGCCTGCCCCGGGTCTAAATGAGGGCAAAATTTCCATACTTGGCGCGGGCCGGGTGTTATTCATAGACCTCCTCACCCGTTTTGTCGACCGTCCATAGGAGCCGCGGAATTTTTGATCGGGCCCGCCCCATTAAAGGGAATGGAACGGCAAAGAGAGAGGGAGAGAGAGAAAAAGAGGGGCCCACCCCCAAAGGCAATCATTTCTCAACAATGTGACCACCGACAGGCCCAGGGAAATTTGTTATTTCAGGGGCTAGGGCCAAAAATGGGGGAGCAGGTGGAGGGGACAAGGAGGGAATGGATGATGAGCGGGAGAGGCATGCTAGCAGAGATCATTGAGGCAGTCGGCTGGGAGAGCTGGCGGAGAGCCTTCAGCATCTTGAAACCGGAAAGCTAGCAGAGATCATTTGGGAGTAAATTAGCGAAGTTATTTTCAGAAATCATGGGCTGGGGCAAACTAGCAGAGATCCTTGGCTCCTTCGGAACTGAACATGACTTTTAAAGGACCATTGAAGGCATAGATGACATTTTTAGCTCATCCTTGTTAGTTTTCCAAAAGTATTTTTCCATTGTGTCATTTCATCCTCCACTCCCTCTCCATCCTCTTCTTCTTCTTTTACATAAACCCCGCCCACCGCTGCTCCTCCTCCTCCCCCTCCTCCCATATCTGGCATCGATCGGCGGAGTGCCCTTTTTTCCACCCATCCCCCCATCGCCGAGCCCATTGAAAAAAGAAATATGGTCTTTGTCTTTGTGTCTGTCTCTCTCTCTCACTCTCTCTCTCACTCTCTTTCACTCTCTCTCTGTTCGACACCGTACACTTGGATTGCAACCGCCGTTCCTCCATCCACTCCTGGAGAAATATTTACCATATGGCGCCCGGATTTCATGCCTTTCACGGCCCTTTAAACGTGAATTCGGCAAGTTGTCTCTGCTAGCCCCTTTGAATTTCGTTTCCGGACTCCTCAATGACCCCTGCGAGCTTGCCCTACATGTTTTCTGCGTTTTAAAGGGACTAGAAAGTCGCTTATATTTAGGCCTAACTTCACAGGTTTAGGGAGCCGGTTGAAGGCTCCAGGATTTTTGGTTGCCAGCCAATGCGTTGTCTATCGATTTGCAACGTCAAGGGCCCTTTAGAACCGAAAGCAAATGCTAATTTAGATAAATTCCGCTACAGTGCGTTCCGCTACGCTCCGCTCTTCTGCACATAATAACCATCGTACATCAGGGGCTGGAGGGGGCGCGTGCCATGTCGGCAGCATTTTGCCGAGTCACGCTGTCTCTCGCTCTTTCTCACTCTCCTCTCTCCCCTCTATATGACCTACCGTATCGTTCCTTTCTGAAATATGCCCCTCTCTCCCCCAGAGCAGTGTGTCCCCTCACAAAATAATCCAATTTGCAATGATTTCATCCCCAGCCAGCCCCCCACCCGGCCCGTCAATTGGTGCCCGATGTAGCCGGGAATTTCATCGAGATAGCTCTCGTTAATGCGTCTATATATCTGGGGTTTAGCTTTTTATTTAATTAGCCTAGATAAAATCTACAGATAAGGCATTTAATTATCGATTTACTATGGATTTTTTACTTCAATTTCCCTTTAAAACTTTGATCACGCAATTTCATCGCGTAATCTATCGCGTTTTTCTGCTAGCTCTCCTCCTCAACGCTCTCTGCTAGCATACCTCTTGAAAACTCTCTGCTAGCCTGCCTCCTCAAGGATCTCTGCTAGCCTGCCTTTTCAGTGGAGTCCTCACTAGTCTCTGCTAGCCTGCCTCCTAAAGAATCGCTGCTAGTCTGCTTCTCCAAGAATTGCTAGCCCCCGTACCCCCTACCATAATCCCCCAGATCCACCCCGAGGGGGAAAGTTGCGTTTGATGGTTTTTCCGTAGCGGCCTCCCCTTCCCTTCCAATCCGTGTAACGACCCCTTCAGGGCGAGTGAATGGCCTTTTTTTCAGGGCTAGAGGAGGAGGAGGTGGATGAGGGGGATCTGTCTCCTTCTCTTGCTCCTTTTCTTCATCTTTCTCTTCCTCATCCCCCCCCCACCTGGGCCATTTCGACCATCGCCCTCCCAAAAAAGCCGCGGAAACAAATCGATTTTCACGCTTTCGGTGTGCTTTGGCAAATGGTCTCTGCTAGCTTGTTGTGTGATCGCAAAATTGAGCAGGATCGCTGCAAGTTGGCCGTCGCTGGAAGGCCGGTCTTCTGGGATTTCTTTAATTTTCTCTCCTAGCTTGCCCTCGTTTTTTGACCCATATCGATAGTTTCCCCAATGATCTCTGCTAGCATTCCTTTTTTGGCTCCATTTCCCAAAGACCCTCATATTTTTGGAATTTCCTCAATGATCACTGCTAGCACACGCCCCCCCTATCCCATGTCTCTCGTTATCGCTGCTACGCCACCACCCTGATGCGAATTTTTCCTAATAACCCCTGCTAGCCTAATAAAATTCCCAAATGATCACTGCTGGCCTGCCCTTTTCCCAAAGGATCCATGCTAGCCCATCTAAAACGCTCTGCATTTCCCCAATGATCTCTGCTAGCCTGCCTCTCTCCCTTCGTGCCCCCCCGTGAAGCACTTATGAGCCGTGTGGTGAAGACTGTAAAGAGAAGCCCCCGTCGGTGTGCCCTGTAATTCGATCCCATTCCCCAGTTTTCTTCTCTTTTCCACTACTCAATAATACAATAGACGACCCCTGGGTCCCAACCCACACTCATCAAAAGGGCCCATTTTCGGTCCGGCCCAGGGCCACCCAGCACTCATTTTTTGGGGGGTCACGCCTTGGACACTACAGTATAAGCGGGGTGATCTTGGGTTGCCGAGGTCTTTAAAATGCTGATTTTGGTAGTAATATGCGCTTAAAAATAGAAGTTTGGATTTAGTATGTTTTTCAATGGCTAATTTTCGCTTTAGGTGACCTTTCAACCAATCTTAATTTTTATCGCGCCTTTAAACGCCAATTTCGACTTCGGCGGCTTCTTAAACCGATTTTTTTTGGGTTGCCGAAGCCTTAAAATTGCTATTTAACTTCATGAACCCTTTAAAAATTTACAAAACCTTGTAAAAATGGCAAGTTTACTTTAGTGAACTTTCAAAAATTTTTAAAACACCGATTTTTATGTTTTTTTTCCATGATCAGTTGTTCTATTTTTAACGTTTACACAAAACCTTCCATTAATGCATAAATATTGCAGGTGTGGCCATGGCCTCCCTCCACTCGCGCCGCAAGCAGTCCAAGCCGCAGCGGCTCGATGAGGAACCAAAGAATTGTAAGTATTTTTTGTAGAGTTATTTCTCTCTCTCTCTTTCTCTCCATCTCCCTCTCTCTCTCTTTCTCTCTCTCTCTTTCTGTCTCTCTCTCTCGCTCTCTCGCCCCACCTTATTTCATTTCTCATATTTTGACGGGCACTTCCAGCGAAATCTCCGCCCATTTTTGGCGCTTCTCAAAGTATTGCTTCCAGGCCCCATTTTGCTTGTTATTCCGGGAGGCTTCACTTTACATTGTATCATTTTTGATTTATGGACTTCCTAAACTTCATTGGCCATTTAAGTTTAAAAATTAACTTTTAATTCGTTTCCTTTTGGTTAGGAGGATGGAGAGATACAGAGAGCACAGAAGACAAGAGTGAAGACGAGCGCGAGAGAGAGAGAGAGAGAGAGAGAGAGAGAGAAAGAGAGAGAGCGAGAGAGCGCGAGAGCGGGCTTTGTTTACAGATTCGTCACCCCTCGCGCACACACTCGCGCGCTCTTTACGCACCGAATGGCTTGTTTTTGGGGGATGCTAATTGGTGTGACCATATAGCGGCAAAAAAATCGATAAAGCTCCCTCTCGCTCTCGCTGTCTCTCTCTCTTTCTCTCTCTCGCTCGCTCTCTCTCTCTGTCTGTCTCTCTCTCACTCTCCTGATTTTACGCACTCTCTCACCCAATTTTGCGTAAAAGAAAAAATTGTGAATCTAGTCAGTATCCAGTTAAATTCATATTATCGAATTTTCCTTTAATTTAAGCTAATTAAATTTGTTCATAATTTTTAACATTTTTCCAAAAAAAATTTTATTGGTTTATTTATTAAAAACTCCGGCTTCATCCCATTAACTTCATAACCTAATTAAATACCACAATTAGTGCATATTTCCAATTTTTCGGGAGAATTTCCGGTTACCATAACCCCCCATCTCGAGGCCAGGAGGGGGTGTGGCCAAATATGGGGCGGCTACCGTATGCACTTATGAGCGGCGTATGAGTGGATGGGGAGAGAGAGAGAGAGAGAGTGGGGGAGGGGGAGAGGGGCGGGGAAAGGGGAGAGGGAGGGGAAGAGGGGAGGGAGCAGACGACTGGCCGGCACTTGTTGCTCTTTCGAGAGTTCGAGCTCGAGATTGAAAATTTCCGCAAAGAATCTCTGCTAGTTTGCCAAAATCGAAACAAACCAAAAATTCAACAAGAAAAACAAGAAAATTAAAGCTTTATCCATCGGCGGCGAGAGCAACAACAACGAGACGCTTTTTAAATTGGACATGTCGAGGTAGAAATAGATAGACTGTAGATTGCTGGGGGTTAATCGTCGAGTGGAGCGCCGCGTGCAGCGTCACGTGTCGCGTCGCGTAGCCACTCCCATCAGATATTCCCGGTCACCTTGGCGTAGAGGCAGCACAACGGCACCGCACAGCAGCACACCAGAAGCAGCAAAAGGGCTGCAAAGGGATGATTTTTTTGCTGGCATGGCCTAATGGTAGTACTCTAGGCTCTCAATCTCGAGGTCCAGGTTCGAATCCGGGGCGCGGGAAACTTTTTGCTTTTGGCTAATTTGTTGCTTTTTAGTCTCTAGACAATTTCTAGGAGTTTTAAAGGCGTTCGAAAGTGTACTCAAGTAGAATCCGAGGGTGACGAGGGCGTGGATACGGGTGGCGGCGACGAGCGGGAGAAAGGCCAGAAATAGGCAGAACACCACCGTGCTCTGGGTGGGCCGCATTTTTGAATGACTACGTCGATAGGCGCCAAGTGGAATAATAGCTGTTTTAATGTTAATTGCCACATTTAAATCAATCCAGGGTTGAATTTCGATTCTTATAAATTCTTCCGGAATTTTCTCCCCCAATTTTTGGCGGGAATTTCGCATACACGCTTTGTGATCTATCAGCAATCGCGATCTCCTCCTCCTCAAAAGTTGCCGCTCACCCTGGCTCTCCCCCTTATTTGGAGAAAGACTTGTATGTCCTTGGGGGGCGGAGAAGAGGGAATTGCTGCTCATTCGCCCCCACCTCCGAAACTTCTCTCTCTCTCTCTCTCTCTCTCTCGCTCTCTCTGTTTCTCTCTCATAATCTATTCGAGGTCATCTCTCACCTGGCCACCCACTATGCACAAAATCATCTCCCCCATTCATTTTTCAGCCGGGGGAATGCAAAAAGGGTCCCGCCGAGATCACAGAAAAAAGCCGAAGCGGGGGATCCGCTTGAAATCGAGGGTTTCAACGCTGAGGGGATCTAGGAGATTCTCTAGGGAACGCTGCTAGCATGCCGGACGCTGAAATTTCCACAACGATCTCAGCCAGCTTCACGTTCCAAAGTTTCCTCAAAGCTCTTTGCTAGCCTGCCTCCATCAGAAGAAGCTGCCATCAATCGTTCGAATTCCTAAAGCATTAAAGAATCTCTGCTAGCTTGCTCTTGACTCCAAAACTCTCCGGCCGATGGCGTGTTCACAACTCGTCTCTGCTACACCGATCATCCGGCTATGCTTTTTCTAAAAGGATCCCTGCTAGCTGGCTGTCGAGCGGTTTCCTCAAGGATTCCTGCTAGCTTGCCTTCTCACAAAACCGAGTTTAACCTAAAAATGAGCGTGGCCAATACCCAAATGATCTCTGCTAGCTTCCCACATCACGGCTTATAGTCAACTTCAGGAATTCCGGGACGGGGTGCCTATGTGAGAAGTGGAGAATCGATGAGGAGGAGGAGGAGGATGGGCCATCTCTAGCTCTCTCGCTCTCTCTCGCTCTCTCTTTCTCCTCTCCCCTTGGGGCCAATCGAATATGCCCTGATGCTCTATAGGGAGAGCGGCCCATCCAAGGGCCCAAAACGCTTATGCCCGCCTTCCCCAAATGCATACGGTAGCTGATGGGGGAGCAAGGGAAGGAGTGGGGAAAGGGATGTGCCCAAAATTGGCTTCAAAATTGGGCCCCTAGGGCCCTCTGTGGCTTCTCAAAAACTGGGCACTAATGGAATTTTGGGGGGGGGGGGGCGTTTCAGATCGGGAAAATCTTGTGGATGCGTATTAAGGATTTTGAGAAAATCGAGGCAAACTAGCAGGGATCATTTGGGAATCCGAGTCGTGGTAGTTCTGCTGTAGGGCAAACTTGCAAAGACCATTTAGGAAGTGGATTTTGGCCCCATGACCGGCAAGCAAGCCGAGAGCATTTGCGAATTTCTCACTTTTTTCCAGAACCAGGGCAAGCCAGCAGAGGCGCTTGAGGAATTTAGAAGCGCAGGCAAGTTAGCAGTTCAGGTCTCAGAAGACCATTTAGGAACCTCTCCTCTAACCGTTCACTTTCCATGCGCCTTTAAAATGCCCCATCCCGACTAGGAAAGCTTGTTACAAATTCGAATTTTTGTGCCGGCTGATGGGACACACGACAAGGGCCCAAATGGCGTGTTTATCCATCCACCCAGAGGCCCATCATTTGTCTCTTTCTCTCTCTCTTTCTCTCTCTCTCTCACTCTCTCTCTCTTCTTTTTCTTTCTCTCTCGCTCTCTCTCTATCACATCAACTATTCAGGATAATTCGTGTGTGTATCCAGCCAAATGTCGACCCATCTTTTCTCTGTGCTCTCTCTCTCTCCCCCTCTCTTCCCCCGACTCCTAATGACGGCTAATGAGGCTGAATATATCGAGAGGCCTTAGGGCCCAATTCTAGGGCCCACCCCCTTTTGGGCCCTAACGAACTTACATTCAAAGGGCACTTGACATAACACGACGTCAATTTGAGGCCATTTATGGATCTATAAAGGGCCGCTGCAGTCAAATACGGGGGCAAGATTTGACTTTTGGAAACTTCTAACCTGAACAGTTGCAGGAAAACCCGGTGTTTATTCGTTTTAAAGGGCCGCAGAAGGGTAGTGTGGGCTGTGGATTTGGGCATGGCAGTTTGTCATATCTGGAAAATGCCGAAACTTGTTTAAAGGGGTGCTAAAGGGCAGAATTATAGATTTCGGAACATTAGCGATTTTTCTGAACCGTTGAAGCCCCCGAAACCCGAAAATCCATACGAATTCGGCCTTGCCGGTTCCTTTAAATGATTTGTAGCTGGATTTTTTGCCAATTCTCGAGTTTGGCACGGCGCCAACTGTCAAATCTCTAGATTTATTTGCCTTTCGGGCCCCTGAAAGCTTTTTTATTGTATATTTACCGTAACCCACAAAATCGGGGATAGACACCCGGTTGGAAATACTGACACCTAAAAAAGGCTCGGTTGGTGGGATGGGGTGGGGATCGGCGGTTTTGATCGTAGATCTACATCTACGATTCTCACCGCATAGAGAGACCCACTACACAACCATCCTCTTTACGCACTATCCATCAATCTATACCGCCGAGGGAAGAGGGTGTTGAAATTTCGGAGCCAGCTAGAGGATTTTTTGGGAATATCTGTAAATTTGAGTATTTTGGTCAAAAACTAGCTAGCAGAAATAATTAGTCGGAAATCAGAGGTTTGAAGTGGTCAGATTTGAAGAAAATTTGGGGCTAGCTGGCGCAGATTGCTTATGAATATCCGAAAAATAGGTGGCCTGAGGAAGGGTTGGCTAGCAGAGATGCTTGAAGAACCTCTAAGCAGCTTTTTCGCTATCTAGCCGAATTCTTGAGAAAATTGAACCGATGCTGTCGAGGCAGGGGCAAGCTAGCAGAGATCTTGGTGGCAAACCTGTAAACTCTGGTTGGTCGCGATTCCCTAGCCGCCCAGCTGAGTTTGTTTGAGAACCCAAGTTGCGAACCAAGTCCCACTTTTCCAGTTAGCCAGTTCCGTTTCAATACTTCCGTCAACACCAATTTGTATATGGTGAGGAGATGAGGGGGAGAAGGGACATTCACTCTTCATTCTCTTCGTTCTCTTCATTCGCAACTCGGAATCTTTTTTGGGGCCCCGACACAAAACCCCCGTGTCGGACACTAATCGCTATGATCGGGGATGAAGGAGAGAGAGAGAGAGAGAGAGAGAGGAGAGAGAGACGGTCGCCCCGAAAAATCGTGCCTCCTTATCGAACAAGGACCCAAAATGTTCGTTGGGGCCCAATCAGTCCCGCATCTCTCTCTTTATCTCCTTCTCGCTTTCTCGCTCTCTCGCCCCGAAACCCTAAAAAATTGCTCAGGGGGTAGGGAAAACAGTGAGCTGGATTAGGGCAGAGGGTCTTGCTCATCAGTACTTCCAGAAACTTTCCCGAATGATTTCTGCTAGCGTATACTCCTTAAGATCTCAAAAATGGTCTCTGCTAGTTTGCCTCCTACCGTTTCCGCTCCTAAATGATTTCTGCTAGCTGTTCTAGCGACGGGCCCTTCGCAAAGGACCTCTGCTAGTTTAGCTGGAACAATTTCCCATTCCCCTCCCAAATGATCTCTGCTGGCCTGCCCTGTGGGTATTCCCCTCAATTCCCCCATTCCACCCCCTCCTAACAAATTCCCAATGCAAATAGCTGGCTGGATTCCCAAAAAAATCGTAAATCGCTCTTGGTTTACGAGGGTCCGGATTGGAATAGAGGGGGGAGGGGCCACATTTTGTGTGTTGCGGAGAAGAGAGAGAGAGAGGAGAGAGGCAGACAGGAAAAGACAGTTGATGCTTTTGGGAGGGCGGCCCATTTCATGTCGCTTTTAATAGGTTTTTAGGGAGGGCGGCTGGATTTCTCTCTCTCTCTCTCTCTCTCTCTCTCTCTCTCTCTCTCTATCTCTCTCTCCATAACTCTCTCCCTCTTTTACCGTACACCCATCCATTTTGAGATTCTTTATAACCTCCCCTGTCCCTTCCCCATCGATGGGCTACGGTAGCCCCGGGGGCACATTTTAGCAACCTGACAAATGGGATTGGATTTCCATTTGGAGGCTGCAACCAAATTCGAGTCGTTTATTGGTATTGTTGCGGAATTCTTGCAGGGACTTTGCTTGCTGCCCGATTCGTCAAAGACTCTTTGCTAGCATACTTGAGAAATTTCAAAGTGTAAATTCCGCAAAATGATCTCTGTTAGCCAGTCGATCCATTCGAAGGAATCACTCCTGGCTTCTCAATTCCACAAACAAGCTCTGCTAGATAAAGCAGCATTCCTCACTGAATCTCTGCTAATTAACTCAAGATCAAAGTATGAATTCGTCAAATGCTCTCTGCTAGCTCCACACGCAAGAACTTCTCAAATAACCTCTGCTAGCCTGCCATCGATTCCACAAAAATCTCTGTTAGCTTCCTAAAAATCAGATTTAAATTTCGCAATGGCTTTGTAGTCTGCCCTAAACCATCAAAAAGGAACTAAAAAAGGGAAAATTCCTCATCTCTGGTGGCTAAATTGGGTTACTGCCAGTCTGCCCTTTTCCTTCCCTCCCCCTCCCCTATCTCATAAAAACCAGGGCACGCAACCCCTTCCCCCCTCCCTGGGTGGGCCATAAAAAATGGGTTACGGTAGTTTTGGAGTAGGGAAGGGGATGTCAGATATCATCTTCTCTCATTTTCTGATCCATTCCATACTGTCACTCCATGCCCCTTCCCCCCTATTTCGTGCCCTCCGTTTTACGATTTTCCACTGCCCCCCCCCCCCCTTTTTATGGCCCATTCTTGACAAATTTCTCATCGACTCGATGGGGGCAACCGGATTTGGATAACCTTTCTCTTGACGAGCATGACATTCTGCACTTTTGAGGGAGTTTTGTGGTTACGGTAAAGTTTTAGTGGGCCTTTAAAAGGTTCCTAAATAATCTTTGCAAGCCTGCCACATTACACAAAGATCTTCCGCTAGCTTGCCCTGTGTTCCGAAAAGATCTCTGCTAGCAGGCCTCGCGAATTTGCAAGAATTCTCTGCTTGCTTGCCTTATATTCCTAAATAATCTCTGCTAGCCAATTTACGGCCGCTTGCAGAGTTCTTTTAGGAAATTTTCGCATCAAGACCTTTCGTCAAAAAATTAGAGCTAGCAGAGAGCATTGAGGGAAATAGCCGACCGAGAGGACGTACTAGCAGAGATTCTAGGAGAAATTTTATACCAAAATAGCGGCAAGTAGCGCATGATAGCGGCAAAAACTGGCCCTCTCGCTATTTAGCGCCCTTTTTAGCTACCGTATCCCTTCTGTTCTGCTAAATGTTGCGACAGTGATGACTGTCTCGAGTCGGTCGACCCTAATAACCAATTGTAGCCCCCCCAAAGATGCGTCAAATGGCTTTTCATCTTGCCGCGCTTCTCTCTCTCTCTCTCTCTCTCTCTCTCTCTCGTTCTCCAGAGGGCATGAACTTTCGGAGATAAAGCATTCTTTTGTGGCTACCCGCATCGTCAGCCTGCCATTAAGAAACAAACGGCCATCCCGCCTGTTCTGCCCATTTTTTTCAAATGATCACTGCTAGCTTGCCTCCACCCGATATTGACGAATTTTTAATAGAGCGCCCGAATCCTCAATAATCTCTGCTAGCTTACCTTGCTGGAAGTTCCCGCAAGAATAGGCACGCTAGCAGAGATCATTTGAGCTCGGCGAAAAGATTTTTTTGTGTGATCTATGCTATATCTTGTCCCTTTTTAAGGCTCACCAACTGATTGGCAACCTAGCAGAGACCCTCTAGGAATTTTTTGGCTCTCCCTACCCCATTTTCGATCAATTCCCCGGCGTGATGCCAAAAAATTGAGGCCAATATTGGGGTTTCTATACCGTGAATCAGCCCTCCGCTCCACCCTCCAATTTCCACAACCCTCTTATCATCATCATTCTATTGATTACCCCACCTACCGTAACCCTTTGATTATTGCAGGCGAAGAGTTGGCTGATGTCGATGAGGGGCCAATGATATCTGAAGCTATGGATATCGGATTTCATCATGGCAATGGCCAGGTTGGTCGACGTTAATGGACCTTTAAGATGGGGTGGCTAGCAGAGATTATTTCGGGAAGAAAAATGTTATTTTAATAATTCAGAACGACGCGGTGATTCCGATGGATCTGTCGAAGAAAAGGGTATCGGGGATCGATGAGGAGAAGCCCGTTTTGGAGGATCGAAGCAATTTGTTTCTGCAATTGGGCATTGCTCCTCATCAGGTAGGGGATTTCACGCTTCCTATAAGCACGTACTACACCGATTTACGATCGAAATAGACCGTCACCGTCCCTTTAAAATCCAAAAGTCACCCTTTACCCTTCAAAAAGGTGTCTCGGTCCCTTTAAAAGTACGAAATACACCTGTTTTCGCTTCAAAAAACACTACTAAGCTGTAAAACTTCATTGAAGACCCAAAATTGGTAATTTTCCGTTTGGAAAGGGTGTTCCTGCCCCTTTAAAGGGATACCGACGGCCTGGGTCGATCACCGCTGATCGACTTTTTGGCACGTAGCCAACAGGGTAGAGAACGCGCGCAAGGGCGAGACGCAGAGGCATTTTCTTTCCGTCGCGTCACCGATTAATTATGCCGTCGTTATCCCTTTAAATACGGAATACACCTGCTTACGCTTCAAAAATGTCACGACCCCTTTAACGCCTATTAATCCCGAATTTTTCCAGATCCTGTCCCTATACGCCCAACTATCCGGCCGAACCTCCGCCGAAACCCCCCAAGAGAGTGAAGGGCCAACGGTTGATGGTACGAGAATTTGTCGGGTTACTGTATAAACGGCACCGTTTAGAATGCAGCCCGCCCGGGTCGTCGAGTCCGGAAAGTCGGCAGGCTGATGTCACGGGGTTGACATGTCCGGCTGAGGGATGTTCCGAGGTGGGGAATGGATTTTGTAGTCTATGGCTGTCCTGAATTTTTAAATTTTCGGTTTATAATAAGTTACCTTTAAACTTTATAAAATTCATTTTTGCATGTAAACTTTATATCTCTATATATCTCATGTTATTTGGTAGTTAATAAGTTCAATTAAACTAATTTAAGCTAACCTTAAATCCATATTTTTAGACGTACCCATCTCGAGCGTCTCTCCTCTGGCACGTCGAAGAAGCGCATGCCGGGGAGAAGCTGATGGAGTGTGGGGAATGCGGGGAACGCGTTGGAACGGCTCAGGTTTGTCCGCAAATTGTCTCTGCTAGGTTGCCCTAAAAAATATGGAAAACGGTGGCCAATCATCGGCCTGGGTTGGGGGATCGCCACGTCCGTTCATAGGGCATTGCCCCTCCAACTACTCAGTGTAGCGATTGGTATGGTGGTTAAGCTCTCGCTTGACACCCATAAAGGGCGGGTTCGAACCTTTCCATTGACGAATTTTGTGCCATTTGTAGAATGTGATTCACAAAGCTAGTAAAAGCTTCTGTTAGCTTTAATTTTTGGGAAGAAGGCCGATTTTCAGATGCGAAGCCATCGTTGCGTGGACCCTCCGACGCGGCCGGCCACAGCCGACCCAACGAATGAACCGTCGGACGTTTTGCAACGGAGGAGCGCTTCACCCAGGATGATTAGGTAGGCAAAAAACGAGCGGTGCTCAGGGGATCTCTGCTAGCCTGCCCAGACGTCCTAAATTGTTTTGGCTAGCTTACCAAGAAGCAGAAAAATAATTCGTGGGTAACTGACAGGATGAAGAGAACTAGAGCGAGAGGGAGAGGAGAGAGAGAGGGGGGGATAAAGTGAGAGGGAAGAGAAATAGAGAGAGAGAGAGAAATAAAGAGAGAGAGAGAGAGAGAGAGAGAGAGAGAAGAGAGAGCGAGAACGATAGATAATTCCATTTCCATATCCTCAATTTCAGCAACTTCTCGATGTTGACCCCGTCATGCTCTCGATCATCGGATCTCCCTCAAGTTCCGGGCTTTCTCTCTCAACTCTTCCCAAAATCTTCTGAAGCCCCGATGGATCTGACGGCTTCACATCTCGTGTATCCCACTTCTCTCCATCAACCCCATCTATTTCCTCCATTTTCTGGTAGTTCTACTTCTTTTTCCTTAAAAATTTGGATTTCCCCATTCTCCATTCCCGACTGGCCTCCCTCCTGGAATGCCGCATTGTAGTTTTTGAGTATTTTATGTCGTAATCGGATCGAAATAGTAAAGTAGCGCTGTGCTAGCAATATTACGTCCATTTTCAGCTTTAAAACAGATTCTATACCAGATAAAATTTAAACTAACAAATTAAAAAGGCTTACAAATAATTTCGTTGCTCTAGTCTTGCTCCGAGCGCCATTTCCTGGACCTCCCGGCAGTGGTCCACCCGATGGTCTATTCCCTCGTGATGTATTGGCCAATGAAGATGATTGGGAGAGTCTGATGGAAGTGTCTAATACTGGTAAGTGCAAACGGCTTTAATGTAAAAAAATATAGCTCTTTACGTATGCAAATTAGAGATCTATCTCGTAAACTGCCAAATAGATCCTTTTTCATTTGAAAAATTTGTTTACAAAACGTAACTTTGTAACTTTCAGATGAAGCCGAAAAAATCCGAGCTTTGGTCGGCGACAAGCCACTCCCAACCACCGATCCGAATCAATGCATCTTATGCCGACGGGTTCTCTCGTGCAAAAGCGCCCTCCAAATGCACTACAGAACCCACACAGGTCAGCCATTTATTTGGGCAATCGCAATGGCAATTTCAACTTGCATTTTTAATTGCAGGCGAGCGCCCATTCAAGTGCAAAATCTGCCAGCGCGCCTTCACGACGAAGGGCAACCTGAAGACGCACATGGGGGTGCATAGGTGCGTTGTGTAGTAATTTAATTAGTTTTACGCTTAAGCTAATCCTAACTTGACTGGCTTAGGCTTGTCCTTGGCTTTGCTCTTGCCGTAAGTAGGCTCAGGCTCAGTCCCAATTTTGCAGATCGAAGCACGCGTTCCGCGGCGTGGGCATGGGACCGCCGATGCTCAGTCCGGCGCAACAGTGCCCGATTTGCCAAAAGAGGTATGGAATTAAGAAAGTATTTGAAATCGGATCATATAGCCTGTCAGCAAAAAGCAAAAATTTTGCGACGGGTAGGGCTCGAACTTGGAACCTCCGGGCATGGGGTGAGAGGTTAATCAATGCACCAAGGTGCCGCCACGGAAGGGAAGGCGAAAGAGGGCTTTGACCATGTGGTCCGGGTATGAGAAATTTGGAGGTGAAATTTTGGAAAGAAAAAAAAATCGATTTTTTTTTAAAAATTCTATATCCAAATTTTCAATTTCTTTAGATTCCTCTCCGGCCAACAACTCCAAATCCACATCGCCGAACACACGCAGAAGCTGAGCAACAACCCATTAATGCATGGAGATCGCCCGAAACCCCCTCAAATGCCACAAGGGTATGTCTTTTGGACGGTCTACAGTACCCCCGCCCAGTTTCAGTCTGCCCCCCGGATTCCCGATGTTCCCGTTTCCGTTTCCGACCGGATTCCCGCAACCGCCAATGATGCAACAAACACCCCGAACACCACCACCATCTACAGTACCGAGAAGCCCGGCGCCTGTACAGACGGTTAGTGCGGGGTCGATAGCAGAGATTATTGGGGAAGGGTGACTTACAGGTTTTCAAGGTCGGGCAAGCTGGCAGAGACCTTTAAGGGGTAAGGACAGACTAGCAGACAGGCTTTAGGAAAAAACCGACTCAGGACCTTTCAAGAACAGCGCATCCTAGCAGTGATTTTTGGAGAAAAGTTAAGGACTACGCAAGCTAGCAGAGGTTCTTCGGGTACGGGCAGGCTAGCAGAGACCCATTGAGGAGAAACTCAGTCTAATGTAAGCCAATTTCAGACACCAACCCCCTTCTCCCTGGCCGCAATGCTTGGATTGGGTCCCGTGGAGAAGAAGGAGAGCAGAGAGGAGCCGCCCGTACTCGAAAAAGTCGAAGCATCAACTCATGCTCCGACAGCTCCAGTCACTACAGCCGACAACAATCACTACCTCAATGCCTTTGCCGAGCGGCTGGGCTTCAAAATGTTAGTGGGATGCATTTTGTGTTAAAGGGACTGGGGAAAAGCATTATCAAGGAATCCTGTTTATCCGGGTCCCCCCGCTAACGCACCAGAACCGCACATGTTTCAGGGACACCGACCCACTAAAAGAACTCAAAACCGAGGCCCCGAAACCGGCAGAATCGGTCTCACCGGCCGGGAGCAGCTCCGAGGGATCTGCTCATGAACAGTAAGATATACAACAGAAACCGTACCCGCATCCTCTTTAGAACCGACGGATCATCAGTGGGAAGGGGTGGAGAATCAGAAGCTGATGAGAAGAGACAGTGCGGAGATGAGGAAAGTCTTGAGAAGGCAGAAGCAGATCAACCATTCGATGGACCACGGCTTGACCCGGAGGACCGGAAACGACCCACGGAAAATCCGCTGGAAGCCATGCAGAAGATGTGGGCTGAGGCGAATGTGAGTTACAGAGGGAGAGAGAATGAGAGAGAGCTAGCAAGAGAGAATACAAATTTATAACCCATCTTCCAGACGGAACCCCCTCCTCCTCGTCAAATGCCAGTGTTGAGCAAGCATCAATGTGGCGTCTGCTTCAAACATTTCTCCTCTTCATCGGCATTGCAGATCCATATGAGGACCCATACTGGTAGGTTTTCCGAGTTTTTGCTCCTAAATGTTCTCTGCTAGCAGGCCCTTCATCCTCAAATTGTGTTTGCTAGCTTGCTCTTGATTCTCAAATGATCTCTGCTAGCTCGCCCTCCTTCGTAAATGGTCACTACGGCTCTCAAAACTTTTGAAAGGGCTTCTTCCTAAATTATCGCTAGTTTACATCCTTAACCCCTTCCAAATTTTAAAATAACTTCATGCTGCCAGCTTGCCCTGCAGTCCCAAAATATCTCTGCTAACTCGCCCCTTCCCCAAATGACATTCCCCCAATTTCCAGGCGACAAACCGTTCAAATGCGAAGTGTGTGCCCGTGCCTTCACAACTCGTGGGAATCTGAAAGTTCATATGGGAACCCATATGTGGCAACAATCGCCATCAAGAAGAGGTACTGTAGCCATTATCCCATAAAGTATGACAGAATATCTAGGCCGTCGTATCTTCGATGCAAATGGAGGGCCAGAGACAAGTCCTCGGCCATCTCTCAATGGCCCTGGAGGGCCAATGGTTGGCCCATTTCCATTCCCATTTCCGGGCCCTTCACCTGCTGGCGCTTCGATTGATGTCATGATGATGTTGATGCGGACTGTTTGTTCCGTTTGTCAAAAGGTGGGCTTTTAGGACGTTTTTAAAGGTTTTATTCATGATCATTAAATGGCATAATTTAAGTTTTCAGGCTATTAGTAGGAAAACGCGCAAATCCCTGCAATAAAAATCCTCGACAATTCAAAATACCGACACCCAGAATCCATCAATTCAAAATCCCGACAGGCCAAAATTTTAACCAAAATCCCGACAACCTGAAATACCGACAACTCAAAATACCGTCAGCCAAAATTCCGAGCAAATTTTCCTAAAAAAATTGCATTTATGAAATTTTTTGGAGTTTTAGTTAGTTTTTCCAAAGAGGGGTAAATTTAAAAAACTATTAAAATTCTTATTTTTATGTTATTAGGATTTCTGGACTTTACAAAAAATTCGGTTTCTCCTGATAGCCCCCGATAATGCAACAGCACCTATAATTTTTGTTATGGAACTTTTGGAGGTCATACCAGCCTTCACTGCGCCTTTAAACGATGCTCTTTCAGGTGTGCGCCACCCCGGCCGAACTTGAGCAACACCTGAAGGGTCACCTCAGCGCCCTGGCCCCGCCCGGAAATGAGGGCAGCACAGCCACCGCCAGCTAAACTCCAGCTGTCACCGTCCCTTCAAAACCCTCTCATTAATGTCCCCTTTTCCTTCGACTTTCCCCCTCGCCAAGTATCTCACAATTCGCATTCGCCGCCTCGTCACTTGTACACCCCCACCACTCCCCTTTCAAGCAGTATTCACCCCAAAATACGTCATTTTGCATTCAGGGCTTTTGGCAAGGTAGCAGCCCTAATTTGGCACACAGCCAACAGCCCGCCCTTTTTGCCCCCGCGATTTCCGGTGTGAATTCCCCCCCAATGGTCTCACTCGCGTTCCCGTGCTCTGCCCCCTTCTTTTTTTAGCAATTTGACCCTCCCATTAATGCGTTAGGATGTTGAACACGGATTTTGGCTTGTTTCCAAGCATTGGCGCTGGATTCAGAGCGCTAACCGGCAAAAGCAAAAAATGTTGCGGTTTGGGGATTCGAACCCAGGCCTTGAGATTGACAAGCAAGAACTTTGGCATTCGACTACCCGAACGCCCGATTGAGGGAATGGGTAGTCTTCTTCAATGTTCTGCGCCAATAGGTTCGAGGGTTCACTGCCGCAAAACAAAACGCAAAAACGATAACCCCGCTCGGCATTGAACCCGTGGCTTCTGGCTTGGCTTTTCCGCTTTATAGGAACCCGTTTTTAATGATTTCAATTGTCTAAAATGTTTTTCTCATTTCTTCTGGTGCAACAATCTCAATCAGCGGCTACACACTGCTCCCCTTTACACCCGTAAGCTACACAAAAATTATTAAAAATTAGATCTGACCCTTTCTAATTACCGCACTTCTCGCCTATACCATTATTATGTGCAGACCGCGTGATTCTGAATAGTCCATGCGTTTGATAGATTTTTTTATTGATTTTTGCTTGCTATTTATTTATGTCTATTCCACGATGCTCCTCATTACATAACAAATACACATTTGGCGCTACAGTACCCATCGTTTGCTTATATTTGTTGGCTTTAAAGGTATCGATTTTTTTATGTTTTTTTTTGCTTTTTAAAAGGGCTGGTAAGGAAAGGCTGCGGATATTGTTGGCTGTGGATTTAGGCTTTCCTTGCCGGCCCCTTTAAAAAGCGCTACCGTACCCTTCGGCGTCTCTTCATGGCCCTTTAATAACCCTGATATACTTTGGATGTGTGCAAGACTATTTGGTGCTCGCCTCGTTGGCGCTGCGTCTCTCTCTCTCTTCCAATCTCTCTCTCTCCCTCTCTCTCTCTCTCCAACCTTTCCAGCTAGCACTTTGTGATATATTGAATAAAGTGTTTTTCTGCCAAAATCTTTCTTACGGTATTTATGAAAAGCACCCAATGACTACAGGCTCCGGTCAAAAAAAAGCTTCAAGGACCTCTGCTAGCCTGCCTGGTTTTAAATGACTAGCTGGGTCCATGAAAGCCAGTGTATAAAACGTACATTAATGTTCGAAACTAAGACGTCGTACGAGAAAATTCCGCATAAATCCTTGCCAGCTAGCTGCTATCTAGCGCTTTTCCAGACTCAAACAATCGATCTTTATTCCAGGTTTGAGACAATCCGGGATAGTTGTTTATAGGAATCATGCGTAGTTGACCGTGCCGTTGGCTCTCTCTCCCTCTCGCTCTAAATAAACTATCGCTCCATCGATCTCTAGCTTCAGCAAGGTTGCACGTCCTTTTAAACGGCAATTCCTGAACGAGCGCTGCTAGACTGCCTCAATTGATTCTCTTTCCATCGAACTTCAGAGAGAGAAAGAGAGAGAGAGAGAGAGAGAGAGAGAGGAAGCGACGTACTGACAGACCTAGTCCACCTGCTCGTCGAACCCCCGATTCGTGGCCCCGCCCCTTTTTTCGCGAAATCATCGAGGTCTCTCTCTCTCTCTAGTCCCCTCTTTCTGGGTGGGCCCTTAGGTAGATAGATAGAGATGGGCACTCTATCAGGCTTCCCCCACCCAACGACATTCGCTTGTACTATTTTTACTAAGTATCTCTATACTCGAATCTCTACAGGTAGGCGGGGCTTTCTATTTGCCTTCCCGGTCCCTTTAAAAGGTCCAAAATGAGGGGCAGCTAACAGAGAGCATTTAGGGGCAGGTCTCCCCATTCACGCATTAATAATTTACCCCGTGGATTCTGCGAAAAATCAATAATTTCCGGTTTCGCTGGTTAGAACCGTCCCAGCAACTGTACCCCCGTTTTTCAAATCCAAAAGTGGGCGGGCTTCTCTGTTTGACATTATCGTCCCTTTCAAACCAAAAAAATTCGGCAATTAGCAGTGGTTCTTTGGGGAATCTGTTTTCCAGAATTGGGTTTTACCAAAAATCTCTTGCTGATCCCTTTAAACCAGAAAGATTGGGCAAATTAGCAGAGATCCCTTAGGAAAAGGCGTTTTTTCAAAACAAGGTATTCACGGGGCTCTTAAAACCCCCAGCGCTGGGCAAGCTAGCAGAGAGTCCTTGGGAATCGTAGATGTTTAAGAAATTCCCATATAGCCTCTTTCCCAGCCCCTTTAAACCTCGAAAAACAGGGCACCCTCGCAGAGATCCTTTAGGAAAAGCATTAATACCTTTCCTAAAAGATGTCCCTCATCAAGGGACCTTTATAGGTTCCTCCGCCCCCCCCGCCTCCCTCCAAATGTGGACCCCATTAGTGCAGAAATGAGGCCCGGAAAAGCCCGCCCAAGCCCGAATTCCGTTGCGCTACTATTCCTGCCTTCCTAATTTTTCTAAAATACCGTAACACACTTCAGTACCACAAAAATCTATAGATTGCTCAAACTACCGTAGTTTTCTTCCACCCTCCGGTTTTCCTGGCATCTTTAAAATACCGTTATCCACCCCAGTGCTACGATATAATACTAGACTACGATGTGATACCCCCCGATATGCATTAGGTGTCCCCCGTTGGCTGGCTGGCCAGGTCCAAATTGTCTCATCCGTCCACAGCGGTCAATTGGTCCCCTCCAACCAGCTAACGTGGCCACCCACACTCGGAAATATCCGCACGCACTAATGGTACGTCTCAAAGAGTCTCTCCAAGATTCCCCAGTCTTCCATAAAAATCCAGAATTACTCGATTTAAGCCTGTCCATTCCATGTATTCGCTTCTCGTTCAATTCAAGGAATCTCTGCTAGATCGCCCTAAATTCTGAATCCGCATAATTTCCTTCCTAAAGAATCTCTGCCAGCCTTCCTGCAAAAAATTTCCAAAATGGCTTCAAATCGATGTTCCAAGCCCTTTAAAAGGATGGCGAAGTCTTCTAAGCCCTTCGTATCAATTCCTAAAGGCTCTCTGCTGACTTGCCCGGAAAAACTGGCTAAAACCTAGGATTTTGGCTTGGAAATCTCTTTAAAATCGGGAATTGTTTTTCAAAAATCCTAAATGATTTCTGCCCGTTTGCCCACAAAACAAAACTTCAATCTATAGATTTAGGGTTGTAACCCTTCAAAAACACCAGAAATCGGTCTTCATTTCCCAAATGTTCTCTGCTGGCCTACCGGTGCGATCAGATTGATAGTAATGAGGGAGGGGCCTTTTTAGCCCTAAGGCCGTCTCTCTCTCTCTCTCTCCCTCTCTCTGTCGGTCTCTCTCTCTCTCCCTCGCTTCAATCCAAGGCCCTCAAAGCCGAAAAGATCTCTAGAGGAGGTTCTTCTTCCCCGATTACACTCCTCGGGGGGCTGATGGCCGAAACGACTGATAGATTGTGGGGGGCCATACCTCCCCTTTTTCATGGTGGCAGAGAATAGGAATCTCACAGACAGCAAACCCATCCCTCGGAACCCTGGGGGGGAGGGCTATAGTATCACTACGAAATGATACGTGACAACGGGGAGAATTGGATCGAGCGACTGCAAAAAAACTGATACCGCATTAATGGCACCTCGCCCCGTAACGCCTAAAGAATCTCGGCTAGTCTGCCCTCATCAGCGAATTTATAAAGGATGGCTGCTAGCCTTGGGTTTTTGAAGTCGTGCTATAAGAAACTCTGCCAGCCTGTCTTGCTTCGTGGAACCTTTAGAGTCTCAACTGGCCTCCGCTAGCCACCAGTGATCCTCAAGGGTATCGTCCTAAGAATCACTGCTAGTCTGCCCTGTTTCAACGGATCCTTCGCTTCCTAAATGATCACTGCTAGCTAGCCTCTCCGCTGCAAGTTCGCTTATCGTTAGGATTCCCAAATGATCTTTCTTCGCCCGCCCGGAAGATCCAGCTGCTTCGCTTTGGCCAATAATCACTGCTAGCCTGCCCCAACCCATCGAATCTTCCTTCAAATGATCTCTACTAACTATCCACCGGCACCATACCTTGCTCTAATAAAAATCCGAGGCTCGCACAAATGGTCCTGCTACCTTTTTAAATTGGAACGGAAATTTCCCAAAATCCTTTTGGCATTCAACACTCGGTGTTTGTGGGTATATGTGTGAATGGATTGGTGTGTGAAAGGGAATAGCAGGGGGATAGAGGGAGGCGGGGAAGGGCATCATCATCCACTCGATTCATCGTCGAGAGCCCGTCCATCCGTGATTGAGCCGACCCTCATCATCATCCAATCGGGCTCTCTCTCTCTCTCTCTCTCTCTCTCTCTCTTCCTCTCTCCTCTCTCTCTCTCTCTGTCTCTCTCTGCCCCAAGCACAAACATTTTAATAAAGGGATCAGACAAAGACGATACGCGTAGAAAATTCCGCACCGATACTCCTTACGGCACATTTAAAGCGACGTAAAAAAGGTGGCCGATCACCTGTTCGAAAATCATCTGTTCGAAAACCATCTGTTCGAAAATCATCCGTTCGAAAATCATCTGTTCGAAAATCACCTGTTCGAAAATCATCTGTTCGAAAAGTCACTGTTCGAAAAGTCATCTGTTCGAAAATCATCGGTTCGAAAAATCACCTATTCGAAAAAGGTCCCAAATGGGGAAAAATTCTATGGGAAGCTATTGCTACTAAAATGCTGTGTTTTGCATGTTTCGTGGAGAAGTTCGAGGAAAATCTGAAATTGCGCGGCTATATCGAATCCTCCGCCAAGCCAAATAAGCGCCCGAGGGTGACCATCGACGAGCAGCAGCAGCTCTGCGAGAACTACAGCAAAGAATATATGGCCGAGTTCCTCGACAACATTGCCATAATTTTAACCTGAATCTTCATGAATATGTCTTTTTGTTTTTTTTTGTTTTTTTTTTGGTCATGAAAAGTCTTTTCAAAAAAAACTTTGAATTTTGGAAAAGTTGTTGCTTCGAAAACGGTGGTTTTTCGAACAGATGATTTTCGAACGGATGATTTTCGAACAGATGACTTTTCGAACAGATGATTTTCGAACAGATGCTTTTCGAACAGATGATTTTCGAAAGATGATTTTTCGACGGATGATTTTCGAACAGGTGATTTTCGAACAGATGATTTTCGAACAGGTGATAGGGAATCCGTAAAAAAGATTACCCACGTTGCGTGCCGCGGGAAAATCGATAATCACGCCTTCCCTGTCCCTTTAAATGTCCTCTCCCTCTCTCTGTCTCTGTCTCTGCTCTCTCTCTCTCTCTCTCTCTCTCGCTCTCCCGCCATACATATCAAAAGTATACTCTTTCAGCCCCTTTCCTAAACGTAGACCTAGTGACCGTAACCCTCATCCTTTTCCATCAGGTAATACCCGCACGAATCACATTGCCCCGTCTCCAATATCATCTAGCAGAATGGAGAAGAAGATACACGGAATGGCCATTGCTGCTGTGTCCCCCCCCCGCCCCCCGGTATGAGTTTGGAGTGGATAAATTGGATTGGAAGGGGAGACTCTAGAGGGACTGTGGGTCCCCGGGGGCCACCACCACCTAGGGCCCATCCAACAAGGCCCATCGTCTAAGTGGATTCGATCCACCGTCCCGCCTAGCTTCTCGGCCGTTGTTGGCCCTTTATTGGAGGGCCAAGGTTTAAAGGGACCGGCAAAGCATTACTACAGATTTTCAGGGATTATTTGTGCCCACGAGACGATAAATCTGTAATGGTCCATAACGTTTCCTTCTCAGGCCCCCGAAAGTTAATTTGAAAAAATACATGAAAATCTATATCTTTTGGTTTTATCGATTTTTAGTACTTGCAAGAATAAGGCGCTTTTTAAGCTACAGTTTTTAATTGGGGAATACCATTATTACAAATATCAAAAAGTTAATGCATTGTATCACTATTTGACTATTTTCTAACAAAACAACAACTTTTGGGTAGAAATTGAATAAAAAAAAACAAAAATAACTCAGGATAGCCAAATGTAAGATTCAGCCATTTTAAGCTTTAATTGATACATTTTGTCGCTACAAATCAACTAATACGTCCCCAGATGCAGCGATCATATATCTTGATTTAATTACGAAGCTCGTATGTATCAGAAGAATCGGATCTGCTGTCCCCCGCGCTATTGCAAAAGTACCCCCTTTTCCAAATTCATATCGACCAACCTCCACTGTTAGCGCCCAAATTAGCCACCCCACCAGGCCTCGCATCCACAACCCAAAAGCCGAGATGCAAATTCGGCGAGGCGCCAAGCCGGCTTAGCCCATGGGAGCATGCCAATCTCCGATTTCGCGTCCAGACATCTCCGGCCCGAGTTGCGTTATGTCCTTTTTATTCACATTCACAGGTTCAAAATGGGGGGCTGGTGATGACAACAAGGAATAGATAGATGATGAAGGACTAGGCGGGGGAGGAGAACGGCAAAAACGAGTGCAGAATTAAAATGCACAGAAAAAAACGAGGAAAATAAAAAAATGGGGTCGTCTGATTGGTATTATGGCGGAAATAATTTACAGCAGAGGTTTTTGCACTATTTCTCCTCCGGAGCAGCTGGCGGCTCGGCCGGCTTCGAGGCGTCGCCATTGCGCAACGTCAGAGCACGGCACAAGTTCTCCAGGGTGCCCACCTGAAAAAGACGATTATTTAGTAAATGGTCATGCTCAAAAAATCATTCAATGCGACGGACTCATAAAATAGAGCCGATCTGAAGCAATCCAGAGAAAAACAGTATTTCCGGAGGTTTACTTTTTTGTAACCTAAGTTGAATGGGTATTTCTAAATTGTCGTTTTTTTTTGTTCTAAACGTAAAAACGTTACAATTTTTATCGAAAAAAAACAATAATTATTAGTTTTCGAAGCAAATTAAAAAGTTGCCAGTTTCAAATATAGCCAAATTCCGAAAACCAGTTATATAAACGATACCTTCTTCTCGTAGGCGGCCGCCCTCTCTTCGATATCCTTCTTCTGCATCGTGGTGACCAAGATCATACTGAAAAAGACAATTTATGAAGTAAAAATTTAAAATACTTGTTGGCCTCGTCGTATTTAAGCCTCCACTTCTGGGACTCCATCTCCACCTTCTTGAGCTGGGAGTTCACCTGAAAATATAATGTAATCATGGTTTTGCTACATACCCGATCGATCTCCTTCTTGAATTTGTCAAAGGCGGTGCTGCTCTTGGACAGGCTGTCCGCGAGTTCAGTGTATCGCTCAGCGTATTCTTTGACCTAAAGATTCAACATGAACACAGGTTGATCAGAGAGAATCGATTCTAGGTCTTGAAGGTTAAAAAATAAAAATCACATGCCTGGTCACGGAGTTTCGTCTCATTATCAAGCGCTTCTCCCACCCGACGGGTTCCCTCGACGAGGCTACGGGCGTATTCCTCCTAAAACGAAGAAAATGAACTTACGTAAAATCAATAATGAAAAAAATTATCTTGAAACGTAATTCTTTCGCATTAACGGGGGGTTTATGTCTAGAAGTGTCTAGTAACTGATTAAAAAGTGTTCCATAATGCAGACATGGCAAAACGGCCGCCGCGGCCGGCCGGAAGCCGCATGCAAATTTTTTTCACGGCCGGGGCCGGCCGCAAAGCCGCAAAATTACCCACGGCCGCAGCCGGGCCGGGCCGCAAAAACGTCCTGGGGCCGCAGCCGGCCGCGGCCGGCCGCGGCTTTTGCAATGAACTGCTCGTTGCCTTTTTCCTTTTCAGAAATCATGCAAATCAGTAAATTCAACTCGAAATCCTAAAAATAGGTCATTATTTTCGCCATGGTGCAGCCGCGGCCGGCCGCGGCCGGCCAGACTCTTTTTGGAGACGGCCGCGGTGGCCGGGATTTATGCTAATTTCATATGCGGCCGGCCGCGGCCGGCCATGGGTAGCTACGGCCGGGCCGGCCGGGCCGGGCCGCGGCCACTTGCCATGTCTGCCATAATGTACGAGTCGAATATAACTAGATTTAACCCTAAAAACATTTTGAAAAGCTTGCATTGAAAATTTTGAATTTGGTAAAAATCGCCCATTTTTGGGCGAAGACTGATAAAAAGTTGTAAAGTTTCTATGGTCAGGAAAAGTAAAAAAAAAAGTTTTACAACACATTTATATTTGAAACAATCAATCGTAAAAAAATTTAGTCGATCATGCGAAAGAACCTAACACGCAAAAATATTCACCTTTTCAAGGGCGGTCCGCTCCTGGATCAACAGCGCCTGTTGAAGCTTGGTCTTTAGCAAAGTAATCTAGAACGGAGGTAGGCCAAAATTATCAAAGACGCACCTCACAATCACGAGCCTTCTTGAAGTCCTCCCAATATTCCTCCTTCTTTTGATACTAAATCGAGGGCGTCACTATCGTAACAAAAAGCTAACCGATGCAACGAGCTGTGTTAGGCGCTCTTCGTATTGGGTACCCAATTCTCCCAACTTCTCCGAAAGACGCTTGTTGTCATCGGCCAAGACGTCAGATCTTAAAGCACAACTTCATGAAAATAGCCTACTAACCTGCTCCTCCCCTCGCTCATATTCTTCTCAATTTCATTCAACGAGAACCGGAGTTGCTAAAGCAAATAAATACGAAGGATACTACTTCCCTACATTTACAGCCTCTTGACGTTCAGTCTCGAGCATTTTCGTACGGGTCAGACTCTCCTCGCGAATCTGAAAACAATGAGACGCACAATACGAACCAACATACCTCCTTGTTGCATTTCTGAAGCTCACGGCAAAGCTCTTCCAGTTTGCTCTTGCTGGCCTCCGTCTAAAAAAAAACAATAAAAAGCTATGCCCAGACCATCTACCTTCACAAGAATCTCGTTGCTTTTCTCTACTTTTTTCTCGAGCTGCTGGAAGGCCTTCTGCAGTTTATCGAACTAAAACGGAAAATATATTCGTAAATAAAATCCCTTACATTTTGAGCTTTTTGCGCATAGTTTGCCCGTTCGTTCTCCGCTTTCACCAGTCGCTCCACAAGCTTGTTAACCTGAATTGAATAAATTTGGCTAAATGGAGAGATATATGCCTTTGCCGGGTCATCGAGGCCTTCAACTGATTTTAAGACGGTCTCTGCGGTGACGGATGGTGGAGCTGGCTGCGGAGCCGAGCTTGAAGAAGCTAAAAAACGATCGATTGAATCAAACGCGAAAAAAAATTGATCCGCCAGATTTTTATAACCATTTTTCTGTTTTAAACGCTGGTGCTAATGCAGTTAGGGGGGGGCAGTCCAAAATTGGTAGTAAGGGGTTACGAGGCGCTCCACTTAAGTTACTTGGTTTTCAGCTTAAGCCTAGGCTTAACTTAGCTTTAACTAAGCCTAGCTTATGCTTAGGCTTAAGCCTAAGCCCAAGCTAAGCTTATCTTAGCTTCAAATTGACTTACGAGGTCAAAATGGGTCATTTATGGGTTAGCTTAGAACTAAGCTTAGCTTGGCTCAAGCTAAGCTCAGGCTTCGTTTGTATGAAGCTAAGCCTAAGCCTAGGCTTAGCTTAGCTTTTCCAGAGGCTTCGAGTTTAAAAAACGGCATTTGGAGCGTCTCGTAGTCAAAATCCAGACTGCCCCCCCCCCCAAGTGCATTAGCACCTAAACGCTTTAGATTATGCGACGCGTTGTATCATCCAGACAAAGAAAAGATGGATCTCAACCATCAACAAAAACCCGAAAACGAACCCATTGTCAGACAAATATGACGAAATACAAGCCGCTGATCTCAAGCAATGAACGTATCGATATTGGGGTGGCGCGCGAAAGAGCCGAGAGAAGCCGGGAGGACTTGGGGCACGAGGAGATTACACAAAGCGCGGCCTGGAGAAGACCCTCTAGTACAAAAGAGCAGGGGCACACGGCAGGGACTGGGGCCCCGCCACCATTTCCACACATGTTCCACGAGCTTTAGGTCATCCACTAGCTGCTAGTGGGACAACAAGGACGGTTAAACTATATCTAATCGATAGAATCATTTTTCAGAGCATACGACATCTTTTCGGAAATATTGTCCGCTCAAAACTTTATAAAATGTTGACGCCAGAAATTTTATGGAGATATGATTTGACGCCTTTATGATATAATCTTCCGCGTCGTCTAAAAGCAAGCGACTAGGATGATAAAGACTGGACAAGCCCTCCACTAACGCCGAAACCTCCCAAGCTTTCAATCCTGTAATAAGATAGGCAAATAAACGAACCGACGCTTGTACTCGGCCCACCGAGACCCTTCTTCTTGAAGCCCATCCGTGCAGCGGTCAAACAGCTGGCTGAAAACCTGTAGAATGAAAAAAACTATAAGCGTTTGCAGCGAGTAACCAAACTAATCAAACCCGCAAATTTTTGGCTGCCCACAGCTGTCGGTTCTCTCCCAACGGGCGAGTGCCCAGTGTGGTGTAAAATGCGTACGCGGCCCGGCCCAGACGAAGAAAGAAACTGCGACGATGCGGAACGGTGCAATATTGTCAATCAACCAGATAAAATCAACAAATATTTATCGTCAACGCATACAAATCAACATGTGCAATGCACTAAAAACCCGTAGGATCATTTGCACAATCACGAAGTGCATTCCGCTTCCGCAAGCCGCCGCCCTCTTTGTCACCCGCAGTCCTGTCTTGGCGGCCGATCTGAATTGAAAAATATGCAGTTTTTTTAATATTTTTAGTAAAAATTAGCCGTATTTCAAGTGAAAAAAACTACTAGTACAATTCCATTTGGGCTAAAATTGCTATTTTTATCGTTTTAATAAATTCTTTGTAGCGTTACGTATAGTAATAGTAAAAAAACGCATTAGAAACACCGTCTCTATCTATATATTAGAAAATAATAAGCATTTATCAAGATCATACCGAGCGATTCAAAATTTCAGATAACGGCACATCATCGTCATCGCTTTGCTCACTTTCACTGCTCTCAATGCGCCGTTTCTTGGACTTGTTGTTCTTCTAAAAGATTTCGTTTACGACTAAAACATGAAAGTACCGAGCGGTTTAACAGTTCCACGAGCGGCACATCGTCATCGTCGCTCTCGTCGCCGCTCTCAACGACAACAAGGCGGCGCTTCTTCCTCTTGATGTCCTGCTACAAGCGCCCGAATTGTACGTATAAACAAAACGTACTGGGCTGTTCGATGGTTGAGCATCGGCAACGGGTAAAAGCGGAGCATCTTCTGGAACTTGTTCCTCCTCAACACGCTCGACTGTTCCGTCAGTGGACTTCTTCTATAAAGCGGGATTGAAGGGCTCAACGAAGAACTACCATGCGAGACGCAACCTCCGAAAGCGACATGTCATCGTCGCTTTGATCTTGTTCAACGCTGGGGTGCCGTCGTTTCCTTGCAGTCCTGTTGTCCTAAAAAAAAACAAGATAAAGGTATGATAAAGACCTACCTTACGCAATGGACCGACATTTTCCTTCTCATTGTTGACGGCAGAACGCCTGGGCCTTTTCTTTGCGTGACGATTCTGTAAAAACACGATTAACGTTCGAGCTAAATCTACCTTGGGCGTCACAACTAGGGACGAGGGCTCGTTGGTCTCACGCTCGCCTCCATCACCGTCCGCCTTCGACCTTTCTGGCTTCTCTTTCATACTTCTCTAAACGAAAATAAGTGTTCAAACAGATTACTTTACCAATCGGCGGAGCACCGTCGCGATTGGCACGTTTTCGTCTTCAGAAGACTCGCCGGTCACGTTGCGCCATAACTACAAATGCATATAATTCAGCAATGCGAAATATTACCGGAGTAGAACGGGAAGCAACGGTGCAACTACGGATAGGCCGTGATCGTGGCGGCGTTTTTTCAGGGGTCGAATCGTTGGTGTTGGCTTTTCGAGAGGGGGAAGGCGTGTCCAACGGGCTTTCTTTCCCAGTTAGCTTTCTCACTATGTGGGCCCTCATCTGACCCGGCGTGATTGGCGACCAAGTTGGATCCGAGGTAGCTTCACTGAAAATTTAAAGTCACCAACTTTATAAGAAACGTCGATAGCTTTTCGTTTAGACAACCAATAGTGGCTCAGGATCGCTAAGTCAACACGAAATCACGACGCTTAGGTCGTTTCGGTTCAATGTGTTCTTCATCATTGCCGGTGGTTGCATTACCAAAAAAGTAGTCGCAGAAAAAACAGACTTTTTAATATCCTGCAACCGCAGCTCACGTCGAGTAAATAGCCCCGCAGGGGTACGTGCGACTAATGGCGAATTGATATGCATCTAAAAAGGGACAATCGCGTCTAGAAATAATAAATTACCCGAGTAGGCGTCATTTCATCCAAGCTCGCCCTCTGAAATACACTCGGTCGCGATTTTGGCGTTTTCGAAACACCTGGAGGCACTATAGCGTCAATCTGGTAAGGATCGTTTCCATCCCTAAACACTGGTAATAAACCTACTCTGGGTAAACGACTTGATCTTTCAGCCAAAATCGGCATTGCAAAAAGCGTACTTAGAAGGTGAAGCCATCATAGTGAATAGATTATCCCGAGGTTTCATCCGCTCCCGCATCATTTCTGTGTACATGTCATCGAATTCCCTGAAATAAAAGCTCACAAACAGTAGTTCCACGTACGATTTCTTGGCCACCGGTGTTGTTGGGGATGCGGTTGACGTGGAAGCGGAGAGCGTCTAAGCGGATGCTGAGATCAGAGCTTCGGATTACCGGAAGCATATAAGAATAGTCTATCGGATCTCTGGTGGCTTCGTCCTCATCGTCGCTGAATAATACGGGCTTCATATACACCCCGGTTCTGAATAGTAAAATCATAGTAAAATCCGAGGTTTTAGAGACGCCGTCAAATAAAGCTCAAATAATCGTGGTCAAAAACCCAATTCGTTCACTACCAAAATCCTGAAAGTCGAATATTTATTCGCAAAATAAAAGCATAGCAAGAAGGAGTATGAGTAGTTCTGACATTATAGAAGCGACTAGTTAAAGGGGGTGAGAAAAGGAACAGGCAAAAACACAATGAGGGGAATATCGTAAAAGGACCCGCTTAATTACCCTTAATATTCAGTGCCACGATCACGTCGTTCTGTTCCTGGATGAAGATTTTGTCGCCGCTCTCCGTCGTCAACGTCACAGTCGGGAATTCGGATTCATCATGGTCCATCTTGATGGCAGCGGCCAAGATCTGAAATGGGGGGAATTAATCTTTGCGGGAACCAGGGGAATCAGAGTGCGGCAAAGTTTGTGATTGGCGGGAAAATTCGAGGGACCAGCCTCCCGCCAAGAGCACAGAAACAAGAAAAGTAAAAAAAGTTTGGCAACCACTAAAGGAAGGTCCCAAACTTTATTCATGATGGGGCCCAGTGTTCGTTTACTGATATTTACCAGCTCAAACTCCTCCCTCTAATTCTCTAATTACTTCACACAACAGTGCATACCTGTTTGTAAATCGCAGATCCTTCTGATGACAAGGTTCCACGCGCAGCAATACAAAATCCCCGGCAGTCGATCACGCATACGCCATCGATCTAAGCGTTTTTGATTTATCACAAATTCATAAAAATACCTCGGGCAGATGAAGGGCTTTGTCAATCGCTTTCTCCAACTGCCGTTCCATTTAGTGCTAAAAATGGTTGATAGAGTAAAAACTGACAAACTTTCATAAAAAAAAAAACTTGAAATTTGAGAAGAAAACCGATTTTTTTACAAATGTCAACGAATAAAAGCTAGTGTTTCGATCGGACATTTTTGGTTTTTAGCTACGAAAGGCACCTCTGTACGCTTTGTTTGTGTGGATTGTCGGTCCGAGGCGGCCCCCCGCCGCGAATCGTTGGTTTGGGCCGCGGCGACCTTCGGAAACGCGATATTCGTCAGACAGATTGGGCTGCAAAAAGTTTATATCGTTGAATAATATTTTTTTTCAAATAGGTTTTTTCGGGACCGATAATAATTACCCAAAAAGGCGACAACAAACGTACCTGTTATCATTTATAACAATTTGATTGACGACATGACTCGCCAGGCCTTCTTTTTTCCAATTTAATTCCGTCCGTTCCGACAATTTAACCAGTTTTTTTAGAGGAGAT
This sequence comes from Mesorhabditis sp. LJ9110, assembly GCA_038088335.1. Taxonomy (NCBI): domain Eukaryota; kingdom Metazoa; phylum Nematoda; class Chromadorea; order Rhabditida; family Rhabditidae; genus Mesorhabditis; species Mesorhabditis sp. LJ9110. The sequence continues at coordinate 195,726 of JBBGBA010000117.1, read as the reverse complement.
GATGCGCCACAATCGACCTGACCGCGGTGGACGTTCGGATCGTCCTCGTCGCTCCAGGAGCCGCTCTCCACATGGCGCTAGAGGTGCTTTACTTTTCTTTATTTAGGGCTTCCGTTTGTTGCTCGACAAGGGATTTTTTCTGTGTTGATTGGAGAATTTCTTGTTTGGTTTGTTTTCTGCGACTTTCGTGCATTGAAATCATCGAGACCGAACCCGCCTGTCACCCGCTTGTGCCGAAGAAGAGCCTGAATTCCATGTCATTCGGCAATTCGAATAACCGGCGAAAAACTGGTGAAGAAGGGCGATTTCGAGCGAGTCATTGGCGCTGCGTTAACGTCTTCTCTGGATTTTTGAGCGACGCGGAATTTAATGTCCGTTATGTTTTGGGGACTTGGAGACCTTATCGTTGCAACGCTTGAACTATCAGACATTTATTGATATATTTTACGACGAAGAACGTGTTTGGTCGGAAAATTAGGACGTTTTAGATTCCAATACGTCAGTCATCTACATCAACAATTTGCCCTGGCAGCTTCGATGGATTGAACTAAAGAATATCCTGCAGGAGAAGGGAGGAGAGGTCCGGCTATTTTTTATTTTTGACATAAAGCTATATCGGCCCGGGCGTAGGTGTAAACTCTCGAGTTGCGGACCGGTGTACATAGTCCTGAAATTATTAGAATTAGAAATACATTTGTCACGGAAACGGCTGGTCAACTTTGCTCCTAATTCTTGTCAAACTGGTAGCTTCAGTGGCAGGCTCGGACAGGCCATTTTTGACAGGAAAGAAATAATTTTGTCGCCGTTTATAAGGACTGTGTCCAGGTTGGTTATGGATGGGCCGATATTCCCCTCGAACGGAATTTATCGATGCGCGTAGGATTGCGCATAATCGGTTCTAGTTCCGGAATATCTTGATCGATTTCTGATTGGGGAAAGGGCGGCTCCCAGAGAACTTTAGAAACGAAGCCTGGTGTTATTTGAGTATTAGGCATTTTCTTCAGCTCCTGTGGGTCGACATCCTGCAAGAGAAGGATGGGCGTTCCAAGGGCGCCGCAATCGCCGAATTCAAGAAGCCTGATGATGCCGATCGTTGCGTGCGGGCCATGAGCCAAAAATTTGAGATATCTGGAAGGACCATCTATGTGAAGCAGATCAGGGTAAGCTTTTTCTGGAGTATGGTTACCGGGACCGTCGTTCCATTTCCTTTTGCTGACAATTTCCGAATGGAAAACGGAATATGGATGTTTGAACCGACTAGTTTAACTTTTATACAGGGTGTCCCATAAAAAAGCACCCCTCCGGCATTTCGCCGTATTACATCGAATCGGTCCCAAATTTGGACCAGAGGTGTATCAGGCCCTAAATCACCACAATCCTGAGTTATAGCCTGCCAGCTACTGTAATTGTCGAGATACAACAAAAATAAACTTTATTATTCGTTTTTTATCAGGTTTACGTCGGAATCCACCCTTCGAATATTAAGTGAAAATGAAGCGGCAAGACTTCTTTACCCCTAAAATTTTTTTCTTAAGTAAATTAATTAAATAACCGTTGATTTCAACAATTTTTGTACCCGAAAGTCACCCCCGATATTAAGCGAAATTAGGGATTCGCGGCCGGAAGTCGATGCAAATTGATACAAAGTCCAAAAAGATAGCCAAAAAAAGCGTTAAAAGTTGCATAGAAAACGGTATTTCGGCGATAACTCGAAAATTACTGTAGCGATCGGGATAAAACTCAGGATTGTGGTTATTTAGGGTCCGATACACCCTTGTGCAAAGTATGGGATCAATTGGATGTAATATGGCGAAATGCCGGAGGGGTGCTTTTTTATGGGACACCCTGTAGAACTTTGGGTTTCTTGATGAGCTGAAATGATTTGACCTTTTTCTACTTTATCGTAGTAGTTCCTTCGAGAAGTGGGGGCAGTAAATTCGGATATGATAAATTATTTAGGGTGGAAGAAGTACTATCATTTTAGCCTTGGTTTTTCATAATCTTGTTAAATTTGGGGCAGAGTAGCTGTATATAGCATTTTTCACTCTTTTCTTCCAGTATTAAGAAAACGCCCCGTCGTTGATAGGAGTTTGCTCACCACGGTCGCTTGCAGATACCAAAACTTTCGACGAAAGTTTACTTATATGCATCCAATCTTCCGTAATCTTGACGTTCAGGACCCACACCAGTTCTTGCGCAAGATCAAGGAGGAAACCGGCGTTGACTACTTGGCTAGGAGGTATCCCTACAAACGCGACATCACTTCTGTTGTTTAGCGGCGGTGATCGCAGTAACCCGCCACGAGGAGCACCCCCTGTTGATAGCGGTCGTATTGAAAATCACGATACTTATGGACTGAGCATGGATTTCCTGCGTACGCACAACATCGACCCCCCGCTAGTTACGAAAGTCTTTGTGGCGAATGTAGCTTTGATTTTTATATCTTTAACCCGCCGATTTAGATCCCATTCACGGTCGGCACGGGCAAGCTCTGCGATGTTTTTGGAATGGCCGGCCAAATCAAGTGGATTGACCTTCAGATGGACAAGGAGGGCCGCAGCCGCGTAAACGGAATTTTTGCCTCATTGACTTCCGATTTTAGGGAACGGCCGTGATTGAATATGGACATCCGTTGGAGGCCGTGCAAGCCGTCTCTCTCTTCAACCAGCAGAAACTGCTTGATCGCCCTTTGCTCGTCAAGCTCGATCGTATGACGAAGAATGAGGACAGCGGTCCGAAGCGCCCAGGAGAATTGCCACGTGGACTGCGTAAGTAGAAGTTTTTTCTGTCGGGTAAATTATTGCTTTAGTGAGCATCGGCATGGGCCTGGGCACTGATGGAGCCGCCATTTCTGACATCAACAAGATTCTCATGGCGCAAGCGAATGCTATGGGAGACTTCATGCCACCGCCAATGGTATGCTAAAGGAGGGACTTTGGATTTTTGACTGGATTTTGACTTTTTAGAATCTTAAAATCTATGAAAACTTTAAAAAATTGCTATAGATTTATATTTATATTTATAATTGATTTTTAAAAAAAAAAAAATTACCCAGTTTAATTTTAGGCAGTGTCCTCTAGAACTCGTTTTTAGCAACAGCCGCCGATCCATCAAAACATGGCTCCAGTCATGTCGGCACCGGTACCGGCCCCGCAACCGTACGGCGGCGTGCCCCCTCCTCAGGTTTGATTCTCTCGGTAATATTAATAATCCTCCTTTTTAGATGAACATGCCTCCAATGAACGCTTTTGCCGGCGACCGCTTTGCGCCCTCGAACAACATGGGTTTCGGCAGCGCCGTCCCGCAACAAGCGCCCGTTTCGAACAGTGTAAGTGCTTTAGATTTTGATTCCGTTCTCAAAGATAGTATTTTGTCTTTTTATGATCGAATAATACTAACATCGTAGGCGTTTAGAAATTGTCTATGCTATTCTTCATGAGCGTAAAAATTACAAACAATTTTTTTTTGAAAGGATAAAAATAAAGATTTTCAAAGTTTCAAGTTCAGGATCAAGGTTTCAAAATTTTGTTCAGTTCCGTGGCTTCGGCGCAGATGCCTATGGAGGAGGTGGAATGGATCGTATGCCTGGTGGCGGCATGGATCGTATGGGAGGCGGTGCCATGGATCGTATGGGAGGCAACGCGAATCCATTTGGGCAACCTCAAGGTATCACAATTTATGCCGTCGTTGACTTTATTTTTAGTGAAACAAGATCCGCCGTCGGCGTTCGGAGGAAGCGGATTTGGTGGAAGTATGGGCAACTCGCGATTCATCGTTATCAAAAATGTGAGGCATTTTTTCGGGGTAATTACCAAAAATCCTTTTTAGCTGCCGCACGACTATACGTGGCAGATTGTCAGTGACCGGGTCGCTTCGTTCGGAGAGGTTGAGGGTGTCGAGATGGTCAGTAATTTTTGAGTAGTTATGATAATTGTTTATTCCTTTCAGGCGGGCGCCGGCGTCGCAAAGGTGCGATACGCTACGACAGCAGATGCGGAGCGTGCGAAGGCGGCACTCAGCGGAACGGTTGTCGAAGGACGCGGCATCCTCGTCGAATTTATCCACCCGTAAGGCCCATAATATGTTAGCACCAAAAATTTGTACTTTGTTCCGTTATTGTTCCACTTGTCATTTATCTATTTCCCTAATCATTCATTTCCACACCGTTAGTGGTAACAGATCTCCGTTCTTGGCTGTTTTCAATAAACGTTTCTCCAGTGCTGATGGCACAATGGATATACGTAGTTTCAACAAATACCCGGGTGCTTCAGGAGGGGGTGCCGCATGCCGGGGAGGGTCTCTCTAATCCGTTTGGCAGTGTTCCCTTTGTGGGGGTCGCGCGCGACAGCGTCAAGAAGGGCTTTGATTGGCGAGAAGGTGAAACGCCGGCAAATAAATCTCCGAAAATTGGGTTGTGTGGCGCGTCTTTGTGTCGCGTGTATCCTGCTGCAAACTCGAACAAGTATCCGGGTACGGTAGTGCTTTATTCAGAGGTAAAGTTTCAATGGTTAACTGAGAGGTTAGAATTTTATAGGTTTGTGCCTAAATGTTTTGGGGGACCCGTACTGTCGGCGGCAATTAGCAAATGTCGCACGTTAGTGTTTTGAAAACAAAATTTGTGTAGTAATAACGCTTAAGGGGGTACTACATCGCAAACAGTAATCTATGGTATCAGCGAATATGCGCATACTTTATAGCTCAAATTCTGGTTTTAAAGTCTGTACAGTAATAAGCTTTGCAACAGGCGTGTGACGATGGCTACATGCCCTGTCGACCGAATTCAATTCAATTTTCACCTCACGAATTCAGGATCGCGTCAATCGTGAAACTTTTTGGAAGTACTGGTGGCCGTTGGAGAGGCGACTCGTCGTTCGTGCCTTTTTGGAGGTCGAATTGGACCGGGTAGCGGCCGGTGAAGCCGAAGATTGGGCTTGCGTAACTCAACTGAATAGAGGAATTAAATTTTGAGCCTGCGCGAAATTTTAGGGCTATTTGACCTTCCTTATTCAGATAACCCCTGAATACACTCACCGGATTACTGGAAACCAATGAGAACAACCTCGGAGACGCGCTGGGGCTCTCATCTGAAGATTCCCCCTCTGGCACCGAAAGACCCATATGGCGACGAACCTATATTATTCGATTGACTAAATATTCTGACATTTTGGGGCCTTTACCGCTTAGAAAAAAAGTAATAGGTTTTATTTGTAACTCCCACCTTGCGCTGCGCCCTACGCCGCCGAAAATCTCCGCGCTCAAAGTCGCGCAGGTTTGCCGGATGGATGGCCCAGTAGTGGCCCTTCCCATTTGCCGCCCGGCCAGCTAAATATTTTTAGTATGGCATGAAATGGTCAGGAGCTGCTTACCTTTGATAAAACAGTCATTTAGGGAGAGGTTGTGACGGATGGAGTTGCGCCATCCGCTTCCACGAGTTCGGAAATACGGATAGTGGAGGACGATCCAATCATAGACCTCGGAGAGAATCATTTTTCGCTCAGGGGATGAGAGGATTGCCATTGCTACAAGAAAATAGATCAATAGAATTTAGCAGTTTTCGTTACCAATCAGCCCAATGTAGGAGTGTTGCGGTTTTGGTTGTTCGCAGAGGGGAGGCGTTAGGTTTGGGTGGTGACTTTCGGATGGGGGCGCTAAATAGAATTTTTTGTTTTGATAGGTAGGTATTTTTGGCATATCCTTATGGGTACTTATCAAGTTGGGGGGGGCCACTTTGGGTACTTATTAGGGGACACTTTTTTATCGCTTTTTCGAGTCTATCTGGGGTAGTTTTTTACGCTGAGTGCATAGAGAGTAGCTTCAGCATGCGAAACCATCGGGTTTATCCAGAAAAACAGTGTAAAAAATTATTAATAAAGGTGTACTTATGCAAACTTTAAGGCTTGCCGCATTGTCAAGCAGGGCGTCGTTCGATGGGCTGTTGCTCACTTGAAATCGGGGCGCCTGCCGTTCGGCCTCGGGCCCGATTTCGAAACCCTGTACGAGCTCGCACCCATCCGAAGCGACTAGGCCCCGGGTGGCAAGAAGCCTTATTTTTAGGTTAATACCGGGTGTCTGCATCTCTAAATCTTAACAAAGGTTTAGATAAGTGTATTTTACTACTCTGATTTTGTTATATTCGAAACCAGCACAAAAAACTAGCCTAGAATGACTCAAAAAATCGAAAACCAAAGTGGCCCCCCCCAACTTGATAAGTACCTCCTTATGTTCTAACCAGGCAAAACTGCGGCCTGGCGCTGGAATGCTGCCTTTGCTAGCTCGGGTTACCCCTTCCCTCACCCGACCCAACACGCGAGTGTCTGTATGTCTAAAAATGTCTAAATGTCTAAAACCGGCTTTAACTTTGTAAGCCTGTATTTATTTTAACAGGAGCATTTTCGAATATTTAAAGTTGTTTTCAGGTATATTAAAGGATTTACGGAAATATCTTTTAGGTGTTTTCCGAAGCCGTTCGGAACCTGGTGACTCACCTAGAGCTAATAGACTCCGAATACTCATCGGATCGAGCGCTTCGAATAGTCGCTGATAGCTTATCGAAAGTGTTTCCATCGTGGGCTGTTTGCCTAATATTTCGTAGTTCTAGCGGCCAGTGGAAATCGAGAATTTTGAGGATAAGCTGCGCAGGTATCGTTACTGGCGATCAAAAGTCTAGGTGGATGGGCGTGGCCTCGATGGGAATCTGGGCCCTAGGGCCTGGGGCCCAGGAGGAGGAGACAGGGCCCCCCTCCCCACTTGACGACTCCCAATTACTTGGGGTGGATGGAGTGGGTTACGGTGGGGGAATGATGTGCCAGATTGCGGAAACGGTGTTCCCGGAGGCCACAATGGGACACTTCCCATCACATCTCACGAGCTGATGACTCTCAATGGGGTTGCCCAAATGCTTGCGTACTCCGCGGACATCATAGACCCGTTCGCTGTCGTTCTAGAACTTGGTGTTGAACACAGTGCCAACATTTTAGCGCAATAAAAAACGTCGAAGGTACTTTAGTATTATCGGGGGGCGGACCCACCTTTCCTTAGGCACCCGTTTTTTTGCTACTAAAGGAAGTGTTTCTCACGGTTCTTATTAATAAAACGTAAATACTGTACACATTTCTTACAGACGAAGGAAATTTACCAATTTTCGACCAAATGTTCTATTTTAACAATTACTAGATAAGTTTTCCACTGAAGCATACATAGTTAGATTCGAATAAAAAACTCTTACGACTGCTATATGTTACTAGGCATGGCTACTTTTAGGTTCGGTCCCCCCGATAATGCACAAGAGCCAAAAACGACTCCTTTATTGGCGCAGATAGTCCATAAAAGTGATAGTCGGTTTTCAGTGGCGCATCGATAGTATAGCTCCTTGAAACCCCGTTAATTAGAGAGGTCCACTTGCGCACCACTAGGTTGAGTACCCTTCCCCTAAATTGGCGCACCCGGCCATGTGTTTTCACAGAAAGTCCGCCGCTCTTGAGAGTTATTAATTCGTATACTTTATTTGATTTATCACAAAACGAAAATCGTGTGATTGAGAACGACCGGGCGAAGCCTCAGCTGAGGTGGTCAGAGATCTCTGGATGTTTAAGCAGGAAGATGCCCATATTCTGATTGTAGATCTCGTCACTGTACGTCTTCAGATGATGCTTGTCAGTGCGTGGTGAACGGACGCTGCCCCTGATGAGGGAAATTAGGGTGCTTCCGCAATATTGGGGGTGGGACCTAATTTTCCCTACAAGTCTAGAAATTCCTAGTAACGTAATATTAAGTATTTTAATCGTGTGTTTAATACAATTGAACAATTATTCAAGCGGAAAAGCCATTTAAAAACATGGAAAAATTTTAGTTGCCGTTTTGTTCGAATTTCCTGGTTGTGAATTAAAATTTAGCGTTTTTACGTTTAGGAATGCTCAAAAAACGTTTAACATACATTATTTTAGAAAAAAGTTGGGTCCCCCCGATAATGCGAAAGCACCGAAATTACATTTTCAACCACTTACAATTTTCTAGCCAATTCCGTCCTAATTTCGCGCCGTATTTTCCACTCGTCGGCACTGTTGGATGGTGCCTGGCGGAGCGTCTCGTAGAATAGATCTAGGAAGGCCCAACTGGAGAGTTGAGGGGGGAAATGATACCTGCAGCTTGGGTTATCAAATCGGGCGGAATGGTGATCGGGGTTCGTCCCCCGCCGTTGATCATGTCCCTGCATATCTTTTAGTGAAAAAACCACGGCTTTCCAACCCTACCGCTCCCCGATGGCTTGCAGGATATCATCATTGGTGGTGTTTAATACGGGTAGAATTTGGGATGGAACCATCTGAAAGTAGCATTTTGATGGACGCAAGGACAAAAATAAGCTAACCATGCGAACCATTTCGATGGCCGCCTTTTGCATCTCCTTCTTTCGGCTCCAGCGGATAGGGTTGGCTTTGTCGAGACAATGGAGTCGAACCGTCTCGGTTTTCTAAATCCGATGATGATCATAGGATGCTTTTGCATTATCGGGGGGGGGGGGGATTTTTTGTACGAGCTAAAAAATGCCTCTTAACGTAATAGTGAGTTGTTTAGTTGCGTTTATAGTAACATGTGACCATATTTAAGTGAACAATTTTTTCACAACAATGTGTAATTTTCAACGCTTAGTAATAATGGATACTAAAAAATGGTTTTCCCCGAATAACCCCCTCCCCCATCCGATAATGCGAAAGAACAGATTTTCAAGGGCGATGAAGTCAAATTCCCGTTAAACTCACCTCCAGAATTTGGAGCATATGAAAGCGTCGAAAAGGAAATACGGCATCCAGCCAGCCCTCGCCAGCTGACAAATCATAGGCCAACGGGAAGAAGTGCCGCTCCGTCGACTCTGTTTCGGCCACAGAGCTGCAGCTCGGAGATTGGCTCAGCTCCTCGAGCTGCTTCTCCATTACGCAGAGCAATGGAGTCGATGGTTTTGTCTCCTAAACGTTGGAAATCAAAATAAAATAAAAAGGATTTTCCGGATAGCTTCGCTAGCCTTACTTTTGGGATCGTAACTTTTGGTGCCGGCTCCTCGCCATAATTCTGTTGTCCGATGATGATCTTCTTTCGCAGGGTTGCATTTTCAAGCTCCAACTCTGCGACTCGCCGACGTAGACGAGCGTTCTGAAGGAGGAACATTGTCAGAAAAAGATTAGCTTTTCCATCCATTAACGAGCAACAGCGCTCACCTCATTTTGTTGATCCTTGGCTCGCGTAAAATAGTGGGCAATTCCCTCCATATTGGTCATAGCCGCCCTGACGCTCATCAGCATTTCGTCGAGTCCGTTGTCGGCTCGGTTGTCGTTATGCTAGAAAGTAATCATGTACACCATCAAGGGAAATCGCCTACAAATGAGGCTAGGGAGATTGAGTTTGAGCCGTAGGGTTCCTCGTCTTCATCGCCAATCAGGTCAGTGATGTCCATTTCCGGTTCAATCTTGGCTTTTTTGCCATTCAGCAACGTCGGTGGTGATGGACGGCGTTTGTTGCTCAGCTGGATTAGAAAATAGTTGTAGGTACTTTGGTATTATCAGGGGGGCGGCAACCGTTTTCCTTTAGGACTCCATTTTTCTAATATAAACAGAGTGAGCGTTTCTATACCGTTCTTTTACTACTCCGAAACGTAAAAACTTTACAAATTTTTGTTAAAAATACAAAAATAGTTTTCGACTCAGAAAAATAGATTTATTTTTCAGTAATAGAGACGTTCTTTTGCAAAAAATTAAGTCCCCGGATGTGGTTTTTTAGCTGAAGGATTTTTTAGAGCGTAGAGTTAAGGGAGTTTTTTCGGTTTAGAACGCCTAGTAGATTTTTCGACGTTCTTTCGAATACGGTAATTGAAAACGATAGGAGTATTATTTGTCCCAAATTCATCAAAAAAAACATTACCACTCGAATTTGATGCACGGCGGCCAAATGCTTGCCGAATGCCGATGTGCCGTGGGCACGCAGAAATTTTGCGCCACAATATCGGCACTCGAATTTGAGGTCATCATTGTGCAGATTGTGCCTCCACACATCGGAAGTGCTAAACAAATGATGGCTGAAATCGGTTAGTCAACTCACTACCGCCGGACGCCTTCTTCGCCGGTGGGCGAACGTGGTGTGATGTTCATTTCGCCGTCAGGGGGCTGTTTTGAGCTCGAAATGCTCATCTGCCTGTAGTGAAACTTGGTTCAGAAAATTTACAGATTAATTGCGGAATGGAACTGGCACCGAATAGGGTATTTCGGAATTATCGGAGGCTAGGAGAATAATTGAAAATATGGTTCTGGGACGTTATCGGGGGATTAATTTTTTTGTTGTTGTATTGTTCGCTCTTTGACGCTATAGAATATAAACTATAGCAAAGCCATTAGCGCGTAGTTTATAAAATTGTTAAGTCATTAAAGTTTTCTCGCGCGAATTTTTATCCTTTTTCTGTCTCGTGTTTTACTTCAGCAAATTTCAGCGGTTGAAAGCGAAATACAGTTTATAGTTAATCTTGTAATTCAATTGAAGCATCAAAGTCAAAGAAATGTAAGTGTTTTAGTCAACACCAGTCGCCGGGCTAGAGCGGGTACCCGGTAGGGCACGGGTAAATTTCGACAATTTAGCATATTTCGCGTATTCCGCGGGGTAAAAGCCGGTTTAGCCATCAGCAAATACTTCGAAAATTGCAAGAAAGCTTTTCTGTTAATTCCGTAGGAAATAACAGGTTCAGACTAGTGGCATCGCCGAGATATGGGTGTGTATTCGGGGGAGGTTGCGAGGGAACGAGGAGAGACCGGGGTGGCTACATTCGATCAATACCCGGCGCTTTCCAGCCGGAGTCAGCGTCCCGATGCTGGTCTCTCCGCTTCCCGCACCTTCCCTCGTTATCTGCATTCTCATTTCATACTTCCAATGCCGCGACTGCTGTCAGTAAAAAATGGTTCTTTCGCATTACCCGATTTTTCTAAAATTTTTATTTTGAACGTGTAAACGTTCTTTTATCAAGCTGGTCTCACTCCCAAGAGGTTTCTTTTTCCACGTCTCCACGTTACCACACACCCCAGTATAATCACCGGGAATCCGTATCAAGCAGTTTGCCGCCCGCCAGCGCGCCCGGGTTCAATGCGCCGGAAAATTGGCGTGTTTTTGCAACGGGTTGGTGGCCATGGCTGGGGGGGGGCGACCCTGGCCGTCCAATAACCACCCAGGGGAGTGGCCCACGCGTCACCTTTGAGGGGCCAAACGACCGTTTCTGGCCCTTATTTTGACATCCACCAATGGCAGTCGCACCGAAAAAGTCATATTCAAAGACGAAAAATAAATTGTAGGGTAAACTGGGAGTAGGGTGTAGCAAGTTTCAGGTCAGGAATCGGACGGCAAGCTAGCAGAGATCCATTGAGAATCCTTTGGCAAACCAGCAGGGATTCCTTGCGAATCGTGATCAACAGACAAGGGTGTGCCAAGGATAAGATGTGACAATGCAATGCGTATGCCGCTATCTTTATTCCAGGAATACAAAAAAAGCAAAAATTGCGGAAAAAATTTACAAAAAACACAAAATTTGCTCAGGTCGCGGCGGGGATGTTGTTTAGCCGGCGGCCTTCTCCAGCTCGATCAGCTTCTTGACGCCGTCGTACATTTGGCGGACAGCCTCGTACCTGGAAATTGTGATTTTAGCAGGTGTATATTATTTAGATAGCTCGAAATCTCGATAAACGTACTCGGTGAGGCCGAGGCGCTGCTTGTTGGAGATGTCGTAGGTGCCGGCCTCGCTCTCGGAGTGCTCGCCGTGGATACCGCGGATTTGGAGCTTCATCTCCTTGCACACCTTCTCGAACTCCTCCTTGTTGGCCGAGATCTTGGGCAGCTTGATGTGGACGGAGGCGCGGACGGTGGTGCCCAAGTTGGTCGGGCAGAAGGTCAGCCAGCCGAGGCGGGGATGACGCGCGAACGGGGCCTTCTCGGCGATCAGCTGGAAATGGTGGAGATTAGATTACGACAGGCAATTCCAGCTATAAAAAGCTCAAAACAAACCTTCAATCCCTTGATGAGACGTTCGAGCACTTGTCCAACATGTCCGCCCGGCTGCATGGAGATGATGCGAAGATGGTCCTCCTCATTCACCCACACCAAGAACGACTTCTTCTCGTTGTGGAAGATGCCGCGCCCGGTGGGCCAGAAGCGGTTAGCATTGGCGGCCGACAGGAACCGATCACCCTCCTTGAAGAGGAAGTGGTCGGCGATCAGCTTGTCTTGAACATCTTTGCCCATTCCGGTCAGCGGGTAGTAGGTGCCCTTCAGGTCCGGGTCGGCCAGTCCCTCCAGGATGCCCTTCATGCGCGTCTCCATGTTCTTGTAGTTGAGCTCGGTGAGGCAGGGGTTGAACGGGTAGCCGACGAGGGAACGACCGCAGCGGACACGGGTCGAGACGATGAACTTGTTCTCCGGGTCGAGGTCGGCCAGGTCCTGGAAAACAAAGGGTACTGGACTGTTAGCAGGGGGGGGTTCTAGTAAAATCATACGGAAATACTAAAATGTGACTATTTTTGAAGTGGCAAAACTACTAGTTTAAAAATTTGAAACTTTGAAGTAATAATCGAAAACTACTAATAGCGATAAAAATAAGCTAATTTAACAGAAGCCTCCCTGGAATTACAAGCGGCAAAAAATGTGCCGCTCTCGCTAATACCAAGTACCAAGTTCAAAAACCACTCAAAACTTGAAAATTCCTTACAGCAATGTTCTTCTCGCCAAGGTCCATATCCGGCTGCTTGTCGGTGGCTTTAAAGCCATTGTGGTACTCCTCGATGATGGGGTTGAACAGGTCGGCAAACAGGGTGTACGCCTCCGCGTCGGGGGCGTAGACGCCCACTCCAGAGTCGAGGTTCTCCACGCCGGACTGGACGCAGTCGAGCAGTGTCGCGCCGAGCTTCGTCTTCTTCCACTGAAAAAAGAAACGAGAGATTGCAGGCAGGAGATGAACAGGCTGACCTTGTTGCTGCTGAGGACGGTCTTGGTGAAGTGCTTCTTGAGGAGCGACTTGCAGTCGGCGGCGCCTTGGAGCTTGGCGAAGCCCTCGTCGAGCTTCTTGACGACATCTTGTGAGACTTGAGCCATGGTTGATGACGGTGTCTACTGAAGAGCAGAAGTGATAGTTGTTACCGGTTTTTGGCTGGGTTTTATAGTCGGAAACGTATGGAAAAGCCGATGTAAAGTGTGGAAAGGTAGGGTAATTACCGGGGAAGATATTCAGCGGTATTAGATGGAAATTACGGGAGTTTTAGCGGGTAGGAAAGAAAATTCGCCATGAGGATCTAGAGTTAGTTTTTTTATTATTAAACTATTTTTTAAATATTTTTCACTTATTTATTTCGTACATTACGGTTATTAAAGGCGTAAAAGTAAAAAAATTAAAGTTTCTAAATCCATTATTTCTAATTACAAATTAGTTACAATATACCTATTAAAACAGTATTCCCTCTATTAAAATTTTTAAAAGCGTTTTTATTGCCTTGCAATCATTTAAAGCCATATGGATCTTAGATTCGTCGGCTTAAAAACGTTCAAAAAGATAAAAACCTTTTAAAGTCAAGCTTTAAGGATTTTTTTCTGGCATTTAGAAATTTATTAAAGTTTTAAATGCATTTAAATGGATGTATTTTCAACAGTTGGCAATGGCTGTCGCGCTTCCTTTAAAGTACGAAATACGCCAGTTTGCGGTTTAATGAGATGGTCAAAGCTTGAAATATTAAAAAAAGCTGTATTCGCCGATTGCACAAGCTCCTGCTCCCCCAAAAAAACGCGTGTGAGGGTGGAGGGTTGAGATGAGAGATGTCGTGTCTGCATCCGAATCGTGTTGCCCTCTCGATTCGGGCCAAATTGGGCCGTTTCCGCCACTTGCTTTGCGCAGTCGGCTGCGGTCCACGGCTTCTCACTCCAGCCACCCGGCTTTTCCCTTGCCCACCCCCAAATCTCGGGCCCATTGTGCGACTTTCGGGTTGAAAACGTCGCAAAATGCTTGGGGCCACCCGGGCAATGATTGCAGCCAGCTTGCTGTTGTTTTCCGCTTTCCATTTGTCACCCCGTGGCCAAAGTCTCGATTTTTCAGACGATGACGGCCACCCTAGCAATGCTCATTTTCCTATCATGGACGATGAACGGGTTGGCGGCGATGCTGTGCTTCAACTGCGCGACGAACACAACCGGCCAGCTGATGTGAGCAACATCTTTTTGCTATAACACTTTTTTCTAGTTGTAAGGAGCACTGTGACGGCGAGAAATGCGTGGTGTGGAAATACCGGACGCGCGATGGCCTTCAAGTTCGGCAGGTAAAGCCGAGCAATTTTCTCTGAAACCCCCTTTTTCTTTAGGGTTGCTTGGTAAATTCGCCGTTACTAATCGGATGCCGTCGGAACCAAGTGGGGGCCCAGCTCTGTATCTGTGAGTAAGTTATCAGAAAGCAGGAAAGGATACAACATATTTTCGATTTTTTTCAGCACCAATTTAGTGACGGTGACCTGTGCAATCGAGTAGAACGAGCTGAAAACACGCTGCAACCGCTTCCGATCCGGTTTCTGCCCTCGGTAAGGCAAAAATCTTTACTAAATGAAAACTATAGTATTAAATAAAAAACTACTATTCGACTAGTACTAAAAACATGATAAAGCTAAAAGATGTTTCATCAATTGAATGAAACACATTTTCAGGTATCATGCGAAGGTCGTCTCAGCGAACTAGACACGCCTCACGCAGCCAGAATGCACTTTTGCCGCTCCAACTACTGCCATTACACAGCTTCCACGGTATCTTCAACTTCCCGAAAAAACCGTCTCATTTCCGACCGATTTTGGCTCGGGCACCGCCGACACTGTAGTCAGCAGAGGTTGCGCCGAGCGCCCAGAGTACGATTTTGACCTGAGAACGAATGGGTAGGAAAGGCTTCCTCTTTGTGAAAAGCTTTTTCTTCTAGTCCTCTGGACTTCCCGGGACTCTATCCAAATGCCGTCTACAGAATCACCGCCGTGCCGAACACGCATGTGCTGGCGCTGATCTGCTCAACGGTACTTCAAATTATTTTTCCCTCATCATTTGTATCCTATCTGGTTTCAAAATCCATGATTATTAATTGTATCCTATTAATTATCTTTTTAAGAACAACTGCACAAGCCGGCGGCTTCCCGAGCTGCGCGACGGGCCGACACAGTAGGACGGCTGCCAAAAAAAATTAAAATTTTACCCTCTATTTCAGATGCTACGTTTTTGCGGCCAGGGAGACGATCTCGATAGATGAATCGAAAGTGGGCCCGCAACACTTTTGCTACGGTCACTTCTGCTTTATCCAGGCGAGTAGTAGCCACGTTTTTTTCTTTCAACGCAGCCGAATTTAAATTTTCTTTCAGAGAGTCGGCAGTAAAGTCTCAAAGGGCTGTCTATCGCTAAACGAAGAGAGTGCCCGCGACGCGACAGTGGTGAGTGACACGACACCCTGCATTAATATTTCCCATAGCCGGGCTATCGACGCATACTCGAAGCGGAACAGTGGCTGTGCCGTTCGCATCTGTGTAACTGGGATCTCGAACGGGTCGACCGCTCTTGGAATCCACCCACCACCCCTCTTCTAACATCTCATCATTCAAGTGCCTTCCATTTTCACTTTTCGACCACCCTAACTTTTGTTTGCATATTTCTCGTGGTGCAACGATAAAACGTACTTCATATCATCGTTTATCGGTGCTTACTTTCTCATCAATGACTCGCGGTATAACCATTTCTCTTATATCGCCTCGGTCGACAAATGCGTAGCCGTTTGCCTTGTCAGCCATGACGACAATCTGAAATTAGATGGGCTTTCGGGCGCTCAAACCCAAAAAAAAACCTTGGCCATATCCTCCTTTTTCCGCACGTCAAGTGTTGCAAATGAAACCAAATCGTAATCGTTGACGATTTGGCAAATGGCTTCGCTGAGCTTCTGATATTTCTGAAGTTCCGGGATATCCTAAACAACAGTAGAAGAAATAGTGACCGAATTTCTTACGTTTAACATCTCCAACAAGCGACTGATATCCGGCAATTGTGTAAAATACTCTATATCAAAGGGTATGTCATCAGGGAGCAAATCAGCCTTTGAGAGGACGTTCACCTAAAAACGTTGTATAAATACAAGGGGATACAATACCTGTGGCATCTCCAATTGAATCATCACGGACAACGTACTCATCACAACGGAAATGAACTTGGCCGCATCGGTACAGTAAGTCGAGTCGGATAGATGAAGAGCACAGAGTTGCACGCCGCTCTTTTGCAATGATTGGATCATCTAGACATCTCAGTTTTAGGAGATTTATCAGCATACCGAGCAAAAGTCGCCGTCGCTCTTGTAGATTTCTAACTGGCCCGGACAATCAATGATCGCGTATCGATCCCGTGTCGAAGTCAAGATATCCAACAGCCAATCCTTATTTGCCGACAACGTTGCGATGCAGTATCTAAGAAAGGTTTTCTTTTTTATAAGCTTGACATATTTTGAAAACAAGGATAATAAAGTTACCTCAAAGCACCGTTTGGGCCAAGCTGCAACCTGTCCATGACCTCTTCCACAGTTATCAGTTCCCGTATGTCATGATGCACATCATAGGGTGTAATATCATTCGCTGGATCGAGGTTGATGCTAACGTAGTCTCGCTTCAGCTGTGCAAAAACATCAGCCAGTCCGGCACAAAACGTGGACTTTCCGGCACCGGGTGCACCGATTACCAACACTCCATACATTGCCTAAAGCCAGATGAGCATCACTCAATGCCAGGACCGGCAGGCAACCAATCGGTTTATACGTGTCTTTGTTGCAACGCGAAACCACAGAGAAGCCCGTTTATCAATGTACAAATGTTATATGATATGAATGATCAAAAAGTGAGCAAAGACCCGTTATCACAAGCAGAAGCCAGAAGTACAGTTAAATAGTAGTACAATTATACAAAGGGTGGCTATTTCAAGTCAGATCCCTCGAAATACGTGGGCTTCTCAATATTCGCGTATTCTTCAATTACTTCTTGGACTGCTTCGGCAGCGCTATCCATGTCCTCGAGGGTGAAGCCTTCAGCCTTCTTGTAAGGCTCCAGGTAGGATCCCATCTTGCGCATTCGGGTGAACTCGGCGAGTGTGTGGGAAAGCAAGTTGACGGCACTTGTATGATTGGCTAGCATCATACCGGATACCTAAAAGTTGTGATATATTAAAAACAATAAAATCGATTCACATTGACTGTCGAGTTCACAAATGGTGAGCTAGGGGCCCGGCAGATGTGCATCGGGTTGTATTCCATCCACGCCGGCCTAGCGGTTTCGTCGCGCATCATCGTTTGGACCTATAGAATGTATAACCTCGCCAAATATTTTCGCTAATACCTGGGTGGTGGCATTAAAATATTCTTGATTATTTAGTCGTCCTTGCATTATGGCTAGCCCGGAGAGGAGCACACCGGGCTTTGGATTGCGCATCTTTTCAGCGCGCGAGATCTTGAAAAAAAGATCACCAATCGAAAAAAGCAAATCACCATCAAGTTAACGGGCCTCAATAATTGGCGCATCACACCGGCAACATGGGTTGCCCCGTTGAAATCCAGGGCATCTCGTGGGTCGATAACCGGATAAAGAGCTATAAAAAACCAGAGGTGCATTATTTCACAAAATTCTCACAAGTCTGTAGGAATCTGAGCGGCGAAAAGGGCACAAGCGTGGCCAGTAGGGAGCTCATTCGCGTGAATAGAGGCGCTGGGAATCGAATTGTGGCCGTCGACATGGACATGATTTTTGACACCTGAAAAATAAATACCGGCTAGTGGATAGTAATTACCAAGTAATTAATATGCTCGAAGCGATTGGCGTTGATTGATTTGATGTGGTTTCCGGCGACGTGGTGCAGCGCGGTGTTGTCCAAGATGACGACTGCATCCGCTTCTTGAATTAGCCGCGACAACGTCAAAACAGAGTTGTACGGGCTGACGACAACATCGCTGGAGCCGCTCGTTTGATTCGCAAACACGGAATACGTCTGGATCACTTTCTTTGGGTACCTAAACCAATACAGTAAGGAATATGAGGCTTACTCTTCACGGACACGCTCCAGGAAAAAGGATCCCAGACCAGAGCCGGTACCTCCGGAAACCGAGTGTGTTAACATAAAGCTGAAAAAAGAAAATGTATTTAGGGGAATCACAAAGTACCCCTCCAAATCGTCTGCTCGCTCAACTTCGGCGCGTACAATTTCCATGACATCCTCCATAACTTGCTGCCCTTGGAAATAGCCGCTCGCCCAGTTATTACCGGCACCGCCACCATGTTCGCTCATATATGAGCTCGACCTAAAACAGGATATCTCCCTCCAAAGATGACCAACTTTTTGAAAAATTCTGAATAATCGCCTTGGAAAATCGTGTTTATCACACGCGGCTCAAGATCCACCATGACAGCGCGGGGTATGTACCTATTGTGGTCTCCCTGAAAGAAATGTCAAGTCGAGAGGAAAATGGCAAACCTCGCTAAAGAAGACACCAAGACTGTCGTTACGTTCGCGGCCATTTGGCATCTTTTGCGCTACGCCGTTGAGCCCGATGCCATGTTCTTGGGATAAGGTCCTCCAGAAGTCGAAGCCGATTTGATTTCCACATTGCCCAAAATGCAGTCCTATCAGTGAGGACATCTAAAAAAGCCGGATGATTAAGGTACGAGAAAATGAAATATCTCGAAACACAATTTTCGACGACAATTAGTTTCAAAAATCTATGTATCCACACTAAGAAATATAAGCGAATGTATCGAAATGCTGCCAGCCGCTCGGATTTGAAAAATTCGCCATGACCAGAGCACACCTATGCACACAAAATATTGTGGCCGCCCTTCTCCTAATTATTCCGTGAGAATCCTCAAGACGTCCCGGCGAACAGGGATCCAACTGGAACGTTTTTCGCTCTGTTTTTCCCATTTTGACCATTTCCTTACTTTCGAACTTATTCTCTACCTTACCACCGCGCGTCCATGTCTTCTACCCCCGCATATTCCTCGTAGAAAATATTTATTAGACGACGGAACACAGGCATTTAGAAATACGTGTGCCAAGAAGAGGGGTTACAAAAATGTGTTCGTCGTTCTGGGGCATGTTGGGCTTCGCATGGCTGTGGGCTGCTCGGTGCTCATCGTCTGGTGCTGGACTAGTCACGATCGGAAGATTCGGACTCGAGCGATTTGTCAGTCTTGTTCTTCATGTGCTGCTTCACCTGAAACCCCATGGTGTTAGCGCAATGATAACAAGACCTGTGCAACGTATTCCTCGGCGGTCAGTTTCTTCTTTGGAGCAGAAGGCGTGGCGGATGATGTCACGATGGCAGTTACACTAGCCTGTGTCGGCATCACAGAAGAGTTGTTCCTCTGAGGCATTTGCTTTCGTTTCCAACAACCTACCACAAGCACGCTTGGCCCGCTGCTCTTCTCGCTATCCAAAACGGCTTGCTTAGCCATCTTCTTCCTAAATATGCCTGACTTGGTGTTTCTATATTTCTAGACTACTTTTTCCACATGAAGAGCCCGCCAATTGCGAAGCCAATGACGATAGCACAGAGGACCAGAATGCTCAGGATACCGGCGTAGACAACGTTCGATCCAGAACCTTTCTTGCCGTCCGCTTGTTCGATCGCGTCATACTCATTGGCGAAGAACGGGTTGGGGCCCTTAGCGAAAGCCAATTTCTAGGGGGTTTTTTTCATACTGCGCCGTTTTTGAAAATAGGACGGGGGTTGCACGGCTGCTTTCGCTTCAACTTGGGGTTCAACGATTCTTCTTTTGAACACCATGGGAGGCAGGTTGACAACTATAAACGTGGAAAATTCCTTGCTCTACATACCACGTAGAATGGGTCGTAGTCCAGGTGGTCTTTCGGGATATCCTTGTCAAACAGATGGGTAAGGCTCTGGTTTTTATGCTTCTCATCTCGACACGTGGGGATCCTGCGGCAACCCACCCCGCTGAAAAAATTGTTTAGTTTAGGTCAGCCCAAGATTACTCGTTTTTCTCTGGTGTGCACAATTTCTCGCAGTAAGTCTTGTTGACGACAATGAAATGCGTGGCATCGCCCTCGAAGTGTGGGTAGAGGTAAGCCCTAGGATAATCGTTTAGAGATGATCAGCAACTACTTTCGGTCTACAACCCCATCGGAGTCGCAAAGCGGTGGCAGTTCGCACGCTTCGGCCTTGGCGGGATCCTCAATGTATAGGTCGCACCACTATAATGCAGCTTGGTACAAGGGCTGTTAACCTACATTTATAGTGAAGGTCCAGGTCTTTGCATCGGGGATAGGAGGATGACAGACAGGAGCCAAACTAGAAGTAATTTCGGCCGTCTTTTGTGGTAAAATTACGGCTTGGTAGGATCCACTCCTTTACTTCCCCATACGATCCGATTGCGCTTTTGGCAAGGGAAGGCGGCGCAGGTCATAAGATTTCCTTGGAACGGGGCTCCATCCCAGTTGAAGTTCGCTAGAGGGCAGCCATCGTTTACGGATGAACCCGGCGGAATAATGTTTGGGTAGCCCCTAAATATAACTTCACTGGTGAACCGCCGGTGCTACTGTGAGTTTGGCGGGTATCCAAGGCATTCTACAACGGGTTCTTCTTTCCCTGCATTCGGCGTCTTCACCTGGTCGTTTGCTAAATGATCGAAAGTACGAAGCGAGTACGTCAATACTACCTTGGTCCAACACTTGACGCGTGACCACCCGGCTATGGTCGCAGTAGTCTGAGGCCAATATTTCTTCTGGCTTCACACATTTCTCATCCGGCTTTGGCAGAAGACAGACGACCGGGAACTAGAATGCTTGCCTGACTAGGCTGAAGTGACCGACCGGCTTGTTATCAGCCGCTTCCACAGCTAGGCGACTCATTAGGGCAAAGATCAGCAAACGGTAGTAAACCATCTTTGCCGACTGCATGCGACGGGATGGTGGTGTTTGGGTTGCTCATGATTTTACTGGATTTCCATTTCTATTTTTTATTCAGTTACTGGTTCATTCAAATTATTTTAGTCTCGTCTTTTGAATCGCGGAAGCTAATCTCATCTTTTAATTTTGTAAAATAGGCTAATTATTATTGGTGACTGATCTTTCACTTAATATCGCGTTTTGCAATTATTTAGACAAAACCATCTTTATTCTTTCTCATGGGAGCTTATCTCATTTGGGGCGCTGGGGCACCTCTCTGATCTAGCTTTCAATCGATTTTCCGTGTTCATAATCTTTTTCGTTCCCCATCTGATATACCAATATTTTTAGATGTCAGAGCACGCTGGAAAAGTCATCACCTGTAAGGCTGCCGTGGCCTGGGAGGCGAAGAAGCCGCTGTCTATTGAGACGATCGAGGTAAGCCGTACCTTTCCTCCTGGAATCATTTTTCTTCAGGTTGCGCCACCGAAAGCGCATGAAGTCCGCATCAAAGTCCTCTTCAATGCCGTTTGCCACACCGACTCGTACACCCTGGATGGACACGACCCCGAGGGGCTGTTCCCCTCGATCCTCGGACACGAAGGCGCCGGAATCGTGGAAAGCGTTGGAGAGGGCGTGACGGACTTCCAGCCTGGAGACCATGTGATCCCGCTCTACGTCCCGCAGTGCAAGGAGTGCAAATTCTGCAAGAACCCGAAGACCAACTTATGCCAGAAAATTCGCATCAGCCAGGGCAACGGCGTCATGCCAGATGGAACTTCTCGCTTCACGTGCAAGGGCAAGCAGCTCTTCCACTTTATGGGCACTAGCACCTTCAGCGAATACACTGTCGTCGCCGATATTTCGCTGGCCAAGATTGACAAAAATGCGCCGCTCGACAAGGTACCCCAATTTTTTTTGACCTGTTGACCTCAAAGTACCCTAAAACATCTTTTTTTTTCCAGGTTTGCCTGCTCGGCTGTGGAATTTCTACCGGCTACGGTGCGGTCTTGAACACGTGCAAGGTCGAAAGTGGATCTACCGTCGCCGTTTGGGGACTCGGTGCTGTCGGACTGGCCGTGATTATGGGAGCTCGCACGGTTGGCGCAAGACGGATCGTCGCAATCGACACGAATACCGGAAAATTCGACGCTGCCAAGAAGTTCGGCGCCACGGACTGCGTCAACCCCAAAGATTGCCCGGAAGGAAAGAGCTTCCAGTCGTGGCTAGTGGAAGAATTTGACGGAGGATTCGACTACACCTTCGAATGCATTGGAAATATCAATACGATGCGCCAAGCCCTGGAAGCCGCTCACAAGGGCTGGGGAGTTTCGTGTGTTATCGGAGTCGCTGCTTCGGGCCAAGAGATTGCTACACGCCCGTTCCAGGTAGATTTTATTTATTTTCTCGTTAATCCATTCGTATTTTCCAGCTCGTCACTGGCCGCACGTGGAAAGGATCGGCATTTGGTGGCTGGAAGTCGGTGGAATCGGTCCCGAAGCTTGTGCTGGACTATATGGGCAAGAAAATCGAACTCGACGCCTTCGTCACCCACACCTATCCACTCGAGAAAGTAAATGACGCCTTTGACGCGATGCACAAGGGAGAATCGCTGCGAGCCGTCATCACGATCCAATAGTCTAGATTTTATGTGTTTCCTTTTATTGTAATTTTGCTCATCAACTTTTATTGATAATGCTAGTGTTATTCGTGTAATAGTCTTTTGTGATTTTTAAACTTCGGGTTTTCCTCACTTTGCCAATGTTGCCTGTATATTAATAAAAAATAATTCCAGGTATTGAGGATGCTATTGTGGTTGCTGCTGTCAATCTGCAGCACCCACGCCCTCGCTAGCTCGGTCAATCGGTGCTACCCAGGGGTCTTTCCGCCAAAGGGGACCGCAATGAAACTCGATCGTGGCTTGCTACTTTCCGCTCCCTATACGGTAGATATATCGTCTTTCTTTCAAATATGATTTTTCCAGGTCGACATCTTGGTCACCGACTGGATCAACAACCGCATCAACTATTATACGGAAGGCGCCGGGAAAGGGGGCATTTTTGCCAAAACACAGGTGAGGTGTTCCTCCTCACTTTTACGATTTTTAGGATGACAAGGGCTACATCATCTATTCTACACTGGGGTCCATGAATCTTACCTTCAATTCTACAAGTGCGAATGTTTCTTAAAACTGATTTTTTTTTAGCGGGAGAGTGCCGGGCAAATTCCACGGGCTTTCTGCAGGCGATCTATCATTTCCCCGATGCCCTGCGCGAGTACTTCGGCGAGAGGGCTGAGTATGCGGACGAGTTATTGCTGTCTCTAGTTGATTTGAGCGAAAAGAATCCGGCTTATGCTGTAAATTGCCAGAAATATTTACATTTTCGCTTTTATATTTAGATGGGAGAACAAATCGTGTCCGGGGTGCTCGGCGTTGAATGGTTAATGTGCGGGAATAAGGAAGGCACTACGAGCACTTTCCAGGTTTTCTTGCATTGTCTACCAATTTTTGGTTTAGATCAGCGTTGTGGCCGCGGGGAAAAACTCTATTTCTCCTTTTTCCGGAAAGACGAACCCATCACCGTTGTCGATCACTATTACGCACTATGCTAATGGCACTGGTTTGATATGTCGACCAGCGGCCAAACCGCTTCGCGGGCCTTAGGCGCTGGAATGTGGCCCTTGCATGAGAAATTTGCCTTCCCGATAGCTCGGGTCCTTCGGACCCCCTCACCGCTTCCGACCACACGCGCGCGTGCAACTTGCAAGAATGAGGAAATTTGTATTTTTTCACATTATGCAAATTAGCCCTCAGGGATCCCAAAAATGAGTAAAACCGGCTTTAACTTTGTAAACTTGTATTTTATCGAAATTCTGCGAACGCCATCGGAAACAGAAGGGTCGATTCCCCCAAGTGACGGAGAATTGGGACGTTTTGGACACGGGAAGGCCCTCAAATCGGGTCTCGAAACTGACATCCACACACACACACAAAGATACACGCCAAAATTATACAGGGTGTCCCAATAAAAAAGGTCACGCTGGTATTTTGTCATTTCAAATCCGATCGACTTGAAATTTTGAACAGGGCTGCGGAAGGCAATTTAAAATGTTCACAGAAACTTTCAGCCCGATCGGAAGAGTAGTTTTCGAGTTATAGCAAAAATAAACTTTATTTTACGTTTCTAACCTGGATTTCGCCGGAATTGAGCCTTGGAATGTATGGCAAAAATGAAGCGCCGACCCTTTTTTACCCGAGAAAATTTTTTATTTCGTAAAATTCGTCTTGGAAATAGGTTGTTTAAGTAATTTTAACAAGGTGTTAACGTTCCCGATGTTAAGAAGAATGAGAGATTTAGGGCCCAAATTGATGTTAATTGATGCAAAGTCCAAAAAGATAGCCGAAAAAATGAAGCAAAAGTGTTGAAAAAAACAGTCTTTTTGCTATAACTCGAAAACTACTGCACCGATCGGGCTGAAAGTTTCTGTGAACATTCTAAATTCCCTTGCGCGGCTCTGTTCCAAATTTCAGGTCGATCAGATTTGAAATGGCGAAATGCCAGCGTGACCTTTTTTATTGGGACACCCTGTATAAGGTAGGATTCTTTCCATTTCCCTAGATGCAAATTCGACATCTGACTTTGATGTAACGTTCACCTTCACTTCTTACGGGTCTTTTGATCCGGAAAACGCTCAATTCAAGGTACAATTTTGCGTTTCGGTGCTTATCTTTTCTTTAGCTCCCCAGAGGTACTTTCTGCCCGGATCTTCCGCAAGTAAAACCTCCGCTCGAGAAGGCGCTCCCCGAAAAATTCTCCGCCGTCGTGCAATTGTCGCAGGATATGAAGACGTGGTCTGCGCCAAAGGTTTTTCGCCGCCTAGTAAAATAACGCATGCAATCCAGTTGCTCTATGCTAGTCCTTACGTCGCAGTGGCTTCCCAGACGAATGGGAAGATTCCTCTATTTAACCAAGATCTTCCAGCGCAGACCATTGCCGTTACTCACGATTATTCGACAGGTTGATGTCTTTCGAATATGGACAATCGTTTTTCAGGGTACGAATACCTGTTCGCCGCGAACGGCGGCTGCCTGGAGGTGCAGCCGATCGACGGCAAAGCCCCTGACCTTGCCGGCCAAACACTTGGGGCTGCCATTAACCTTTTTGTTCCAACAAAAGTCTCCAGCTGGTCCGCATATGAGGATGTGAGTTTGGTTCCCAATTGTATAGCATACGAAACTATGGTAAAATCAGTGGCAACGCTCGCCGATGCTTCGCACATCTCTATATTGTAGGTCAAAGTGGCGGAGGGCACTCTGTCAGTTTATCGTGGTGTTTTCGACAACGATAAGACCTGCGAAGTCCGTCTTCTCAATAATGCCACGCTTTATGACGTAACGCACTTCCAAAAGGTGAGACATTCATGGTTTCATAATCAGAAAATTTCTAGGATGGGGCTACCTCGAAGCCGGACTCTTACTATCGTCCGCTCGTCGATCAATCCTTGAACCTGCAACCGTTTGGTCGAATTGAGAACTGCTTTCCACGACGCGATAATACCACCTTCGCTGTCACTTTTGCTGAACGTAAGTTTTATATCCGTTCGGCCTCATTTCCACTACGAATTTCGTTTCGAAAATGAATTTCAGGTAAATTTTCAACGGTGAATGCCGAATTCGTGGCCCTCGAAACAGCGCTGAAAGCACAGATCCAACAACTAAAGCCAATTTCCGCTGGACGGATCTCCATTGCATTTGTAAGGAATTGATTTTTCTGCTGCTTAAATTTTTTCTAGGTTCCTTCCGCCCATGATGATCTAGTGGCGCTCATCACGTTGGCTGATGCGCGGACCGACCCTGCTGCCCCGGTCAGCTCAAAGATTGCGGTAAGTGAAATTTGGCATGCTGATATTTTACTTTAGGAGACCTCTGTTCCTGATTTTATTGCCGTCTTGAACGCCACCATCGCAGGCGACAATTGGACTGTCAAGGTTTTGGACGCAAAGAATGTGACACAGGTAAAGTCTTGCTCAAAAATTTTACTGATCGCGTTTTCAGGACTTTGTTGTGCGGAAGCAATCGTTCACTGCCTACCCGGATGTCTCGAACAAAGCCGACTTTGTCGGTTTCAGCGGAGGCTCAATGTAGGGCATTCTCCTCGCATCGTATATCCTGCTTTAGGACCGTGCTGGCAATTTCGATGTTCCTGATCGGCGTGGCGATCGGCGCAGTCGGCGTCTGCTGGCGCACCAATCGTGCCGGAATCCAACAAATCGCCTACCAAGTATTTGAATAGCTACTTCACTACTGTTTCTCCTGACCGCCGACTTCTTGCGATGTTGGTGCCAATCGAATCCTACTTCTCCCTTCTCCAAGTGCTATTCACCCAATGCCAGTATGTTCTTTCTTTCCCAATGGTACGATTGTTGCTGTGACTGTCCCTCCCCTTTTTTATCTTCCCACTGTGCAACTTCTCAATCTTGTGATACGTTGTCTGGAAACGCGTGTATATTCCTGAATTTAGTTTTTCATTGTATTACCGATTGTGGCATAATTTATTGTGATACTCCTTCCGCAAATGTGCATACACCGATGATAAATCATAACTAGTGATTGGTTTGATTACTGGAATGGAAGTTTAACTTAGTTATACCAATCATATTGCATTTGTGGCGCGTCTTGATTACAAACAAGCACTTTAGGATGGGAAACCCGGTAAGGGCTGCCTCATCGGCCACAGAACGCGCCCTGAAGATCGTGGAGAGGTCTTCACGAGTGCGACTGCAAGATCTAAGGGACAACCTTGGCGCTCGCACCGAAGGGCGCCAGCAGACGAATGTTCATAACCAGGTTTGCAATTTTTTTGTTTTTAAGACTTTTTCAGCATGGTCACACAATCGGGCAACTACAACACGCAGCGAAACCGCCGTTAGGATGGATTTGGGGCGACTTCTTCAGACCATGGCAGCGAATGTTCCCAGGAACAAAAAACTTCAACGCAGATATCAAGTGAGTTTGCAGTGTGCTTTTATGTGGCTGTGAAATGAAAAAAAAGCTGGCTGCTTTTCCACGCATTTTTTTTGAGGTTGTTAAGCCGGAATCTAAGTTTTGACCCCAGCTCAGTCTTGACAGGCGCGGGCGGTCTATCAAATGGATGAGAGAACAGATGTCAGCCACCTTACCTTCCCCTTGCCAATCCCATAAAGCGCCCAATTCTCATTCTTTCGGTCTTCGCCTTTGCTGCAATCCCAGATGCTTTGCACGCGTTGCCGAAGCCAGTTGACCGCGTTGTGAATTAGGCTTAAATTAAAGCATAGTCCTCGGTGTATGGGGCCGGCGTGTAAAATCAGTTGTAAGGTCTCCTCTCCCGGACAGCTGTCCCGCGCGGCCCCTCAATGTTGTCAAGTTGGCCCCACACATGTCAACACACTGGGTTTGAAAGTGATCGCTTGGATGTGCAGCTCTCGATCGTTGAAACCAAAGCTGCCCAGAAAATGAGCTCAAAGTTCAGTGTATCATTCCATGTTTCAGTTTCCGACGAGAATACATCCCGTTGTCTTTGATCGAATTGGCACGGCTGATCGACCTGGGTTGGATTGACGCTAAAAAGGTATATTTCGCAAGTAATTTTAATCATTGTCAAGCACCTTCCCGAAGATGATTTGCGCAGAAATATTTTATCGGATTTCAGACAAATGATTTTCGCACAGCTAATCGCCTAGTAATTCCAACCATCCTTTTTTTAGCCAATCGACGTTGTGGCTCTTTGTGCGACACGCAAGTTCAAGATCGAGCCCCACCTACGACAATGTGGCTTCGACTTGACCCCAGAGGGAGCTGACGCCTGGAAGTACCCCGTCGATATCGAAGTCCAATGGGCTAGCCAGAGAGCAATTGCCGCTGTCGAAGCCGCGGGTGGCCGCATCAGAACGGCCTATTACGATCCGCAGAGCTTGGAGGCAGCAAAGGATGCAAAGTCTTGGTAATGATCGTACTTCTCACCCGATCTCTGTTTAGGTTCCAATCAGGACGTCCCGTACCGCGAAGGACTGCACCACCACCGTCGCTCGTTGCCTATTACACAGACCCAATTAACAGAGGGTACTTGGCAAAGGTGAGCACTATTTTCTACATCTGAAATTGGGGAAACGCAGTATTCCGGAACTATAAGCATCCTAAAACTTACAATATATATAATCGCTATAATCAGTATTTTTCAGGGATCTGACCTGACCGAAGCCATCAAGCGACTATCTCTGACTATGGGCCACCCAGCTCAAGTTTCGAATTTCGCCGAATCGAAAGCACCGAACCAGGTCGGTTTTCCTAACATAACGCATTTTTATGCGTATTGATTTAGTCTTCAAAACGATTCATTTTCAGGTCTTCAATGGGCTCCCTCCAGGTGCGCTTGTCTCGTTGCGGGATCGCAAAGTGTTGATGCCATCAAGCCCTGCCATTCGCCAGTACTATGAAGAAGGGCTTCGATCTGATCGCCCGCACCCATGATTGTTGCCCTATCTCACACTCTGTTCTCGATCCGGGTATCGCGTATAATATCATTACTTCTTATTCGTTAATTTTAGGCCAGTTTGTTTTAGTGGATAGCGGCTCTCTGTTAAATAAGTGTTTGTTTGTTGGTCCGTGCTTGTTTATGATTTCGCAATCTGATTCTTTCCAGAATCTGTTAAAGTTTTTCGTTGATCCCTCGGTTTTTGTAGGGGTGAATAAAGCGATTACACAACGTAAAGCGCGGCGTGAGGCAAAAAATGGGCAACATAAGAGTGGGGGTTCAGATAACAGGCGGCGGCCGCATTTTCTGATTAGCCGGACAGGTTGGCTTGCCTGACAATGGGGGGTGTTATCACTAGTAGCTGTTCGTAGAACTTCAGGGGGATTCTCGGGGAACGTATATTCAGGCATAATCGACATGACGACAGGAGGAGAGGAGCAGCAGTGGCAGGTTGTGGGCGTGGTCTGAGGGATGCGCGAAGACGCCAGCCCCTCCAAGGGCTGCTGCTTGCTACCAACCGGTGAGTGTTCTGTGTGCGTTTTTAGATTTCCTGGATTATCTGCTTTACTGCTCTAGTCGTTCGCTTAAAATCCTCTTAAAAACGCGCCGGTGTTTGGTACTGGTGTCCTTGACGTAAGCAAAAATTCCCAAGAAAACTATAGCTGTTCCGTGCTGGCCCCTTTAAAATAAATTTCCAGAGTTGAAAGGTCGCTTGGCATTTATTCCCCCGGGTTCTTGCAGAGGCCCTTTAATTTGCAATACAACTGTCTTTCGGTTAAGCTGTCTGGGATGCCCAAAACAGATACAACCACCCACATCACTCGGCCCGCTTATCTGTCACCACTTTTAGACTAAAACCGTATGCGATCGGTGGGGAGGAGAGGCCCCCCTATTCTAGAGAATTGGCACCGAAACACGACGGTACACAATGCCAGCTGGTGGTCCGGAAATTGTTTTTGGCCGGTTTTGGTTGATTGGACCAGTTTTCTTTGGAATTTCCGCTCCCGCGACACGCAACGCACGCGCACACGCTGGATCACCGTGAAAAAGGAAGGCTGTGCATTGCGTGACGCGGTCGCGGCAAATTTTATAGCCAGGAGCCAGGCAAATTCTATTCTATAACAAATTCTATTCTATTCTATGTCCAAGCCTAGATCTGACGTAGACAACATATAATCGTCATATTACTGTATCTTACGATATAATTGTTCGCGCGTTTTTTCGGGCGGGTTTTACGCTTCGCCCCCATTCTTTAAAACCTTCGAAGTTTTTAAAAATCCCATTTTTACAACGATTGCATCCCCCCGTTATTTCTCAATCACTATGTAACTTATGCGACAATATGTTCCGTCGTCTCATGATCTCGTGAAAAAGACCCACAAACTGCTAAAAACTGATAAGCCAATTGGGAAAATATTGCCCAATTTCACCTGTCAACGCTCTCTTTCCCCGCTTGCGTCATTTGGCTTCAATACTACACGCTTTATACGCATCGATTGCATATTCTAAGGGTATTGCATAATATACATTTCAGGCTGCCATGTTTCTGCTGCCGAATCAGAACGATCGATTCGAAAGTGACGAATTTCTAAGGGATCTTCGCGGCGGGGCCCATCACATCTGCCGTTACGTGGTACCGTAGCCCGGCTGTCGTCTTATCGTATCCTTTGGAGAAAAAAGCTGCCGGGGAGGCAACAGGCTCATAAAAGCGGGTCGTTGGAGTTTTGGGGTACTCGGAAAATAGCGGCAAAATGTGATGCTCAATTTCTCAAATGGTGAAACGGCTTATATCGTTTGGGTTTTTCTGTTGGTATACGGTTCCATGCAGTTTGGGGGGAGGACCGATTTTTTTGTATCTAGAAACGCCTAGTAGCGCAATATAATTGTGTTAATAGTGTTTTTAGCAACACTTTAACTTGATGTCGTGGAAACACTATCCGAAAATTTTGAAAAAGGTCGAAAATTGGCCATTTTGTTCGTAAAAATCGATATCCTTGTATTTTAACAATACTTTGCATAATTTCGTACGTCGTACGTTTAGCGATAGCAAAGAACAGTTTAAAAACATCTATTCACCTTTTTTTGAAAAATTTAATTTTATGGAAAAAGTGGAACTCTAAATTTCTGAAAAATTTCGATGTTTTAGGAAATCCCGCACGCGTCGATGCCCGATCGGCGCACCCAATTTCGGCGTGACTACGAGGCGGGCAGAATTAGAGTGGTTAGTTTGAACTTAAATATTTTCGGGACTCGTAATGGCGGCAGAAAACGGCGCGTGTCACGACTTCTCAGTCCCTTTAAAGCCCCCTTGGAATGCGCTGGGTCAGCGCGAACACGGCGCGATCAAGAAGGGGAGGATGTCCTTGCACTTGGGTGGGAAGCGGTGTCGAGTGGCTGCTCATAGGCTGCTCGCGTGATTATGATCTGCCAACGCTGAACGGGGTGACGGCCTTCCCTTCAGAAGATGCGCTCGGTAGATACGACCTTTTTGGGGGCAGATGCGCGCTCCGCGCTGACACGCCTCTTCATTCTGGCCCGTGTCCGTCCCCCCGGTACGCGTGTGTGCCACCAGGAATGTCGCGGAGAAAAATGGCTGCCCTGGGGCGAGGGATTTCAGGGAGTAGAACGCGGTTCTTTTGCATTTCCGGGGTGTGGGGAGCGAGACGGGGTTTATAAACTGATTTTTTGCTATTCCTAAACTAAAAACTATCGAAGAATTATTTTTAAAATACATAATAATGAGTTTTCATCGAAAGGGTGATTTTCGACCAAAATTAAAAAATTTAAATTTCTAAAATTTCTAAATAGCCTTTCCGCTTAAACAACAACAAACAAAGACAACATTTAAAACAAAAAACTAACTTTAAACATATTAAAGTAAAAGTAAAAAGCCTCATTAAACTAAAAAGTCATGAAAAATAGGGTGTAACGTGTCGGCAATTTTTATTTTTCTAAATCTTATAGGCATTCGGCAACGGCGTCGGGCCCACACTCAGCCTGGCCGGCGAGCGCAATTTTGAAAATGGAAGGGTTAGTGTTCTTTTGAAAGATTAAAAATAATTCTCAGTATACAATCCTCTCGGAGCCGTTCGTCTTCAATGGAATATTAGTGATAGCGAGAGGGCATATTGAGGAGCATACGCTTGAGGGACGCATCCGAATAGAACAGACGCAACCCACAAGGTTCGGATACTTACCTGATGCGCACCTATCCATAAATGGGTAGGCTATTATTTTTTGAAAATTACGATTTTTTTGAAAAGTGAGTATATCGAAAGCTTTAGTTTAGAGAAGTTGGTTGTTGTGTATCCGGGGAATTGCGGGGGGAAACCAACTTTTTTCCTATCGGGCCTGGTGGGGATGGTAACGAAATATAAAGTGTTTTCACATTGTTTTTAGCAAAATTTAAGCCTATTTGAATCGGAAAAACTATTTTTAACAAGTTAGAAAAACGCTTGAAAAAGTCGAAGATTTGGTCATTTTTGACTGAAAAAATTGGTTTATCGACCTAAAATTAAATTTTTTAATTAAATTTTGTAACGGTTTTATGTTTAGGAATAGCTATAAACAATTTAGAAACACTTCCACTATTTATATAAAAAATCTAGGCTTGGGCGGAAAAAAGCGGTCCCCCCTCCGGGAATACACAAGAACCAGGAAGTTGGCTTTTCGACAATCGTGATTGTCAAAAAAGAATGTTGAAAAATCTATATAAAAATCTATATTTAGAAGTGTTCTCGAACCCACACCGTCGCAACTCAACGAGATGGATCGGCTTTGTGGCCTTTACAATATTTCATGAGATTTCGGGCTTTGAACTAGCAATTTTAAAATCTTAAATACCAAATATACTTTCACCGGTATTTTCCTTTGATGTTTTGATTTAAAGGGCTGCCGACGGCATGTGTCGATCCCCCCTCATCAACAAATTGGCAAGTAGCCAACAGGGGATAGAACGCGTCCACGGCAGAGGCGCAGAGACATTTTCTTTTCCGCGCGTAACCGATTGACTATGCCGTCGGCATCCCTTTAATGATTATTTCTGCATGACGAATGTTCTCAACTAATCAGCTGGTTAAAAACGTTAAACTATCAAAAATTAATCTTGCCTAAGCCAAAAACTTCCAAACTATTTTCAGGGATATTTATGGGTATTGTTTTTCGCGTCTCACTGATGTAACAAATTTTTATGCCTATTGCACATACAGCGAATGAATCTTTTGTCATGAACAACACAAAAATTCTGATCGGGTAAGCCATGCTTTCAATCGTGTGTTAAACATTTATGGCTATGTACATCAGCTTATTACGAAAAGCACAAGCAAAAACTGGATATCATCGCCTGGAGAGGGCATGGTTGAATTGGTGGGCAAACTTCTGCTCGATCTTCGCCTTGCGCACCGCGTCCAGATGTGCCGAGATGCGGGCCACCGTACGTTTGTCGAGGAGCTTTTTCTAAAAAAGCACACAAATAATCAAATCATAGGCTGCTCACCTCCAGTCTGTCACGCGTCTGTTTGCTAGCCGGCACATCTCGCTGTCTTTTCTTGGTGCGTCCGCCTGGCTTTTTCTGGACGGAGCCGCCGCCCAAATCTCGGCCGGTAGCCATCTAAAGGAAGTTAAGGTCAAAATTTGAGGTTACATCAAGTCTACCTCGACATCGCGCACAAATTCAGCGTCATCTTCCGCTTCTGGATTTGGGACGATGATGTCTAGAAGGGCAGCATAATGCTGTGCTCATGAAAAGATACCCGGAGATTCCTGGAATGGGAACCCTTCATCGTCTCGCGGCACAATTTTTCCATGGATCGGGCATCTAAATATTTATAATATTCATTTTCTGATCCATTTTTTTACCTCTCAACATCCATCCTCGGGCACAATTTCCCGCTGCTCAACCGTGCTTTACAAGCCTGCAAAAAGTAAAGTAAACAGAAGGGATAATGGAGTACCATTGTCGGGACGACGGCTTTTCCAATGAAGGTGATGACGCGCGTCGTGTAGACTGACGACTGTTCTTTGGAAGTACTATAAAACAAGGACTTCTAATGATAAAAAAATTACATACTCTCCCTCGTCCGGTGGCCGCCAAAAGCGATGGCAATCGGCATTGTTTTTAGGGACCTTAAGCAATTTTTTCATAAATAAAATTAATACTCTACATACCTCGATATCAGCCGGCGGCTCCTCACCCCAATATTTGAGATCGAGCCCGTAAGGTACTGTCGGCACCAGCGGTTCTTCTACAGTCATTTTCGACGTCTGCGGCATGTCCATTTGGCTTGAGCCTTGTCCATCTTCCATTTTCCGGATACGATCCAGGATCACCAGCGGTACAGAATCATCAAGCGGGGCGACAAACTCCTCGACTAAAGCACGAAACACGGTTCCTTGGCATGATTTAGACGTTTATTGGGTTTTTCCACTTGCAATATAGATAAATTTTAGTAAGATAGTTTACTACTAGAAAAGCACCGTTCAAAAAATACTTGGTTTTACGTTATCTGACGTCATCGAAATTATCAATGCAATTTTAACTTCCAAATTCATCGAAATCCCCCCTCCCGAACATGCGAAAGAACTGGAAATACTTTTGTGATTTAGAACCACCTTCCTTCTCCGGAACATCCTCAAAATCGCTGGCCTCGTCACTCGAATCATCATCCCGCGACGGCTTTTCAGGAATTCGTAGGTCATTGATCCGGAGTCGCTCTTCTTCAATTCTAAAATAAAATCCATAAACAAAGGCATCTTCTCTTGATGTACCGATTATTTATATTGAGAAGCGGCGCGCAGTCCTCTTGTTTCGCTCCAACACTCGCCATCCGCGTCAACCAACTGAAAATAATGATCAAAAGTGCGTGAAAAGGCCTAAATACCGAGCGATGTTTTTCCTATAAAAATCGAGCATCGATCGGCCATCCCGGACTGCCGAGACCAGCGCCTCATTTTCTTTTGACAACTTAATAAAAATGCAAAAAAAAATGGTAAAACAAACTTTAACACGAGGTAGTGCTTCTTTGAGATTAATCGAGATGGAATGCGCGTCAGCGTATCCGTGTAGGCGCTAAATTTTCGATAAATTTTCATAGTTTTAGATTCGCCAATTATTGCCACTAGCAAGTACCCCATCGGAAGTTGAAGGTAGACAATCAACGGCAAATGCTTCTCCCTCAAAATCCTCGGCGAAATTCGGCACCAATAGATTCACGGCAGAAGACACCTAGAGAAAAGAATGTGGCTCGATGCATTTCTAAGGCACCTCTTTCAAACAACGCTCAATATCCGCGTGCATCATCTGGAACTTGGCCATCACCTGTTGAACGGCCTAAACAATAATACTCATTTTCTATTCCTTTCCTACTTTAGCCGTCTTCTCTTCCTCCTTCCGCTTCTCTTCTTCTAGCTGCTGGCGTTCGATTTGTAGACTTGCTGAGGCGCTTTGATAGTCCATCGACTTGGAGTTCGCCAGAAAATGCGGGACATTCTTCAGCCGTTCGTAGCCTTCCGAGAACTTTTCGTGCCACACCTGAATCGACACTAACGATATATTCAACTCTACAAAACCTTGATCTTCTTGATTGCGTCCACCTTCAGATCCCTGGCCTCCGATTTTGGCTCGGGCAATGGCCGGTGCAGAATGTCCAATTCGCAAAAAATTATCAGCACCTCCTGAGCACGGGTGTAATCCGAAAGCCTGATTCGCTCACTTGTAAATTATCGACCACGCGGGAGCGCCAAGCGTGAGCCCGATGGAAGAAATAATCCAACAGAGATAAAGCCAGCTAAACATAAAGCTAGAAACGTGTCTAAAAAGTACCAGGCGCTTAATGCAGTCGGATTTTTCGGCCTCTTGCAACAAATGGTCGACTAGGGCGGCGTTCCAATCTAAATTTGAGTCGCTGGAATAATGATTCTCCCAAACCAGGCTTATTTTTGACGACTTGGCGGAGTTCGCGAAAGGATTTGTCGTCGAAATCGATTGCTTTGCGGCCACCCTCATCGCTCTAACTATATAAATGAGAATAAGACGAGCTAACCTTTCTGATGACTCTGTTTAGCAAAGTCGTTGTCTCCTTGATGCTGGCCATTTAGTTCATTAAATTTTTTTTAATTTTTTTTTACAAAGCGTTAGACGATCAAATAGCCCTTTCGAAACCCGATGCAATGCACTCGTGCTGTTCAACCGTCTGATGTATCGTTGCGGAATGAGCTTGGGCAATCAAAAAAATATAAAATTGTTTTTATTTCACGTTTTTTATTTAGATTCATAAACACGTTTTGTTCGTTGATAAGTGAGTGTGGGCAGGGAATGTAGCGGCCACCATCGTTCGCGCAACCTCATGGATAGTTCGCCATCAGCTCGGTGATCGCAGCTTAAAAAGCTCATTTTGAAGGGCCTCTGGGCCTGATCTTACCGATATTTTTGGCGTTGAGGGGTTCCGGTGGGTGGATGACTCTGAATGGGCGTTATCCTCCTTTTTGGATCATACCCAACATAGGCTTTTGGCAAATATTTTCCCGCGCGTATCTCCTTGCCAATACCTCGGTAGTTCTCTAAAAACAGTTTTTCCTAGCTTGGGTTTTGGACCAACTATTGTTCGCCGTACTGGAAATCCGTTCATTGTGAAGCTCATCAAAATAGTCGTGGAGTTGCTTCTTGCCTTCTCGCTGGATCATTAGTCTAAAAATGGTCCGTTTCTGCTGAATAATAATAGCTTTTAGGCGTACCCATGATAGAGATTGACCAGACAGAATCCGATCAGGATGTTCAGGATAAAGATGAACCCCGCAACTATGACAAGTAGAACACCCCATGTCTCGAACGTTGGCGTGGTGTCTAAACTTGTTTTTCCGAATCAGAAAAGGCTCCTACTGCTGGGGCCTGCTGGGTCAACGATAAAACGGAGACTTCGTGTATCGGGCTGTAAGTTTTAATATATAGCGATCCTATGTAAAAACCTTAGTATCGGTTGACAGATCCCCGGATGGCGACTCCTTCGTTTTATCGGGCTGAAGCGGCGATACCCTAAGTCAGTCGAACGATGCGTTGCCAGGAGGGCTTACTCGGTACTGGGGGATATCTCCGAAGTAGTTGTGGGATCCGTTTCTGACGGGTCACTGACTTCTGGGGTATCGCTAGACGAGGGCTCAGGTTCCTCCACGGTCGTCTGCTACAGTTATTTAGTTTAGAAGCTACTGGCGCCTTCACGTAAGGGTCTATCGTACTCCCGTCAGTCGTTTCATTCACTTCCAGTGTAATTCTCCCGGATGGCTCCTCCGTATTTCTCAATTGCCCATCAACAGGTTCCACCGTAGATGACAGCTAGAATAATTTTATTGAGTAGCGAGACTTTTTAAGCTTGAGTCTACTTTGAATAGTTTTCCACCTACGCTTTGCTGTTGAGCAAAAGTCTGAACGGTTGCATAGATGAGGCATAGACATAAAGCTAATCTGATGTTGCCCAGATGGTAACCGAACGTCCAAAACATTGGTTGGTAAATGCTCCGAATTTTTGTGTGTATTTCATCAAGGAATCTATGCAAATTCTTTCACAAGGCTCTCAAACCCGCTTGGCAACTAAAACCTTCTAGAGGCTGGGTTGCCGACCCCCTTTCCAGTTCGAATCCTCTTCGCCGGGGGTCTTCCCCCTTGGTGATTGGCCCCACTCGTAGCCCATACGAAATTTTTTAACTGCTTAGACCGCCCCCAACGATAAGGACTTGAAGTATTCAAAATGACTACTAATCTATTATCAAGTTGTGTGGGTTTTCGGCTTACTACGAGATCGGGAAGTGGGTATTTCAGCTCTAGAATTCTTCTCCTAACTGCCTTCTTGTCCGTTGATCCCAATACACTTTTCTTTTTCAGAATTGTTTGATGGTATTGACCCGCGTTACGTTCTTCGCCTCGCGACGGCCCCTAATCTTCCAAAGTATCGTGTCGGGCTGCATCGCTGCCAGCGGTGATGCGATGAGCCAGCTGGTGATCGAAGGCACCACGCTTGACCGATACGACGTGGTCCGGACTAGTCGATTCGCCTTCCTCGGGACCTTCCTTGTGGCTCCAGTGTTGTTTCACGTAAGTCTCATCTTCTTCTGTTCCCAAATAGACAACAAGTTTTTCGCAAATTTTTTTACTGCTTTCGAGTGAAGCGGAAGCGGATCCGTAAATTCAAAAACGAATCACCCTGAAAAAATACGCGTTTAAGATCCAAAATCGGAATCACTTTCAAACAATCCAAACTGAAAAATTCTTCTGAGAAACTGAGAAATATCTTTTTGATAATTATCAAAAAGACATTGTTTTGGTTGGGTTATCAGTTTTTCGTAATCAGCGCAAAAAACTGAACCAAAGAAATGAGGTTTTGGCCATTGATAAGTGGGGCCAGCAAACTTAAGTAGCGCCCAATTCTGTTTCCAACGTTCCTTTTTAGTGGTTCCGCACCTTGGACCGTCTCCGCTTCGGACCACCTGTTCTTCACCCCGTGCAGCGCGTCCTCGTCGACCAGCTCCTTTTCGGGCCGGTGTTCAGCACTTGTTGGCTGACTTCACTCCGCATCCTCGAGGGCCGCTCCTGGGAAGACAACTTCAAACTGCTCCAGCGCGATTGGTGGCCGTTGTGGAAAACTGGACTCTGCTTCTGGCCGATCGTCCAGCTGCTCAACTTCACATTCGTCCCGCTCAACAATCGCGTAATAACCACCAATGCCGCGGGGCTCATCTGGAACTGCTACATCTCCTTCAAGACCCAAAAAGCTGTCATTTGATGATTCGGTTGCTCTATGTCTATGATGCTGCTTTGTAGAGATTCTCGCATGCATTTGTTTGACTAATCATTTTTTCATGCGTTCATTTTTAACAGTTGTGTGATATTTCGACCTCAGGTCCTCCTCACTTTACTCGCGTCGATTTCTATATCGGGTCCTTCTCTAGTCTTTCTTCCACGGCTAAATTTCTTGTTTCAGGTGATGGCCTCGTTTCGAAAGGAAATGCCCGTTTCGGGTCTTCTCAAAGACTCGACAACGGGCGAACCGAAGAAATCCCGAGGCGAATATCGCAAGGAGAAGGATCTCGAAGAAGAAAGAAAGGTGTTTCTTCGATATTGGTATTTCATGCTCTTTTAGGCCGGTACGGCTCCTGCTATGGTGGACGTGGACACTGGACGGGACATCAATCCACATATTCCCCAATTTATCAGTCAGACGCCTTGGTATGTGCCGTCGGAAGGGCCGACACTCAAGGTAATTATTATTAGACAACGGGTGATAAAACGATTTTTAGCATCAACGTCCGCATCCCGAGCGTCAGTCCGAACTCTCTCAAGTCGACGAATGGTATCAACGCGGTACGACCGGTGTAGCGGCTACCAAATTCCGAAAAGGTTCGTTTTTAACAAGACCCATTTCTCGAGCACGATTGTAATTTCAAAAAAAAAAACCCCTGCTTTTCAGGAGCCTGTGAGAACTGCGGAGCTATGACCCACAAGAAAAAGGATTGTTTCGAGCGACCTCGCAAGAAGGATGCAAAGTAATTTTGGCCATTTGTTATTTACATTTTTTTATTAGGCGTACTGGCCTTGACATTGCGGCCGACGACTACCTCCAGCCGAAACTCGCTCTCGGTTTTGACGCAAAACGCGATCGGTGGAACGGCTATAACCCGGAAACCCACAAAGAAGTCGTCAAAGAATTCGAGCAGCTCGAAGAAGCCAGGAAACTGATCAGGGCTGAAAAGGTGGGATTTTTATTATCGATCTTATTTTGGTTTGGCAGATGAAAGAAGAAGCCGCTCTTGGAATCGCAAAAGAAGAGGGAGAGGCTGAAGAAGAAGCCGGAGAACATGTCGAACACGATGAGGACAAATACGCCGAGGACGCTGATATGGCTGGTGTGTCTGTCGACATGGACAGTCGAACAAGAATTACGGTAATTCATTTAATTAAACTACAAATCACTTCATGCAGGTCCGAAATCTGCGCATTCGAGAAGATACCGCCAAATATCTATACAACCTCAACGAAAACGGACCATATTATGACCCGAAATCACGTTCGATGAGGGAAAATCCTTTCAGGTATGGAATATATGATTAAGGCCGACACTGCTTTTAGGGGCTAAAAGGAAAAGAGGCGGAAGCAGCAAAATTCCAAGGCGAAAACTTCATCCGATACACGGGTGAAGTGACGGAGGCCAACGAGGCACAGCTTTTTGCCTGGCAAGCAAGAGCTCAGGTTGTGTTTGCGACCGCATTTTTTATAACCTTACTTTAGGGCATTGATGTGCACTGCATCGCTGAACCGACGAAACTCGAGGCGCTCAAGAAGACGTACGAAAAGGAGAAAAGCTCTGTAAAAGACGACACAAAGCAGGTCAGTCAGATTCGAAAATAGTCAACTCCGGTTGTAGATGTTAGTCGAGAAATACGGTGGTGCCGAACACTTGGAAGCCCCTCCAAAAGAGCTACTTCTTGCCCAATCCGAGCGTTACGTCGAATACTCGGCAAAGGGCAAAGTGATCAAAGGAGAAGAGCGGCCACTTGCTAAAAGTATCTACGAGGAGGATGTGTAAGCCCCTTTCTGAATGTTTTAGCTATTTTTATTTTTAGCTATCCCGGCAACCATACAACAGTCTGGGGTTCCTACTGGCAAGACGGGAAGTGGGGCTTCAGATGCTGCCATCAATTTATGAAGCAGGTATCGTTTTTCCTCTCAAGATGTTTATTCCTGACTTTAGGCATATTGCATTCCGGTGAAGAAGAAGGACTCAAAGGCTGAAGATGAAGAAACTAAAATAGAGGTTGCGCCCCCACCTCCGGCCACCGTTGTGAAAACTTCCGGTTTGGTTGTTTCGTTGAGGCTAATTCCAGTATCTAGAGCCCAAGCAAGAGGAAAAAGCAGATGCTTCATCAGCCAGTGAAGCCGAGGAAGAAGAAGCGAAAAAGGAGGCCGGATCGGGCGAAGAAGAAGAAGAAGAGGTCGAAGAAGTCGAAGAGCTCGATAGTGAAGCCGAACGGGAGCGACAACAAGAGATCGCCGACGAAAAACGAAAGTGTATGGCCTATATACGGTTTTAATCGCTTTAATTTAGTTGAGGACAAACAGAAGAAGCGAGAGCGAAAACGGGAGAAGAGAAAGAGAAAGAAGGAGCGTCAAAATAAGGAAGGAGGCCGCAAGCGGAAACACAGGTTGTTTTATAAACCAGGCTGACTATACCTGTTTTAGCACTTCTGATTCTGATTCGGATGCCTCGGATTCCGAAGACAAGAAGAAGCGAGAACTGGAAAAGGCGCTCAAAGAAGAGAAGAAGAAACGAAAGAAGGCCCAGAAGGAAGAGGAACAGGTAATGCTTTTGTGAACTCAGTCTCTCTCCATTGTGCGCTGTCTGTCTCTCTGTTTTCTTTTTGAAACGACTTTTTTAGGATGAGAGGAAACGCAAGTACAACTCGAATTACGAGATCAAAGCCCCGACAGAAGCCCAGGTCGAGGCGTTCAACCTCACACGAATCCACTCGGCCGATCCGATGGCCAAATTCATGGAGGGAAAATGATTGTCGTTAAAGTCCGCGCGTCTGTTGTTTTTATCCTATCGTTTATTTACAAAGTTGCACAACCATACAATAAATCGGTTGGAATGTAAAGTGAGTAAAGCGGGAATGTGACTAAGGAGGCAGTGGCGCAAGTGAATTTTACAGGAATGAGCTATTTCTTGCGCTGAATCAAGTCTGGGTCAACGTCGTCGAGCAGAGGGGCGGGGTCGCGATAGGCTTCTGAATGCATCTTGCGGCCGCTCATCTCCAGCAAGGCTCTGGCCTAATAGAGATTATACATGGTTTTCTGGTAGCAAGGTATACCTGCGGGTCTTTGTCGAGGATGGACTTGGTGCTCTGGTTCACGTAGACCTCTTCGCCCTCGGCGTTGAAAGCTTTCGGTCGTTCGCCACAACGCCAGGCTTCGATCGTCTTGATGGAGAATTTCTGTTTGTCGCCGCACAGGTTAATGTTCTCGAAAGAGGAGACGTGGTGTTGGCAAAGGCCTTCCCCGAAATCCTCGGCTACGAAGAGGGGCCACACTTGCTCGTAGCCGCCCATACCCTGCAAGCAAAATTGTTTGAAAAATACCAAAGGAAACCCACAATT
This sequence comes from Mesorhabditis sp. LJ9110, assembly GCA_038088335.1. Classification (NCBI taxonomy): domain Eukaryota; kingdom Metazoa; phylum Nematoda; class Chromadorea; order Rhabditida; family Rhabditidae; genus Mesorhabditis; species Mesorhabditis sp. LJ9110. The sequence continues at coordinate 154,120 of JBBGBA010000117.1, read as the reverse complement.
CCATTCGGCATCTGTTGTTGCTGATAGTTCATGTACGCATAGTTATCCGTGCGCCCGGTGGCGTTTGAGATCTGGATTTCGGGATGCGCGGCAAAGAGGAACGAGGTGGCGTTTCCACGGTATTGGGGCCCCGTACAAAAGCCTGAAATCAAAGATATGAAACTGCAAACACGGATTTACCTTCCGAGGCGAAACAACCGAAAACATGTCCATCCGTGGATTCGATGACGAGGAGACACGGGCCTTGGCCATCAATCTTCTGGCTCAACTGGGAGAAGGAGCTGCCTTGCCGGTTCCTGTATTCAACGGTTATTGGGATTATCAGGCTGCCGGATAAATTTTAAATTTTCGGAAATTTTGAAGCAAGTTTTAAATTAGCGCCAGAATTCGGCCGATTTCTATTTGAACGTGTCGGCTCCATATTCAATTCTGTCAATATCAACTCACGTCGAAAATAGCTGCGTCCAGTCCCGACGCCGTTCCATCGGCAAATTGGCGTTGATGACGGCAAGAGCGGCCTCATTCAGGAGATCACTTGATGCTGAGAGTCTAAACTCCTCGGTGGAATCGGTTTATCGACAAGACCTTGGCAACAATTCAGAGTCTTGTGCCATTCCGCCGGTGGAGCCGTCGATGATATATCGGAGTAACGGGAGAGCGATTGGGCAAGCGTGTAGCCAACGGCCGAATCGAGATGGATCCTGGAATGATCCGTAAGTACGAGTGAATGTCTAGATCGGTGCGCGAGGCTAAAGACCGGGGCTGCGCAATCGCCATGCGCGGTCAAAACAATTTCTCCGAGGGTAAACATGTTGTGGGCGGAGCCTGGATCACCCGCGTTTGGTGTGCACCCTGTACCGCTCGGAAAAAGATTCGCACAGGCGAAGGTTGTGTCTTCCGCTTCATCCAAAACCTAACCATACCTTTGGTGCCTCCCTGGTAAAGTATCGCAACAATTTCTCGCTGCCCATCGCGCTGACCTTCGCCCGAACGGCGAATACATCGATCGTTGCTTTCAACGCCTAAAACAAGGAGTTTGGCGCCTTATTGTCTAGCCGCACCTGGAGGGGATCCGGGAAGACGCTCAGCAAAGCATCGGCCAAATCCTCGACCCCGCCGTGTAGACTATCGATCAAGGCAAACGTCTTTTCCACCGTCACCTGAATATCGAGATTCTGGTAATGGAAGACAAAATACCTTATCCGCGCCTTTCGCCAGTGATGCAAAGAATGTCGCTTGTACCGGGGTCAGCGCCGGGAAAAGCTCCTGACCATAAAATAGACCACTTCAAAAAATAATTACCGCAAATTTTTGACGCTCAATCTTTCCACCCTTCGACCCATCATGTAGTGTTTTCCACGTTATTTTGGCCTGTTGCGCGTCAAGGTTCATGGCTCGTGGCTGAGAATCGCCTTTCTCATCTGCAGCAAAGTACTTCTTGAAGAAGCTCATTTCTAAAGTCAATGATGATCTACACCAGTTCGACGATGATGATGTTAGCAGGAATTCAAAGGAATCTCTTGTTTTATAGTCATCGCGACAAGTTGAGAAAAAATATTATTATTTCACAAAAAGCAATGTTACCGACGCAGGAATGGCATATTCGCAATACTAATGGGCAGCAGCTCAGGAGCTATGTACATGAAAAAAATGTGAAAGTTCGGGTAGCGTATTAATGATGGGGTTTCACCGAGAAAAGTTACAAGCGGTTAGTTAAATCTGCGGCGGGTCAATTTGGTTCTGGGTCATGAGATCGGTGATGTTCTTCTCGAGGTCGTCGATGCGCTTCGTCATATCGTCTATCCTAGAAAAGCCAAATTATTTTTTTAAATGCGGACAAACCTCCGGATGATCTGGTCGGACATGTGCTGAAAACGGTCTTGGGTTTGTTGAAGGACGCCTTGGATCTAAAAGCAAACTTAGTAATAAAATGCATATAAAATTCGTACCAAAATCGTCAAATCCGTGGAGGCGTTCTCGTCAGCAATCTCCGCACCAGCCGGGGCAATCTTCGGTTCTTCAGCGCTCATCCCGACCTCGGACTACCTGTAATTTTTTTTATTAAATTTCTTATCAACAGACAACAAAGAACAAATGAGGAGAACCGGTACGTAGGCGGGAAAATGTGTGGGATAGAATATCATAATGGACCACAACACGGAATCCAAGAAAAACGGAAAAAGGATAAAATGGGCGAAAGAGAGCTTCGATTTTTAGGCGGACGATTGCAGGATCTCTTGGTTGACCTCAAAAGAAATATTAATTGAACGAAAATAGCACATACGGTTTGAATATTTTGGTGGGAGGTGCGGAGACTGGCGATGAGTCCATGGAGGCGGGCACGCATCCCTTGCCACTGTTCCCGGCCGAAAGTGCGATGCTATAATCCGGGAAATAAACAAGTCCGGGACCGAGAGAGCGAACCTGGTATGATGCGACGGAGAATGTACGCTCCACCTCGTTCACTTTGCCGGCGATTGCGTTCACCTAAAGGAATAGTTATCGCAAAATTTGAGTGCCGCGAACCTGAATGGCTTCAATAATGAATTCTTCGAGCTCCTCGTCGTCGGGGAGGCAGAGCTCGGAAGAAAGTTCGGAGAGTTTAATAACCTAAAGAAAATGAAGAAAATCGTTGAAACGATTACAGGGTTCTTCTCGGCGATCGACATCAACGTGAGGAGGCGCATCTTCTTGACCAAAATATCTTCGTTCACCTAATTACAACTTTAGGGCATTCCAGGCACTTATTACCCTCAACTTCTCCGAAACAAAGGTCGGGTTGCGCTTGACGAAGGCTTGGTAGTCCTTGAGTGTACCCGAGATGAATAAATTCAGCGCCTCGTGCATCAACGGATCGGCTTTCTACATGAACTTGTGTTTTTAAGAAATACCAGGGTTGAAAAGCCGCTTCGCGACTTTTCAACCCTGGCCCCGTCCAACCCCATCAGATTCTTTCCTCTGCATACGTCTTCGATTTCGATGAGAAAATGAAAAGTTCCACTCTCTCGGGTTTATATAGGCAGCCGCAACTTCCGGCGTATGCTAATTATTTCCTAACAAAGAAGGCTGCCCTATTTTCAACAAAAACTTCAATTTAATGTCGAAAACAGCTGAATTTGTAAAAACTGATATTGGTGCAGTCATCTCCAGACCATCACGCATCTTATGACGTATCAAACATACCTTAAAAACCTTCCCTTTCCGAGATATCCTCTGGACAGAATGACGGAAGTTGCATGCAAAGTGGCACGGACACACACACAGACACTATTTTTTTATATATAGTAGGATTAATATACCTCAAGGTGGTGGACAGCATCCAGACGTGCTAGATGGTCGAAGGAAAAGCTTTTGGGGTCGACGACGGCCGTGCGTACGCACTCCCGAGCATCCTCGTGCGCGGCTGGGGCATCAGCGGCCGTGTATGTGCCGAGCAACTCGAGCATCACCTTGAAAAAATGTTTAGAGAATGTATTTTCCGGGATATACCTTGGCGGCTTGATCAGCTCGTTCATCGTGAAGTAATGCGGCGTGGAGCGCGCGAAGGATGCGCTGACGACCCTCTCGGTTTGTGCCCCAGTTCTTCATGTGTCCTAAAAAGCGATAAGAACGGATAATTCCAAAAAATTTACCATCGATGACGGCTATATCAGTGTCCACATCAGAAATCAAACGCGCTCGGTGGCAGATCACGACGAGACGCTCAAACACAACCTAAAAATCCAAAGATTGGTGGCAAAAGTTTTTCTGAATACCTGCTGAATATCGCCGATCTTGGCAAACCCGTGGAACAAGTTGGACAAAACGCGTGCGGCAGCTCCGGCAGGGCTTCTCCAGCCTTCGCCCTATAAATAAAGAATTAAGCAAGGAAGCTATGTATTTACCCCAAATCGCTCAGGCGTCAGTTGTTCGCAAAATTTGGAAACGACCTCGAAGGCGCGGTCGGCTGGGACGCATACTATCAACGAGGAGATGGACGAAAGCATCACTTCGACCTAAAAAAAATACAATTATTCGAAAGATTTAGACACAACACGCCTGGTGGCAAGAATGATGTGATCAAAATCCCAACCTCTGTATTGCTTTTCAAGTTTCCAATCAGGCCGGCGTGCTTGACCACCTCCAGCAAGTTGTCGCTCGTGTCCTGCGGGCCCTTCGGGTCGATGTTGGCGTTCAGCTTGTTGAGCTCGGTGCGCAGCTCCTCAAGCTGGCACACATCCTCCAAGTAAGCAAATACGGGCAGAGCTTTCGTATCCGCCATCGTCTCCTGGAAAGGGGGGATTTGACAGAGTATCTGATAAGAAACGAAGGGTAAAATAGAACAAATAGCAACAGGGGAAACAAATGGGGAGCTTTTACACAAAGGGGCAGATGGGAATAAAAGCGTTATTGCATCAAAGGGGCGCCAGGTCGTCTGGGGTCTCGCCAGCCCCACTAGTGCGCTATAGCCACTCAGTCGCTATGCACTTCAGCAGATACTTTTCAAAAGCCTTGTACAGCTATAAAGTTGTACTTTTTACTATTTTAAAACCGATTGAAGAAAATCATATTTAGAAAAAGCAACAAAAAATTTTTCCGGGAAAAGGCGATAGCGACGACAGTGCCTTTTACCGCGGTGGTGTGCAGAAACATACGGTAGTTTTTTCAGGCAACAATGTTTAGAAAGTAAATAGGTTTGAATTTTCGAAATTTTGCCATTTTCAATTAAAACTTTTATAATTTAGTGCGAATTTGAAGTAGTGGTCGAAGTGGTAAAATTTATTCGTTGTGATTTCGATTACCCGTTTCGAGGTTCAAGCACAATTGAGCGATTTATCATAGAATTCTGTCCATTCGCCGGGTTTCAGGGTCACCTCGCCAGCTCGTAATTTCTTCGCTCACAAGGCTTTTGATCGTTTGACAGACCAAACGTAACCAATATTCTTAGATACGCTCGTTTGCTTTGATCTATAATTTGTCTGCCGGTCGTCCTTCAGGGTCACCTCGGCCAGCTCGTAGGTGTTCTTCGCTCTAAAAGCGCGTTTTTTGATCGTTGTGACAGACGCAAATTGCGTAAAAATTCCCAATTTACTTCTTAGATACGCTCGTTTTGCTTTTTGATCTATATATTTGTCTTTTATTGAAAACGGACCTTCTACAAAGTATGAGCGCGGTGGCGAGGATTAGGAGGACCAGGATCAGACCCACCAAGCAGCCGATGATCCATAGCGAGGACATTCATTCATCAACTGGCCTAAAATCGGGTTTCTTGGATCTAAGGAAATGGTTGAAACGAAGTGTAAAGAAGGGAAAAACGGTAAAATATGTCATGTATGGTCGAGATGAGTTGGTTAAATAGATTATTCCAATTTGAACGTTCGAAATTTTGTTGTACAAGTCTAGAAATGTCTAGTAAGCTAATAGAAAGCACTGGTGATTGTAGTAAAATTTTCCAATTTAAACCCGATAAACGATCTAACAAAGCTTTTAATAATGCGGAATTCGATTGAAGATCGGCCATTTTGGTCGAAAAACTTATTTTTTTTGTATCGTTTTTCTTCTTTGTATAATATTTGTAAGGGTCGTTGCGTTTAAGAATAGCGATATATATTTTCTAGTATGCTAGAATCTATATGCCTCTATTTTGATTAGAGAGTACTAAAGAAAAAAAATTGGTTCGCAAGTTCGTGTTTTCTAAACTTTTCCAAGCCGCCCTGGTAATCCGATACATTTGGAAGAAAAGGCGCGGTACTTCAGGTCGAGTGACGACATCGACAAATTGAAAAATGGGAGGGAAGGACAACTTTTATACGGACGACTTGGGCACCGACTGTTCAGGTGTTTGGAACGGGCCGGACGGCGGGCCCTAGATTAAATTTGGGCCCTAGGCCATCAAAAAAGGGGGATGGATGAGGGGTGCCCATGGCCCGAAGACATTTTCCGCCCTTTTTGGCGTCGGAAATGGGGGCTTGGCGGCCGTCAGGAGCTAATTTGTAAAGGGGCTTCTGAGGAGGACGGGGTTGGGCTCAGAAGGAGAGTCGATACTCCCGGAAATCCCTCCTCCAGACTTGACAGAGGGCTATAAAAGAGCACGAGGGGGAGGAGGAGGAAGAGGTATGATTTATGGGATTGGATATCGCGCAATTAGCTTAAATTAGACGCATAGTGTATCCGGTTCCGGTGCCCGAAAACGGCCCTTTCAGGTGCTTTCTCATTATCGGGGGTGGGGGGGGGGCAGCTTTGCTAGGACCTAATTTCTCAAATATTAATAGCGCAGCTGTTTTTAATTCGTTTTGCTATGCTTTTTAACTTATAACTTATAACTTATAAAATATGTAAAATTGTCAAAATACAAAAATCCCGCGTTGTTCGACCAAAATTTCAATTTTTAGCAGTTTCTGAATTTTTTTGGATAGTTTTTCCACTTGGAATATAGTTTAATTTTAGTATAAACACTTACTATCAACTTTCTGACGTACCTATTATCTTGTCGAACTTTTCAATCACCCAGTTTCACCCGGGACGCCCATTTTTCCGCGATTTTTTTTGATGGCGGGGCATTTCGGCTTCTCGCAAATGCACAAAGCCCGCTGCGGGACCAGTCGATGAGTTACGACGGCCATTTTTATGGGGGAGACCCTGGAAACTGGCGGCTGGCCACAAATTGGGGGACAACCGCCGCCTCGAGGCGAACGCTTTTTATTGACGCCAAAAATTTTCAAGGGGGCCGAGTGTATAAAATAAATCGGTTCTTTGGCATTGTCGGTGGGGGGGGGGGGGGGGTTCAGTTAAGTTCACAACTGGCTAGTAATGTGATAGTAAGTATTTAATAGTGCTTTTAGTAAAGATGAAATATTTTTTTGAAAACTTAGAAAATTGAGATTTTGCTCTGGAATCGGAATTTTTGGATATTTTTTCGACCATTCAATCGGCGAAAATTACTTTGAACGACTGATATTCGGAAACAGGATTTTCAGGTTCTTTGGCATTATCGGGGTGCACTATTTTTTGCATAAAAGCCCGGAAAAGCCTACTAACTTAATAGTAAGTATCTTAATATTTTTCTAGTCAATAAACTATATTCCAAGTAGAAAAAGAATATCCAAAAACTTTAAAACGTAAAAAAATTGAAATTTTTGTAAAATACGCCATTTTGGTCAAAAAATATTTTTTTTCATAAATATTGTTATATTGCCGCCCCCCCCCCGATAACGTGATAGATCCGGTTTAGGAAGGTTTTCGATAATTTCTTACCTTTAAAGATGAGAATCGAAAGTTCTCCCAAAACGCCGACAAGATGATAAGTTCAAAAAATGCGTTGAGGCCAGTTTTGATGGGATGGTGATGCTCCTCCTCTTCCTCCTCCTCCTCCTCCCCCAGGGCCGATCCTTTTTTCCTTCTCCTCCTTAGCCTCCTCCTCCCCACACAACAATGCTCAATTTTGTTAGGGCCCTTGGGGCCCAGGGCCCAGGGGCCCGCGAGGGTGCTTCTCGCCCCATTTATGAGCGCTTGAAAAAAAAATAGAAAATCGACAGAGTAGAGGGGGGAGGGCAAATTTTCTTAGCATCCGATTTTTTTACCACAAAAAGAGGAAGTGTTGTTAAACTATTAAACTATCATTTTTTATGAAATTAGGCTACAAATTTTTATTAGAAAATCCGCGTTTATCGATTTTCCGACCAAATTTTTTGAATTTTTGACATTTAAAAAAGTTTTTGGATAGGTTTTCGACGTAAAATAAGTTAAATTTTGCTGAGAACTCTATTAAATTATAGTCGTGGTTAATTTACGTTACTAAATTGCTGGACTGCTACACCCCCGGTAATGCCAAAGCACCGAAGATTGCTGACGCCTTAAAATTCGTTCTCAAATGGTTTCTGCCAGTTTGCCTCTTTGTTTAAAGCGTACAAAACATAGATTAAAGTATAGAAACATATTACAAGGATTTATTCGTCACACTTTCGCAATTTTGTACATCTTCAAGGCCCTTTTCTCGTCGAACACAATCAGATCACCCTGCAAATTCGTGGCCACACACCTTGTGTTTAATTTGTCATTGTAAACCTGGAATTAGGGGTACTGTAATTAGTATTGCTACGTAGCCTACCTCCTTTCTCTCGACGGCATCATAGAAATACACCCAATTTCCATCAGCAAAAATCAGGATTTTGTTGTCGAGGGTCTGGAAATTTGGATTTTAACCGGATCTTAAGCCCAGGGTTCTTGGGCATTATAGGGGGCCCGGACCAACTTGTTTTTCACCAATTAAAGAGAATCGAAATTTTAATGTAAACAAATAAAGGTTTATAACCGATTTTCGACAAAAATCTCAAAAAACTTTTAAGTTTTTGAGATTTTCCGCTTAAATCTAGTTAAATTTCGCTAACAACACTATCAAAAAGTTACTATCGCATTACTAGCCATTTCCGGAATTATACAAAAAGTTTGGGCACCCCCCCCCCGATAATGGAAAAGAACCCGAAATCATATTTCTGAAGGACGTGTTTTTGAAAATCAGAATTTCTAAAAATAATAAAATAATAAAGAGTATATACAAGATAAAAAAACGCTGGTTTTCGAAGATATCGAAAATATCGAAACAAAATTAGCGATTTTCTAAAAATAATACCGTAATTGAGATGGGATTGATGGGTACAGCATCGAGAAGTGTTCCATCCATTGCAAGAAGCCTTGGTCTACCATCTTGTGGACAGACTAGACATCCCCCACCAGGCACCAATCGAACATCTATTAATGCATGGGGTCGAGTAGGGATTGTTCGAATCGGCAGATCTTCTGACGAAATATTGATCAAGAATAGACCGCCCGTTTCTGTGGCCACAACCACGTCATCATCCAGATGGCTGCCTGCCACGATGGCTACTTTCTGAAAAAAAATCGGGGTTTAGATAGGGGCAGGCTAGCAGAGATTCTTTAGGAAAAGGCAAGCTATCAAAGTTTATTTAGGAAAAGGCAGGTTGGCAGAGATTATTTACAAAAATAAGGTTACAAACCTTTGAAGATGATCCAGCTTTTCTATGCTTTGCCGGCAAGTCCGTAATCGCCAAGCTTTTGCTCTAAATTTTGAATTTACGAATTAAATTCACAAAAAATAATTAATAATCATAAGACCCAAATCCCACCCGTATAATCTGCAGTTCAGCGCCATTTAACGTAGATAGGGTAAGAGATCCATCCATAGACGCACTGACCATTTGCGTCGAGCTCAACCATTTCACAAATGTCACCGCAAGCTGATGGATCTGTGTCAATTGGTGTACACCGTAGCCGGGGATGGTGATACCTTGGAAGTGAGGAGCATGACCTCCCCCTTAATGATGATAATTTCGCCATTGGAATTGCCGACGGCAAGGAGGCCTTGAGGGGAGAATGAGGCTGAAGAGGGACACACACCGCTTGCGTGGACGGTTGTCTAAAATTTAGGAATTTTTCGACACGAACTAGCATGGTCGTCTTTCCATTCTCTAACGGATTTCGTAAAATTTTTTTTATGACCGCGGCACGCAACGCGCAGGCCACCTGAACGCCTTGAAAGGGTTGCAATTCGTCACGCAACGGGAAACCGGCAGGCGCGTTGCATGGCACGAGTCATAAAATCCATATTCAAGCAGTGCCCGCCCGTGCTTTAAGATTACGGTCGATAAAAAAGATACCGTGCCCCGATTCCGGACGACAACTTTCCCATCGTGGACACAGAAACCATCGTGATCACGGCTTCCGACTAGGAGAGCTGTCCGCCCAAACCCACCACACACCATACCCGTCACTTCTAGATCGTCATCTTCTGTCTAAAGGCGCTGAATATAGGTCACAAAGGGTCGCTGCTAGTTTGTCCTGGAGTAAGGATTCTCATAAATTTCCTACATAATCTCTGCTAGCCTGCGCTCTATTCCTAAATGGTCTCTGCTAGCTTACCAGACCATTCTTAGCCCTGTAGCTTTTCCTCAGGAATCTTTGCTAGACTGTCTGATTTTTATGCGCCTGCCTAATCTCTCCGATTCCCAAAGAATCTCCGGCCTGCCTTCTCCCCAACCTTACCTGTGTTATTACAGTAGTCCCCACAAGCTGTAGCTGTATTCGGGACCGAACGTGGAATCTGAGAAGTGTATCGAGCAATTCCATATCTTCTTCCACATCTGCCATCGCTTCCTCCATCAATTCGAGCACCTGGGAGTACCGTAAAAGGAGCAGCAGATACCGAATTACCTCCCGGGATACGGTAATTTTAGCATCACTGCGTTCAAGGCGTGTCGCGCCCGATTGGGTCGATTTTTCTGGGCCGGGAATCGGTTCCGTGGTGGCGTCTAGAGACTAAAAAAGTGCATTTAGGGGGCAAGCTAGCAGAGACAGTTTGCGGAATGGATAGGGCGGTGTAGCAGAGTTTATTTGGGAATTGGGGCAAGTTATCAGAGAAAATTTTGTGATTTTGGCAGTGAACATTTGCGGCCCGGACAGGCTAGCAGTGTTCCTTTGGGGAAAATGCCAAATATTCGCCACCCTACCTTTAATGCATCGGTATTCTGCCCAGCTTCCGCATAGCTCCGCTCCTTCCGATTCCATGTCGACGGGATGGAGACGGAGCCGAGGTCGCAGTCGTCGAATTTTCGCGCCTTTTTTAGCATACTGTAATCGCGATAAATTAGTATAATTATTGGATTAAATTCTGTAAATCTGTTAATAAAATTGTGCTATCTAACGAAAGGCGGCTCATTAGCTGCTAATACCTATAAAGGGGTGTTGATCTCCAAGCTAGCGGGGTCAACCCGTGTTTCCATGGTAACCAGGGCTAAATAAACCCCAACTTGGCGCCTTGCCAAAGGATTCAAAAATAGTGATTTTTAAATGTACGTGCAATGTACGAAAAACTACAGGATCTCACCATTATTTAAATATTCCATTTTCGAATACGTCACAATTGCAAAAAAGAGCCTCAACAGCGTTTTTCTTGCCATTTTCTACAATGCAATCCGCGGAGCTGCTCGTCATTGTTGTAGCGTGTAGCCTGGGGCTGCTGGGTACGGTAGGTGGGGGCACTTTTTAGAGAGATATGTAGCGAGAGAGTCACACAGAGACAGAGAGAGAGAGAGAGAGAGAGAGAGAGAGACGCGACGCTCCCCTTTACAGGCGACGCGGCTGAGCCAGAATTTATTCGGTGCCCCGCGCGCGGAAATAGCACGGTTTGGGTGAAACGGGACGTGTTGCGGGAATGGAATGAACACGAGTGTCGTGCCAAGGGTTCGTAATTTAATTTTTTAGTGACGCGTCCCCCGTAAGCCAAAATCCTTAGATTTCTGCCTTCCCGGTACCTTTAAAGGACTATTGAAGTCAAAATCTATGGATTTCTGCCTTCCCAGTACCTTTAAAGGGCCCGGGTTTCTGCTTCCAGTACCTTAAAGGACCATTGAAGCAAATCTAGATTTCGCCTTCTCAGATCCTTTAAAGGACTGCTGAAGCTATTATCCCCCCCGGACCCCCCCCCCTGCAATTTCTCAATTGACGCATAGATCCACTAAACCAGAAAATTTCAGACTGCCCTCCAGGTCACGCCCCCATCCGCCTGGTCTCCGCCCAAAAATGCGTACAATTCGCTCAATTGACTGCCGGAGTACTGCCCGATTTATGGACCCTCTACCGTAATATCACCCATCTGATTACGCCACCCAATTCAGCGTGCACGCATACGCAACACGTCAACTGCGGTGGGACGCGTCGCGTGCTGTGCGTTGAGGAGGATATGGTGGAGAAACACGATGAAATGGAAGGGAATTGCTCATTGACAGGTGCGATTGCGGTATGCGCCTACAGTATTCTGTAGATTGCCCGGGGCTACCGTATCACCATCCGTGTCGAGGCGTCAATCGTACGCAATGCTACCCGTACGCCCGGATTCTGAATATCACCGAGGAGGGAAGATGTATTGTTGATGGAATCGACGCTGAAGGTAGAATTGTCGTATATACCGATGAAGATCTGTTTAAAAAGGTGCATACGTAGCAACGTCCGAGCATGAGCATGAGCTTGAACTAGCAAAGGTCCGCGGAATTTAGCCGTTGTAGGTGCTCATCCAAACTTCGTCACCCACGACCAGCAGGATCCGGTTGATCTGACCACGCTGGCCTTGTGCGTCATCATCTTCACCGCCCTCATCATCTGCATTGTTTGGCGTGAGTGAGAGAGAGAGATAGAAAGAGAGAGAGACAGAGAGAGAGAGAGAGAGAGAGAGATCTTCCAGACAATCGTTCGTACTTTGGGCTGAAGGCGAGAACCCTGAGCGCGGCCAAGTCGTCGGCCACCACCGCCCCCACGTCGAAGTCCAGCCCCCCGGATTCCACCCGCAGTGGTCCGCCAAATTTGCATTTTGCAAAAAAATTTCGTATTTCGGTTCTTTTGCATTATCGGGGGCGGGAGGAAGGAAAATTTCCAGAAAACCATCAGTTTTCACAAAAATACACGATTTTCAATTTTTTGATCAAGCCACGTAAAGTTATTTCTAAAACTGATCATTTCAGGTGAGCTGGACAGCTCGAGGAAATCGACCACCATGCCGGCGTGATAGAACGCAGAGGAATTCGAGGAGAACAAGCCACGCCCCCTTTTGAATGAGAATCACCGTGCTGTTCCGTATTTTGATGTCTATTGTATTGTCGTGTACTACTGATTTTTGTGAAGACGAAAATAAAGTTTTGAAGATGAAAATGGTCAGTGTCTATCTATCTTCTCTCTCTCTCGCTCTCTCTTTCTCTCTCTCTGGCTCGCTTTCGCTCTCTAGCTCGATCATTTGTAGCAGAGAGAGAGAGAGAGAGAGAGAGAGAGAAGAGAGCAACGTATACCTTGGTAAATTTGCATAAACAGTGTTAGAATAATTAAAATAGCTTCAAATGACTTTTTCAAGGCCCAAAAACCCGATTCTTTGTCTTTCTCGCCCATCTGAATGAGGTTGGTCACACGAAAACGCTAATTTTTCTTTTTTTCAGCAAAGAGGGTGAGGCAAACCCGACGAAGGCCAATCATCGGTATGCAAAATGGACTTTGGCTAAGCTCTAAACATCCACAGCCGATCTTCCCCTACTGTATCTCGGCTCCCTGTTGTCCTACGTGGTTGTAAAGTACACCAAAATACTCACCAGGGCAAACCCAACATTTTGGCATACTTTACAACGCGGTAGCACAACGTGGAGACAAGATAGAGTAGATGAGGTCAACGTCGCCACGTATTTCGTATTTGAGGGGCGCCCGGCCGCGGCAGGACCCGGTGGAGACAGGCCCCGCCACCCCTCAGACCCCATTGAGTCGAAAGAGTACGGTAGGGTACTGTGGACGGGTACGGTAGCCGGGTGTATTTTAGACGACGGCCCGCAGCGACACCTCATCCAAGAAGGCCACCAGTGCCAGCGAAGAGGTGGGGAACTGCCTATCTGTGCGTTGCTTGTCGCGCCCCGGAAAAATCTATGGATTGGCAGTTATCGTCCCTTTAAAACGGAATTCTTACAGTCGCCGATGATGGAGACGTTGGATGTGCCGAGGGGAGACATCGAGCCACTCGCCCCTAGATGCCACACTTGCCGCAACCCGCTCCGCGACGCTGCCGGGGATATGGTGCGCCGGGAGACGGGCACTAGCAAAATTTCAATTGTTTGGTGCTTTTGCGTTATCGGGGGGGGAACGAAATTTTTATAATTTTTAATAGTGTTTTTATTACAATTTAGCTTTATCGCAAGAGCCAAAACTCAAAAAAGCTCGAAACTTTGGTCGAACAATGATTTTCGTACTTTTTTTTGATAAAGCGAATAGTAGGTATTAAATAATATTTTTTACAACGTGAACTGGATTCTAAGCAAAAAACTATCTATAAAATTTGAAATGCCTTCCAAAAATTCGCAAGTTCGGTTGAAAATCGTGTTTTTAGCTCAAAAATCGTTATTTTTGTATTTTTCAAAAAGTTTGTTAAGTTTCTACTTTTAAGAATAGTAAAAAAAATTACGCTACGTTTTCAGACCCCGTCGGTATTCGTCGGTGGGTTCTTCTACCATCAGAAATGCATGGGATGTCGTGTCTGCCGGGCCAAACTCGATGGAAACGCCTTTAGGTAGGGGGTTACGGTATTCGATTACGCGATGTCTCTAGGCAATTGAATGAGGAGCTGCTGTGTCTGGACTGCTATCAGTTGTCGACACATCCCGCATGTTCCGGGTGTGGAGGAATTCTGAGGGAGAGGGCCAGCTGGGCACTTGGACTGATGTGGCATCAGGGATGCTTCAGATGTGCTCGTTGTCATCTTGGAATGCCTGGTACGGGAGATCTCTCTCTCCCTCTCGCTCTTTTTGTCTCTCTCGCTCTCTCTTCTATAATCTCCCTCTTTTAGCCAATGAATGGGTGAACATGAATGGTGTCCCATTCTGCGAGAATTGTGCCTGGATGTGTACCCTCGAGGGCTCCATCCCTCCCAAGCCCAAGCCCACCCAAGCCGCTTAAGCCGCCCCTCCGACACCACACATTAATGGTGGGCAAGCTAGCAGCGAGCCTTTGAGGGATTACCGAGCGTAATCGGTTGTCTAATCAGCTAGGACAGGATAGCAAAGGCCATTTGGAATCGATTACGGCATGCTATTTTTTCCGTTTTTCAGAATTTCCTCCTCCTCCACCCGTCCATGCTCCTCTCAACAGCCGTTTCGTCGTGGATTCTGAAAGTGACGTCCGGATTGCCCAGCAAAAACAACAATTAATTCGACTTTTTTGGGTGTGAATAAATGTTCCTGGTTTTTCGCTTGATTTTACAATATTTATTATACAATTTATTAATGCAAAAACTATGCAGAAAAAGACACACGGCAAGTGGGGGTTTTTGGTCGTAAAAAAGCGGATTTTTGAAGGTTGGGCTACTGCACTTTGGGGTGGAAAGGGGAGCGTACGTACTCCGCTACGCACACTCCTTTCTACGCTGTTCGTCATTAAGAAAGATGTACAAATGAGTGTCTCGTCGTCGCGCAAGCCGCTACGCAACGCTCCCCTTGACACCCCTATAATTACAGTAGCCAAGCCTCAAAAATCCCCTAGCGGTTTGCGTTATCGGGAATACACGTATTGGGGATAAGGGGGGGGGGGCGGAGCTACGGGCTACGGTAGACTACAAAATACGTACAGTAGACGGGAGGTAGATGACACGGTAAGGTAAAAGGATTTGGGGGTATTGGGGTACGGTAGCCGGGGCAGGTTTTAGGAAACGGACGGAAATCTTTGGCAGTTTGATGGCAAAAAGGACTGGGATTTTGATCCATTCTTGGGTTGTCGGCACCTTTAAAGGGGTGGGCAAGGCGTGGCTATGGATTTTTTGCGGGCGATGTGCAACCGTATTTACGCTAATTGCAAATGGGTTAGACAGCTTTAGCGCACGAAACATGTGTATTTCGTGTCGCGGCGGATTAAAGTCGATTAGAAAAAGCTAAAAATCCATAGCCGTGCCTTGCCAGTCCCTTTAAAACGCATTAACATAGGCTGTACTCATTGCCGCACTCAAGACTCAAGATAATTCGCTGTGCTGCAGGCTCGATTGTTGGCTGAAAATGTTAGAGTTGATTAAGTTGCTGTTTCTACGCATTAATGAAGGGGTCAACTAGCAGAAACCTTTGGGGAATTCTTACCGTAGTCACCTCTTCGGTCTGGTTTTTCTCCGTTTCTGGCGGCTCCGGGGCAATCCGTTTTGCGCGCGAAATGGCATTATTGGAGAGGGGTTTTGGTGTCTCCTGAAAATTTTAGGGAGGTGAAGAGAGAGATAGAGAGTGAGAGAGAGAGAGACAGAGCGCGAGAGAGAGAGCGAGAGAGCGAGCGAGATAGAGCGAGAAAGAGATACAAGCTCCCCCTACCTCAGCTATCGATTCCGAATAGTCAATCTCGGAATCGGAGGCCATAGACGTCCGCGTTGATGTAGAATAGAAGCCCTCAGAGGAGGAGGTTGACTGGAAATAGTTGTACTGTAGTCTTCAGGCTTATTTTTAGGCTTCGATGATTTTTTTAAATTGTGTTGAAAATACTAAACCATTTTACAAACATAAAATCATACGTCATAAAACAAGCCAAAAACTTGCTTTTTGACCGAAAGTCCATGAAAAAAAGGGGGCTAGAAATTGACTTTTCGACAAAAATTCGCATTTTTTAGAGGTTTTTCGATAGTTTTTTGCTTGAAATATCATTAAATTTTACTTATCTTTATTAAAATATTCATTATTAAGTTACTAGGCATTTCTGGACTTTCAAAAACAAAAAGAAAATTGAGCTAAAATGATACCTGCGCTTTCCCAGTTCGTTTCCTATCGACACTACTGTGTCCACTACTTGGTGATCGATGCGACAGCTCGTCCTCCTCTCTATAAAGCACTATTTACCCTCTAAAATCCCTTACGATATCGGTGCCATCATTCCATCCATTCCGGGCAATGGGATCACATCATTACCCTCAACTTCTTTGATCTAAAAGTGATGGCTAACTGGCAGAGATCATTCGGGAAACCTGGTTGTTATTGGCGCGATCTCGCTTTTTGAACATGAGCGTGTTGAGTTGGAGGAAATGATCGGGGATCGCTGGAAATTTACATAAATATATCTGCATGTTACAACAATTATTTTGGTACATTTTATAGATTTTACAGATTAGCCTAAAACTTACTGGAAGGATCTCGAAAATCCACGACAACACTCTCATGTCGTTTAATGCGGTCTCGAATCCCGTGAATTTTCCCTGGTTCCCTAAATTGGCAACCTACTAGTTTTTTAAAAAAATTAAAGGAACGTGTAAGGGCACCGTCAAAGGGCACGTTCAGGGACTTTTTTTGGAAAAAAGGAAAGGTTTTTGCCGCGGCCGGGGGTCGAACCCGGGCCCCCCGCTCGGGAGGCGCGGATGGATACCAGTCAGCCACAGCTACAACCTGGCAAGGGGGGGAGGGGCGCCCCACGCCGCAAAGGAGGGGAATGGCCTGTCACAGCACGGGTGGGCAGTGCGCGCGGCCCCTACGTCCATAGGGTGTATACGTTGGACAGAGTATACGGCCCCTCCCTGAACGTGCGCTTTAAGTTTGTAAATCTGGAGGTATGCTAGGAAATAAAGTAAATACCATAAACTATAAACTATGCCTCAATACCTCGGTACATATCGATCCCGTGCGACAACAAATGCCAAAAGCCCTAATGCCACAATGGCCATTAGGATGGAGAATCCAGCCAACACAACATTCAACGTCGTCATCGACCACATCTTTTAGACATCAAAAAAGAATTCTGAAATAGGGAAACTAGCAGAGAACATTGGGGAAATGAGGCAACATAGCGGAGAGCATTCGAGAAACATAGGGGAAGGGAAAGCCTTAGGAAAATGGGTCTGTCAAGCAGGCTAGCAGAGATTACTTGAGAAAATTCGGACCTCCTGCCCGCTAGGAGAGATTATTTACCAAAAAGATAAAGAGACGAAGACATGATACACAGAAAAACGCAGATGGCAAGGTAGCAAAAATCTTTGCGGAAGCGTGGAAATTTGCCGATGTACTAGCACAAGCTAGCGAAGCTTTCTTGCGGAAAACGTCACGGATTCGTGGGCAGGCTAGCAGAATTTCTTTGTGGAATGGACAAAATTTTCAAAAAAATACGATTTTCTGAGCATCCTAGCAGAGATCATTAGCGGTAAATTCAAGGAGCAGAAAACTTGAGGAAGCATACTGGCTTATAGGGCAAGCTAGCAAAGTTTCTTTCAAGAAGGTGATATTTTCCAAGGCAAGCTAGCAGAGATTCTTCTCCTAAGAATTTAACATTAACGTTAAAAGTCGATATTTCATGTCTTAAGGGTCAAATAGAGGAAAGAACACAGTATTGTGTGTCCTTCAGGGGGTGTCCCCCTAAAATTGGCAGCGTTTTGGTGGTTGGTGTGTCTTTTTGGGGGTGGGGGAGAGCGGCTGAAGCGGGGGAAAATGTACCCCCAGGGCACAACACTTAGAAAGGGAAGATGGCAGTCTGGCAGAGATTATTGGGGATTTGGGAGCGTAATCGGTTGTTCATGTCGTGTAGACGCGGTATGTTGAGAGAGATAATTGTGGAAAGAACCGGAACATTGCCTATTAGTGCGAGTCCCAGGGCAGGCTAGCAGAGATAATTTAGGAAACGTTATCCAGCTTGTACAAGGCAAGCTAGAAGAGATTATTCGGGATTGGAAGCCGTAATCGGTTATTCGTGTTGTCTAGGCAAGCAGGGCATGGCAGCAGGGATCATTGGGGAAATCACTTTTCTGGCTATCAATGCATCGAATTATCAGCGTTTTTGCCTAAAAATGACAAATACCCCCGTGGCCAGTGTATGTGCAGAGTATCCCCTCGGAATTAGGCCATCGCCCTCCCCCCATTTTCGGGGTCAAAAAAGACTGATCAGCGCATCCGGCACACCACACCGAGGGGCAACACCATGAATTTGGGTCAACGAATGGGGGAGGGAGGGGATTTGTGATGTAAGGGACTGGCAAAGCAAAAGGATGTTTGGCAGCCTGTCATTTTGGAATTTAATGCAGTATCGCAAAAAGCTATAAAAACAGGAATTCAGCCATTTTAAAGAGACTGGAAAATCAGAAAGTAGATTTTGGTAGCTTGTCAATTCTGACAGTTATGCATTAATGGAAGAAATAACTAGTCTAAAGATACCAGCAAGTAAAAAAAAATACTAATTTTGAAATGATGGTAACACAGAAAATCTAATAAAAATGTGCCGAAAAGAACTGGCAGAGATTCTTGTGGAATTAAAATTTTTGAAGCTAGCAGAGACCATTTAGGAATCTCAGACAAGATGGTAGAGATCATTTGAGAAATCAGGACAAGCTGGCCGAGAGAATTGCAAATTGAAGGCAGGCTAGCAGAGAAAATGTAGGAATGGTAGGCGGGATAGCAGACGTTTGAGCTTTTGGCAGGCTAGCAGGAATAATTGGGAAATTGGGCAAGCTAGCAAAGATCATTTGCACGACGAACAGACCCTAGCAAAAATCCCCGAGGAATTAAGCGGCTTAGCAGAAATTATTGGAATTTCGAAAATCTCTGGCTGAACCCCCGTTTAGGGCACTGTTTGGTGGATCGAGACGGAATGATGGTCAGTTAGGGGGAGGGGAAGGTGTGACAAGAGAGGGAGCGAGAGGGAGAGAGGAGAAGCTTTTAGGGGCTGGAAGAAGCCTCTCATCTGTACCGGGCATAGCAATGGAATCCAATGGAATGGCAGTCGCCTCTTTCTCTCTCGCTCTCTCCCTCTCTCTCCCTCTCTCTCTCCCCTCCTTTTTAGAATCGACTGATCCAGTCACCAAAACCAGAACATCCAACAGCCCATCTCTCTCCCCCACAACGGTCACCTTAAAGCCTGAAATAATGGACTGACCAGACTACTAGATTTAAAGGAACATGGAAGGCAGGGAAAAGCTTTCCTTAAGGATCTTTGCTGGTTGGCCATGAATTTACAAAACCATTTACTGAGCAAAATAACCACTGCCAAGTTCCAGTAGACGTCAAATTGCCTCTGCTAGCTAGTTTCTGCTATCATGCTTCGGTGGCATTTGGAATTCCTAAAGCGTATTTGCAGGGGTGGTACCAAAGCTCCAAAACCACCGTGGTTAAAATTTAACCACCATGGTTAAATTATAACCACCCATAGTTAAAATTTTACCACCCATGGTTAAATTTTAACGCCCAAACCAATGGTAAAAAGCTAACTTTTGGAGGAAGGTTTCTACGACAATTAAGAGGTCTAGAAACATCGCAAAATTCACGGATAGGTTTCTTAAAACGCTTGATCGAATGCCGCTAACCTTTTCTTGGTGCAATACTTGAAAGGGGCTAGAAAGGAGCTTGGAAATTTAACCACGATGGTTAAACCATAACCACCCATAGTTAAATTTTAACCATCCATGGTTAAGTATTAACCACCCATGGTTTAATTTTAACCATAGGTGGTTAAACATTAACCATCGAGGGCCAAAACCAAAAAGTTAACCACCCAAAAAGTAATACTTTTTATAAACCATGTTAAAAATTCCTCGAAAATTCAAACTCCTCAATAAGATGAATATGGTTTCTTTCGACGATATTCTAGCAAGTGGAAGGGATATTAGGGCCGTAGGCGGTGGCTTATAGGCAAAAAAGTCGCCTCAAAAATTTAACCACCCATGGTTATATATTTCGTGAAAACGTTTTCACGAAACATATAACCACCCTAGTTAAATTTTTTTAGGATAAAGTTAGCCACCTCCCGGCTTCGGACGGTAAAAATTTTCATCAAAGATTAAAACGGAAGCACTCCGCCCACCCATTCCGCACTTTTTTTTGTTATTCTCTCTTTAGACATCACTCCCCAGTCATTGTTTCGATAAATCCGCCTATTTTCCATACTTTGTTACCTCGCGGATTGGCATTAATTGGACACCGATCGCTCACAACAAGTAACTTGGGAAGCCGTTTTCCTAACGGTCATACCGCAGCAGACTTTTTGGCCACGTCTACCTAGCCCTTTCGTATAGTGTAACTTATCCTATTCGAAATTAGGAAATCATAATTTTTTCGAAAAATTGGTCCTCTCCGTTTCGGGAGGGTTCGCGCATTGATTTCGGATGGCTCTATAACGAAATATAGGCCATTTTTATAGTATTTTATGCTCTTTTTAGATATAAAAATCCGAAAAACTCATTCCATTCGTCGAGAAAATTTGGACTTGTTGGCCAAAATTGTATGAAAAGCGGCCAAAAAAGCTCAAAATATTCAAGATTTTCAAAATACCTAAAAATGTTTTTGTTTTCTGTAACTTCCTAGCAACCAAAAACTACTAAATACATTATAAAAATGGTCTTTTCGGAACGCACCCAAAAGGCCGAATACACTGAGGAGTCCCTTTCGATTCCGGAGGGCCCTGGGATGGCAGTCGCTTTCTACATAGGCTCACGGATGGTTTAGAAAGCGATAAATTGGGTTCACGTTGCTTTCTTCCAAAGAATTTCTATCGATAAATGGGATAAATTGGTTTTTGGATGGGTGGTTAAATTTTTTCGTGTTAGGTGGTTAAATTTTAACCATGGGTAGTTACAATTTAACCATGGATGGTTAAAATTTAACCATGGGTGGTTAAACTTTAACCAGGGTGGTTAAATCAGGGTGGTTAAATCTACTTTGGTACCACCCCAGGTCGAGATCTTCGGCATTTAGACTGGCTGTCTAAAAGGGCCAACCAGTTACATGGGCATTTAGTAGTAGGAGGGGAGGACGTTTTGCAGAAGTTATGAGTCAAGAGGGCAATAAATCAGCGTTGGGCAGTGCTTTTTGAGTTCTTTGATCAGATATTATAGTTTTCTGTTGATAGGAAACTGCCCAAAATCTTCTATATTTTATATACTTTAGGTTGAATAAAAGAAATTAGTTTTCCCCTGCTAATGAACCAGAACCGCCAATCCAAATCCAAAACCCATTTCTGAAGCTACGACGTGAAGGCCCTTTTAGGTAGCGCCAAGAATATCCATTTTGGGATGCTGTTGTGGCCAGTGGTGGCCGAAAAACGGATGACGCCGCTGTGTGGCGGGGGTGTCCGGCCAACCCAGGCGAATATTCAGAATGCGTGAAGCGTTGAAAGAAGTGCCGAAAGCCGAAGAAATTGCTTTATGTGCTCGTCGTGGCTGCGCAAGGAGGGGAGTTTCTCTTGCCCCATGGGGGGTCGCTCTTGCGACTTGTCATCCCGCTGAATATCCCGGGTGCCCGGTGATGAAGTGGAAGGGGGGAAAGCGGGCCGCCGTCGGGGAGGAGTTGAAAAACGCCTTTGTCGACGTTGTAATGATGATCAAAAATACAAAAATTTACCTCTTGATAATTTTTTAGTTTTGCGATAGACAGATGATCGAATTTTTGCACCGAAATTTCAGGGTTTTTTTTAAACTTTCGCAGTTTTCGAATAGTTTTTTACTTAGCAGATAATTAAATTTTGCTAAAAATACTATTATTGAAATATCGTCATTGCTATCATTATGGGCATTCTGAACCTATAGGAAACCCCCCATAATGTGAAAGCACGACTATTCGTATCTTCTCAGACTCGAATTAGTTATACCGAAACCATTAATTAAATAAATGGAAGTGGCGCCCAAAATTTCTCAAACTTCTACTTTCGCTTCCGAAAACTCAATTTTTCCGGATCCCTCCTTGTTGTAAGTCCCGACAAAATCCCTACGATTGACACCTGTCCGCAGCCCAAAACAAGCTGTAGAACACATGCTTGTCGGCTGGCAATAGACGGCAATACATCCCACCCGGAAATCTCTTCCACCACCCGCATATACTGGCCATCCTCTCCACCACATTCACACGTCCCGGCCACCACCAGTCTTTTGGCACCCCCCGATGCTAATGTGGTTTTGGGGCCTGAGGCATCGTGGTTCCTCCTCCCCCCACAAATACTTGCCGCATTATGAAGCCCCTCCGGGTTTCCCAAAGTCGTAAACTATGCTCGCTAATGGCTTTCAATCCACGGGCACTAGACTTATACGATGCTATAATTGAAATGTTTCCCAGAATTCACTTGAACTTCCCAGAAATGGCTCGCTAAAGTTTTTTCACACTTTTTTGACGCCATCTGAAAGAGCCTGGTAACGTAACAAAAAATTTTCTCAAAACTACGCGTCAGCAAAACGGAAAGATTTATGACACGCTATTCGGGCACTAATCATTGTTGAACAAAAAATGACCGAAACTTTAAAACCCTACAAATTTGACCATGCTCTTCCAGATAGCGTAAAAATAAGGTTGAAAAACTGTACCAAGCCAAAATGGGGACGACTCGGAAATCCCTTGAATTTCGCTGCCCTGGTGAGATACATCCAGGTTGTTTCAGCGGTCGGACTCAACTACGTGTAACGCTGCTCGGGTTTCGCGTTGTGGCGAGGGCTGCCGAGAGGGTGCTGGCCCGGGGTTCCTGCGAGCTGCTTATGAGAGTGGAGTTCGCGGCTGTGGCCCGAGATTGATCCTTGTCTCTGCGGGTCTCGGTCTGTCAGCCCCATCATATGCACTGATATGCCGAAGCCACCAGCCAGTCTACTATTGCTACTCTCCGGTAGGTGTGCGACGCCTAAACAACTTAGGAATATCAGACTTGCTATCAGAGACCATTTGAGAAATCAGGGAAAGCTATGCGACCACTTGGCAATCGAGGGAAAGCTTGTACAAAGGATTAACTGAAACAGGCAGTCAGCGACCATTTTCGAGACAAATACAGCCAAGCAAAAAATCATTTGTGGCTTAGGTAAGCTAGCAGAGATTGTTTGAGAATGGGCAAACAAGCCAGCAGAGACAATTTAGGAATAACAGGCCACTAGCACTAGCAGCAGACTAGCAGAGATTATGCAAATTTTCCAAAATCCTTGGCTGAACCCCGTCTAGGGCAGTGTTTGATGGATCGAGACGGAATGATGGTCAGTTAGGGGGAGGGCAAGGTGTGACAAGAGAGGGAGAGAGGGAGAGAGGGAGAGGAGAAGCTTTTAGGGGCTGGAAGAAGCCTCTCATCTATACCGGGCATAGCAATGGAATCCAATGGAATGGCAGTCGCCTGTCTCTCTCTCGCGCTCGTTCCCTCGCACTCTCTCTCTCTCCCCACCTTTTTAGAATCGACTGATCCAGTCACCAAAACCAGAACATCCAACAGCCCCTCTCTCCCCCACAACCGTCACCTTAAAGCCTGAAATAATGGACTGACCAGACTAGATTTAAAGGAACATGGAAGGCAGGGAAAAGCTTTCCTTAAGGATCTTTGCTGGTTGGCCATGAATTTACAAAACCATTTACTGAGCAAAATAACCACTGCCAAGTTCCAGTAGACGTCAAATTGCCTCTGCTAGCTAGTTTCTGCTATCATGCTTCGGTGGCATTTGGAATTCCTAAAGCGTATTTGCTGGGCTCCCTAAATTCCTTTTCTACTAGTTTGCCCCAATTTTTCAAATAATTGTTGCCCTAAATTGCGAAAATTTGTTCCTTTTTAACCAAAAGGAAAAGGAAAACGGAAAAATTTCGAATAAAAAAGACTTTCCCTCTTCCCTCTAACGGAAAAACACAGCTGATCGACTACGCGGTACAACGTGGACGGTTTGTGACTGGGCAATAGAAAAAGGGAGAAAAGAAGACGATTCCCCCTTCCCTCTCTATTCAATGGCCAATCGGACCCTGTAGAAGAAATTCGAGACGAACGGGGGAGGTCCAAAAAAGAGAAGCACACCGACCGGTTCGGCGGGTCCTGGCTGTATTGATAATTGGTGGATGGGTATGGTAGAATGGAGCTTGATACGAAGTATGTTCGGGAATTAGGGCATGCTAGCAGTGTTTGGAGGTATTTGACCCTTTTATAGAATTTTAGAGGCTAGCTAGCATGGACTTTTTCTGGAAAATTCAGCTATGGCCAGCTAGCAAAATTCTTTTAGGAAATTTTACGCAGGAATCGAGCAGTGATGCTTTGAGAAAAAATAGGAATAGGTGGCTAGAACATTCTTTGGGAAATCATCATAGACACCTTGCCGATATCTTTGAGGAATTTCTAATTGGAAAAACAAGTTTCCGGCAGACTAGCAGAAGTTCTTTAGGACATTTGGAGCCAACCAAGCAGGGGTTGTTGCGAAAACAAGATCCCTGCAAGCTAGCGAAGATTTTTGAGGATACGACAAAGTCTCAGAATGGCCAGCTAGCAGAGGTCATTGAGGAAATTACGTTGTATACTGTAAACTGTAGTGTAGTGGACTGGATTTGGGATACAGGGGGATGGAATGGTAGGCAGCATTGGTACGTGGCGGGACATGACCACGTGTCTTCAAGAAGAAGAAGAGAGAGCTCTCAAGGGATAGGGCCACTTGGCACATGGTTAGCACCGGAAGGGAGAGACAGAAGGAAGACAAGAAGACAGTCCGGTCTATCTAGGCAGAGAGAGAGAGAGAGAGAGAGGGGTCTACGGCAGACGGGGATGTCAACATCCCCCCGGCCCATCATCATCCAATGCCCCCACCATAGCCCACGTAATTCGGGGTCACCTAACCGGAAGTAGAGGACTGGGAGAAGCTGAACCAGGATATTGAATTCTTGGCCCTACCACCGATTTTTTTTGCAACAGGAAAAGCCTCTACAACAGCAAACACAACTTTTCACCAACAAGCAAAACTTTTCGCCGTGGCCGGGATCCGAACGCGGGTCATTTGGGACCAAAAGTGAAAGCCTGACCCCTACACCAGACCGGAGAACCAAAAAATCAGTTTTGGTCTTCGAAAACCAGGATATTTTTCAAAGACCAATCTCCCCGTGTGGCCCACCCAAATTAGACGCATAGCCCATTTCGGAGGGCCCTAAGAGGGTGTATTTGGACCCGATGAGGGGATACCTGGCGCGACACTCAATCCACACACAAACAAACAAACAAACCACCAATTCGACAGCCGTTTTTCGAAGCCCCCGATCCCAATCCACACACCACACACCTTCGCGCTTTAGGGCGATTGGGGAGAAATTGTATTTTCCGGGTTACACATAGATATGCGGGTTCTTGTGCATTATCGGGGGGGCTTTTCCTTTAGGAACCAATTTTTCCGGTATAGATAGAAAAAGTGCTTTAAACCCATAAACTATATAAATTGGCATTAAAAATTAAAAAGATCGATTTTTCGACAAAAGCTTCGCATTTTTAAAGTTTTTAGATAGTTTATGCTTGAAATATGCGCACATTTTGCTAAGAACACCATACAAATACTATTTTTTTATCACATTACTAGGCATTTCTGGCTTTAAACCAAAAAAAATGAACCCCGCTCCACCCCGGTGATGCAAAAGCACCCAGACCAGAAATTTGCTCAAACAACAAATAATCAACCAACAATCGATTACGCTATAAAATACGAAAAGCTTGTTCGTATAAAAGAAGCCTGAGCTGTGAGTTTAGGAGCTGATCGGAGTGTGGGGATCCGGCTTCTCCCCCACAGCTGGAGATTTGCGGTGTTCGTGGAGGTGATAAGCGAATCCCGGCTCTTCCCCATTCGGAACTTGATCCGGAACATCCACACCCGTACACACCAACCAATAGCCGGTTTAAATCTCGGGTTCTTTCGCGTTATCGGGGGGGGGAGTATCAGGGGAAACTCAAATGTTTTTCGTTAGCATCCGTTTTGCTAATGTAAATAGAGACATACCTTAATTGGGATTTTTGCAAATTTTGAGTTTTAGGTAGTAACCACTAAAAACCATCAAAATACACTTTACAAAACCGAAAATTTTGTTATTTAAGCTAGATACCCCCCCCCACTAAGAGTCCAGTACCTCCAAAATAAAACAGAAACTGAAAGCCTGGAAGACGGGCAGATAATTCGACTGGGAAATTTCACGGAAAACTAGCCGATTTGAATGGCCTGGGGGCAAGTATGTGGGTGTGAACTGGTCCCCTGGCTGATAGGTATGTGCTCAGAAGAAGTCATCAAGGTGAATGTGAATAGAGAGAGAGAGAGAGAGAGAGAGAGACAGAGAGAGAGAAAGAGAACAGACAGAAAAGACGGGTTCTTGTCATGTCGCGCGGATCGTGGTAGGGGGCGAACTTGCCGTAGCCCCATCCCCCATTCGAGAGCCGATCCCAGGCGGCACAAGCGGAAGCGCATTCAACGAACAATCCGCTGCCCCGGCCGCGAACACCCACAAAAACCATCGGGCGCTACACAATGCTACACCTGACGGCATTGGAATGGTAGCACTCGATAATGTAGCATCTGGGAATTGCGTTATGCAGCAGCAGGATACACCTAAAAAAAAGTTATGTATCAGTATACTGATGGGAAAATGCCAAATATCGAGATGCAAAAAACGGTTGTCAGTATTCTAGCTGTCGTGATTATGTAACGGCATCGAGACGAGGAAACTCTGCAAAAAAAACCTGCATTAATGCTCTTTGATTTTAAAAGCGATATCCCTGCCCGCACACTTTTTGGTCAGCTGAACGAAGAGCCGCGTTATCAGAAAAAGGGGCCCCCCGTTTTTGGACTCTCGATCGACCACTTCCATGCGATAAGCTCCCGCGATTTTCGATTTTTAAAGAAATCGCATCCGGATGTGGGCCAAATTGCTTTTTATACTCGGTCTTCTGGCCTCGATCCAGGTTTGAAGTCACTTTTCTAAAAACTAAAAAAAACATTGCATTCTAGGCCCTAACGATCAGACCGCGCGGGCCACTTCGCGAGGATGTTCACCGATTCCTGCGACGCCGCTACCAGGTTTGGAGTTTGTAGCCCGACACCTTAACTGAATATATCTAGGATAATGATCCGGAGCCGAAGCCAACTGCCGATTTTCTCATCGGAAGTAGTTAGTTGCTTTCTAAACTTTAAAACAAAAATCGGGCCTTTGGCATTCCCGGGGGTGCCCAATAAGGTCAAGGAAGTATTTTTCTAGTTTTTTTTAGTCAAATCTAACTACTTTACAGGTGGAAAAATTATAAAAACTAAAAATTGAGATTTTGGTCGAAATCTTGAGTTTTGTATTTTTTAGCAAACCGAATAATAAAGTAATACATGTATTTTAAAAGTTTTTTGGTAAGGAATATCTAATTAAAACTCGAAAAACTTTAAAAAATTAACAAAAATTATAAAATTTGGCGGAAAAACCTATATTTTTAGTGTATTCTTAGGTTTCCCCCACCCGATAATGCAAAAGTACCCGTCAATTACCCAGAAACCATTGCGGAACTCCATTTAATTTCAGACGGGCAACGTGTCGAACTGTCGCTTGACCTGACAACCCGCGATACATGGATTGTGGACAAAAACTGCGGCACTGAGCTGTGCGATATGGGCACCATCGGGTTCGACGCGACCCAGTCGGTGACGTTCCGCAATTCGACACTGCCATTCCACGGCACCTTCTACGACGAGCTGAATGGGGTGCACGCCGTCGCCGGGTTTGCCGTCATCGACCAGATGCAGTTGAGCACCTACCCTCAGAATGACCGCACCTGGCGCTCCGTTTTTGCCGTCGTCAACGCGCGCGACACGAACAGCACCATGGGCAATTGGCCGTACTATGGAGCGGTGAGTAGTGGGGGTTTTAAAGAAAGATAAAAATGGCTTCTTTACTATTTCCGTGGGGCGACGTTAATTTTCTATTAGTCGAGAGATGAATAGAACGTTATAGCAATTTCTAATACCTTTTTAGCAATATTTAGCTATATTTCAAATAGAAAAACACTGAGAAACCTGCAAAAAAAACGTTATTTTCATTTTATAGCCATAGCACGGATTGAATAGTTTTTTGGAAAAATTAATTATGTTTCAAGTGAAAAATTATTGGGAAAAACAAATAAATTGTTTAAAAATTTGAAATTTTCATAGAAATCAAATTTTTGTATTTTTTAGATAGATTGTTGTAGTTTTTAGGTTTCTAAATAGTAAAAAGTCTAGAATTCTAAGGAGAAAGCCCCCTCTCCCGGAAATCTAAAGAACTGAAAACCCTCCCAGGTCGGCCTAGCCCCCGGAGATGGCGACCTCCTCGACCCGGTGCTCCCGCATCTCCTCCAGGGCTACAGTGATCAAGTGCTGACGGTGTGGATGCATGATCAAGACGGGTGGGAGGTACCCTTCCTTAATTCACCGATCCCAAAATTAGATACCAGTTCTTCGGCGGCTTCTTCCCCGGCTCCTACGAGTTCGACTGGACCCAGAATTGTGACAACACCACCTATTTCACCACGCCTGTCACCGAGCCGACCACGTGGCGCTTTGCTGTCAATGGGTGGGTTAATGACCTGAAAGGACCTAAATAGATATTTCAGCGTAAACGTCGGCACATACACGCGAAAACAGACCGAACAAGCCGAGATCAACGCGCAGTCGATGCTCACAGGGGTTTAGTACTATTTGATCACTAAAGGCTAAAGGAACGGTTAGAAAATTCAAAAAAATAAAATTTTTCATGTTTCCGAGGGTTTTCTTAAACCAGTTTTTTTCGCAAATTTTAATCACTTTTTATGGGCTTTCTTCAGCCCCCCCGCTAATATTTTAAGGGATATCAATAAATCCGAAGCCTAGGTCCCGCCGCTTGTCTACAACGCTATCGTCTCGCTAACCGGAGCAAAGCCTGGAAACAGCAATTTGGTAAGGATTGAACAACTTAAAAACAACCCATTTCAGCTGAACATCGACTGCCGCAAAATCGACTACCCAGACATAACGATAACGATCGGCAAAAAGAATATCACCGCCTCGCAGGACGTTTATGTCTCACGAGATATGGTGGGTGCAGTTATTCCTAAAAGTCGCTTCAATTACAAATCCGCTAAAAAAAAACGCCATCGGAATTCACCCTGGAAAATACTGCAATTAGCGAAAACCAGATTGATTTTAAAAATTTTATTCAACAAGCAAAATCAAGAAAGTATGAACGTATTCTGGCAATTTACTTCTCATCTTCTCCACCCTTCGCCAATTCCTCGTCAATTTCCGCCAGGCGCGTAGCGAACTGACGGGCAACCGGCACATAAAGCTCGAATTCCTTCTCAAAATCCGCGGCAGCCTTGTCCACCTTCTCCACGATTTTTCGGCCATCTCCATACTTTACGCAATTCATGATTTGCGTATCCTTTCCGGCAGCAACACCTTCTCCACGCATGTTGATGTCTTCTCCACGTATTGTAATTTCCCTGGAACCTTCCACGATATCGGTATACCTCTTATCGCTTTGCTGCTGAAGTTGGTAAAGCTCAATGCCGAGAAGTTTGGCAACTGCATGGTCGTGATGAGAGTCGAAGGCGCAATTTCCGCAATTGATCGTGCTACAGTTTTGGCATTTGTAGAGACGTTCAACGCTCCGGATGAGACCACAGTCCGAGCACGCCATCTCGAGTTCCTTGCTCTGATCTTCTTGCTTGTCGACTATCGATATTTGCGACAATTGAGCCTTGAGCTTTTCGTTTTCGGAAACCTGGTTATTCAAATCTCTTTTGAGTGTCAATAGCTCTTTTTTGGCGCAGTCGAGCTTTACCGTTTGCCAGAAA
The DNA here is from genome assembly GCA_038088335.1 of Mesorhabditis sp. LJ9110. Taxonomy (NCBI): domain Eukaryota; kingdom Metazoa; phylum Nematoda; class Chromadorea; order Rhabditida; family Rhabditidae; genus Mesorhabditis; species Mesorhabditis sp. LJ9110. The sequence continues at coordinate 124,081 of JBBGBA010000117.1, read as the reverse complement.
GCGACCATCGCACGATCCACGGGGTACACAGTTGCATCTTCGATTCCCGCATCACATTCCATGCAAAGCACGCACCCATCTTCCGTTCGTCGTTCATGGCAGGCTATGCAAAGATAATGTCCACATCCAGCTGGCACACCAATCCATTCGTTCACCAGAAGTGGCCGCTCGCAGGCGACGCAGTTTGGCGCTTTGATAGGTGGGGTATATCGATATCCACCAGACCTGCGTTTGAATTCAGGTCTTGCGAGGAAATCCATTAGACCCCGCTGAAGCACATGCGCTCCATGTTGATCGCAATTAAAGCAACAAATATGTCTACGTTCGTTTGAGTAGACGGGTCTTCTGGTATTTGTCTGCGCAACCGCAAACGGCTCACCGCAGAATGGGCAGTTGAAAAGCCTCGTGAACATGGACATTGACCTAAAACAAACAATTAGCTAGATGGCTAAAATGAAGGAACGATGAGAATCCGACAACAGAATGATTAAATCCACGAATTTCAGTCTAGGCGTGTTTTTTCAGGAAAACGGGGATCAAGTGTGCCGACTTCTCTTCTACCCCACGCAATCATCTGGCTTTGCCCCTGCATGGAAACTGAGCTATCTCTGGCAAGTTTCAATAACCCCCAGTTCTATATCCATAACTCCTTCCAGGTTCTATCAAATGTGCTTCCACTTCAACACGAGCCCTCTCTCAGTCGGATTCTCGCAGCAAACCTGGTAGCACAAAGCCGAAAATATCGTCGAGCCACGCGAACAGTAAATATTTATCAGTGCTATAAATGCCAGGCGAAGTAACTAACAACAGGCGAACACGGTAACAATGGGCAACTTAACAGTTTAATAGAATTAGAGCCTTCCAAAAAGGCGTGGGGAAGATAAATTGCTATAAGGGAATGTAGCATACGTATTAGACCGGATACGGCAACCATCGGGGAACGCGACTATACACGTAATGTGACCCGTATAAAGAGGAAATTTGTTGTAAATTGGGCTAGAAGGAAACTAGAATACGGACTAGAAATGGACAACAAGCGAAGGGAATTATGCGTCGGGCAGGTCGTCGTCGGAACTGAGTTCGATGACCTCGTTGTCGACATTGTTATCCTTGTCGGTCCCCTGTGCCGAAGAACGAGTGCCTGCCGATTCGTGAGATCTAAAACAAATATTTTTCATGAACTAACGTTACTATTCAATTATAGACCAAAAATCGATACCTTGCCGACTCGACAATTTCCTTCTTGAGCTGTTGGAGGCGGGAGTTGGCGCTGTCGGACACCCTCAGCTCGCTTTCATCGTCACAACTGTCTATCGCATTCGACTCGAGCTCTGGATCATCAAAGTTTGTGAAGTCCTCCTTCGAAAGCCACTCTTGCACAAAGTCTTCCTTCTGAAAAAAAAGAAATTCTAAAAAAGCCAGTCAAAGCCGCACCTCAATGTTGATGGCAAGAGTAGCTGGGTCCATCTCCGGATCCTTGTCAGACACTTTCACGCAGAGGACCTAAAACAAGGATAATTACCCATTTTAGGGGGCTTACTTCAATTTCATCATCGTCGTCCGCGACCATCCCTGGCTTTCCCTTTGAATTTGGGTGGATCATAACTTTTTTTGAGGGCCCATCGCTATCGCCACGCTAAAAAGGTTGAGAATTGGAAAAGGAAGAAGTTCTCACAGCCAGCCTTCGCTTCTCTCGACGTGATGCCGTAGCGTCGTCATTCTTATTCGTCCGCGATCCAGTCGGCGTGCTTTGGACTAATTGACGATAAGCCTTGGAAACTTTTTCACATACGGTTGGTAATGTCATCAGGAGAAGCGCATTCCATCGGAGATTTGTCGGTGGCAGCGGCAACAGCTTCAGGATCGTCCAAGACACTCGTCTATCCTCAACCTCATAAAAATATCTTTTTAAAATAATACCGCTTCCGTTTCTTCGTCATGCATCCTCTCTACTGAGCACCCGCTGGAGAGATTTATGGTGGCGGCATCAACCTAAATAAAAACTACTAAATCGGAAATATTACTCACCTTGTCCAAGCCATCTCCCTCCTCAGATTGAGCCTGGCCTGCTTCTTCGTCTACTTTCATCTCCTGGTCTTGCGCTTGTGCTTTGCCATCCTCTTGTTGCATCACCGTGTCCTCCGTTAGGTCATTGTCCTCTTCTTCTTCGATCTCTCCGTCTTCGAGTTCACCGTCTTCTTTTTCTTCGCAGCTTTCGTCTTCCTCTTCATCGGCGACAGTTTCCGCTTCCTCTGAAGCCGTGCCGATGACACCGCAACAGCCCATTATTTCGTCCAGCCCTTTGTTGACGCGCGCATCATACTAAAAAGGTTTTGAGCTAAAAAATTTCCCTTGCCTCAGCATCTTGAATTTCCTTGGCCAGCACGTCGTGTTTAGAAGCTTCAGCAGCGGCGTTTGAGCCTTGTTCTTCCTCTTCGATAAGCTCGGCATCCTCGTCTTCATCTCCAGCTTGCGCTTTCTAGTCAAGCATTAAGAATTTCGGCATCACAGTCCAATAGAAGCCATTTTCCGAACTTTGAGAAAATAAATATGCGATTAGATGTGTGCTTTTGGTAAGGTTAGGCGCAAATCAATATGCGAAAGTACCTTTGGATCGGTGTCGTCACCTTCATCCGGCACATTGTCTAGCTGGTCTTGATTTCGTCGGATCATCTCCTACATTTGCAAAAAAATCACCGTTTTATAACAAGGATACGTACAACAATTTTGGCTGATCTCTCCGCGGTAGTCTGGCCAGACTCGGCCACTGGAAATTGGCTGCAGAAACTAGGCTCATCAGGAAGAACAGTATCTAAACTCGATAAACTTGATCAAAAACTAAAATACCATTGAGCATTTTGAAATAACCGCTAAATTCGGCGCGATACTCCTTGAGTTTTTGGTGGATCAGCACTGAGACGTCTATGATGAGTTGCTCTAAACGAGGAGGGCTTCTTTAGTAGCAGTCTTCATACCTGCTTCAGGAGTTCCGAACGCCGGGACTTTCTTTACCACCTCAGCATGCTCCTGGTCTTGCTGGTGTTGGGCGGTAATCAACGCAGCGATTTGATCCGGAAGCAGATTGCTGACAAAATGATATATAACATCTTCTCGAAACGCAAACCCTATGAGGCGGTCCTGGTCTAATGCCGCGTAAACAGCCTTCGACAATCGATCATCAAGACCCTAGAAATAGTGAGTGACGTAACCAAATCTACCTGAAAGCCGGAGCCCGCGATAATGATTTTCGGCGTGCTTTCATACATAGCGCGGAATGGCTTGTACTTCATCAGTTTAGCATCGATTTCGGCAAGACGAGCGGTACACTGAGATCGAGGTATTAGCGCGGTTTGCCAAGGGTCACAAGTTTCGCATATTTTTGCAAGAAATAAGCGCAACAATGCTGACCACCAATTTTTCAACATAACCCACCTTTTCTTCTTCTTTCATATAAACCTCCTCCTGCTCGATATTGTCGAAGTCCATCTCACGGTCCTGGAGCTGCTTCAATTTTGCGTCGATTTTCTAAAATTTCAATATGACCACTCTTCAGAGGCATACCTCCCGCACAGCGAAAAGCTGCTGCAACTGCTTGAATTTCTTGGCCGGGATTTCGTCTTCATTTGTCTCCTTCGAGGTACCGGCAACGGGCCCGGAGCTAGTTGCAACCTGCTAGAAAGCATAATTTTGCAAGGCTGGTGGTCTATTACCTGATCGGGTGGATCCTCTTTCTTGCTCATGCTGCTTGCCAGCAATCACGTGCAGGCTACCCTGAAATCTGTAAATAAGGCGAATAGCCTGTAAGAGGAAATAGAAAGACCAAAACATCTAGTTTGCAGTATTTCATCCAGTCGCGTTAATTTTTTATCCAAGCAAAAAAACAACGGGTCAAAATCAACAATCATGAATCAACAACATATAACGACAATCTAATAATTTTCGAAATGTTCTATTCTGTATGAACGAATTCCTCCATTCTTCATTCCAAGTGCGAGGTAGGCGCCATGTGGTGAGAAGGCTGCCGAGTAGATGTGGCCCAATTTCTCGCGCCTGAACCGGATCAGAGAGCCATCGTAACGGAGTATACCTTTCCGGGAAGTTTTGATAGATCGTCTGGCTTGCCATATGGACGACTCGAACTTGTTGCTTCTAAATCGAGGTCAGTGGCCCTAAAAATGAAAACCTGTAGCGAACTGGCGATGACCATCAACTTTGAATCGTGATTGAACGTAATCGAGTCCACAGCGGTCACCAGATTTGTGATAGAAAAACTCGTTTCCGGAGATTCCGTCTTTCTCACTGCATCTGTTGCATACACGTTCACGAAGCCCGTGTTTTCGCTAAACATCATATCAATTTTCGCGAAAATTACTACCCGATTGCCACATATCTGCCATCCGGGCTGAGAGCCAATGCTGTGCCATGGACCGCGCCCTGGTTGAAGAATGTGTGCAGTTCTTTCGTCGAGCTCGACCAAATGTAGACCCGGCTGTTTTCTGAAAATTATCGAAATTTGCTAAATCGAATTCAAAAACCTCCAAGCGCCCAAAGTTCTTCGCTGCTACCAGGGAAGAAATGGATATCCGCAATCTCCACCGGCGCGTTGAATCGTTGCACAAAGTCGAAGCTCTGATACAACAAAATGGATAATTGCTTCAAAAGTCCATCTACCTGGCCATCAAAAAGGTAAACCTGTCCGCGATGTCCAACCAGCGCCACACGAGTCCCATCGCGTGATACACAATGCTTGCCAAAATTCTGCTTTGGAATTTCTAAACGAAAATATATGAAAAAAATAAGCAGTAGAACGAACCTGAGGTGACCTTGATTTGCAAGACTTCGTTGGTCTCCATGTCGTATTTCATAAAGAAGGGTTGCGAGCGGGAGCCCAAGAGCAACTGAGTGCCGCCATGCAGGAAATCGCAGCTAAACACAAATCAGCTTGCTATCTTCAAACAACCTCGTAATAGGGAAATTCTTCAGCTGAACACTTTGCAGGAAAGATTGTTGTTTCGCGTCAGCGTGAACCTAAAATCATAATATTGTAATATAAATATTGGCACCTGGAACAATCTGATCAATCCACTGTCACCGGCAGCAATGAGAACAGGCTTTACGCGATGATATAGCATGATATTGAGTTGTCGCTGGAATGGAATAAAAATCTACATAACAAAACTTACACTATCTGGATGACCGAGGGCTATGTCTTGAAGCAGGCGAAAACCGAGCGTATGTTTCCGGAGAAGCGTACCGTCCTCGATATATCTAAACCGACTTGCTCAACGTCTTAATTCTCCCTACTTTCCAGCGCTTCGTGTGACATCGGTCAAAACTGCATCCACATCATCATCCGAATCATATTTGACTAAAAAGCCATAATCTCCGTACGAGGGTCAGACCTTCTTGAATTTTCGCCCATTTGGGCTGCTTGCCCCTGGAAGCTTTCTTCACATATTCCTCTCGCAAGCGCTTTTGATATTCCTGACACCAGTGCTGAATACAAAAAGAAACGCTATACCGGCTTTCCCACTAAACCATTTGTGGGATCGCTTGACCGCAAAAGGCAGCCCGTTGTCTTATTCTTTTTCACCAGTACCTGCAAAGACAATAAAAGGGGATAAAAAGCAGCCCACCTCCTCCGTAAGGTCGTCGTCGTCCACATCCTGCCACACGGCAGCCCTATCTCTCGACGGCAACTAAAAAAATTTTTGCTTTCCCAATATTAAAATTTCTACATGTTCCTGCACATCGCCATCTTCTGACGATCCAGAGTCGGAATCTTCATCGTTGGCATCAGATTTGAACAGACCATCTAAAGAATATGATATTAAGCGGGATAACGTACTGCTAAACAATTTGGTAGCTAGTACTTCATCATCCGAATCAGAATCTGGAACGATTTCCGGTCCTGATCGCTTCAGAGTGGTCATCTGAACAACTGCTAGGTCAATAGTTTCAACAATCCAAAGTAATGGAGGGGCTAAAAGCGCGCTGCCCGCAGCCGCCCTGGGAGATATTTTGCACTAGTGCGCTCTGTGCCTCCAATGCATTACTCCACCCAACGTGACCACACATACCACCGGGGGCAGTCAGCTTTTGGTGTAAATTATAATCGATGAACGGAAAAGCATCGCAACCACCCTGGCAAAACATTCCATAGGCACCTGTTTTTATTCTACACCCTGATTAACCTTTCCTTTATGTTTACTTAATTGCCAATCGCGCAAAAAATTTTTTCTCCGATTTAGATGCTCGGAAGCGGCTTTTCACTGAATGAATCTTCAAATGACGATGATTTCGGGGAAGCGGTATCACTTCCAAAAAATACAGCATCAAAATTTTAGCTATCCGCCAACTCCGACGCAAATAGTCAGCAGAGTTCTGGCAGCTACACAAATGTAAGTGTTAACAACAGACCAACAATCAAAACCTAAGGAAACTTGCACAAATGAAGACGTCGAAAACGAACCAGGAAAGCATCTCCGAACCCGTTTTCCCCATGTAACTGTAAGTCTAAAGCTAATGCGTCGCAAAAGCAATGATCTGCAAATTAGGCTAACAGAAGATCGAATCCTTGCAATGACAAAGTTCAAAATTTATTACTACTTCAACATGTTCAATTAATGCACACACAGAATTCACAGGGAAAAGCCAGCCAAATTTCAAACAGAGGCTAGATATACGGAGGAAAACCCATCTTGAGCTAATAGGGATTCGGACTGCATCATTTCTTCGTCCACAAGTTTTTCGTTCCGGAGTATCGGCGGGCTGAGGACGGTCGGAGACGGGCTCCTTGGTGCTTCAGTCGCTAAAACCAAGCATAACCCACTACAAAACCGCGGATACTACCTTCAAAAAATGGGCTGGAAAACGCATCGGGTGCCTTGTCTTTGGCAGCGCCAGGAAGAATACCACGCAGCAGGTCGGTGATGGAAACAAAACAGGCCCCGGTCGACTGTCCGATATTTCTGCCATCAGCGAAGTTTCTAAATCCAATAGATATCCACGTAAAGATCAATTACTTGAAAGGCTGGTGCTTTTCCTGGATACAGTAGAAGCAGACCGCCAAAATGACGATGAAGGCCAGAACAAGCAGCAACACGGTCAGGAATGAGGTCGAATCATCGTCGGGACGCACAATTGCCATAGCTGCTTCGTCAAAAATTTCGCAGTGAGCACCGGTGTAGCCAGAATCACATCTAAATCGGGACTTAAAATAGTTCCTAGATCACTTACCGGCAAGTCCCAGAGAGAAGTTCGCCAGTCACCGAATCCTTGGCAAAATCGCAGTTTCCATTAAAGCCACAGGCCTTGCCTCGCTCACAGAGCTCTTTCATATACGCGACATCAAGGGAGGAGTGCGTCTACAGACAGATTGTTAATACGCGTATATTGTACCTTGTATTCCGTGGCGTTAGCAGGAAATTCGCAACCGTCTTGGCTATTGCGTCGGTATCCTTCCGGGCACAGGCACTCGTTTTGGAAAGTGCCTTCCTTAGGAACCTTCACGCAAACGTACTGACATTCGATTTCGCTGTGGCACGAGGCCCAGCCAGGATTATACTACAAATAGGTAGGAAATCGCCAACAGAAAGAGTACCTGTGCCAACGTATGATTCACAGCCAACCCGAACGGACGACTCAAGAGCCTCTCGGTGTGCGGTAGCATATGATGGTCGGAAGAAACATCAATAGACCGGACGACATCCATTTCTCTAAAGACCGATGATTAAATCTAAGTAAAGCTTACGTTTCACTATAATAGAGAATGCCGTTGAAGAAGGCCATGGCGTAAATAGAGTCGGTCCTCGTGGCGATGATCTGCCGCTCCTTGGTGTCATAGTTGATCCGTTCGATCATTTCATTCCCATTGTCGGCAATATAGAGATCGTTCCTGATCGTATCCCAGACAAGGGAACGTGGATCCGCAAGCTTCTCATCGAGCAGAGTGTGAATTTCGCTTCCATCTGTATTGGCACACTTGACCTTGAAGGATTTGAACTGTTCGATCCAACACATCAGGCCTCTCGTGGGGTGAAGGGCGAGACCTGAACAATGAATAACCAAAATTTCTGAGTTACCTTTGAAAACAGTTGGTTTGCGACGACCACGTCCATCAAAAGCATGTCGGGTGCTTGTGACTAGTTTCGTACAGTAGAGTGCATCATCGGTGCAAACGGTGATCTTCGGGTCTTCACGCACACCACCGTTGATGAAGTAGACGTTTCGATTGATCCAATCATATTCAATGCTTCGCAGTTCTTCGAAACCTTGCCGCACCGCTTGAGGTTGGCCATTTGTTGTCCGTGCGAGACGCCACTAGAGGTGAAATCATCAACAGACGAAGAAAATTTTACCTGATCAGTGTGTCCGCCGATTCCGAACCATAAATGTTGCTTGGCAAGATCCATCGCCATATGATAGACGTTGTCACCATTGTCCAGAGCAGAGTAAACACGATATAGCGACGGGTGATCGATTTGGTCGTGCAAAGCGCCAACACGAATCTAAATCAATGAAAGGCTGGCGAAAAAAAACAAACCTCGTTTCCTAAGCTGATCATCAGTTCACCGCCCTTCGGGTCGTTGACAGGCGTGCACTGGTGCATATCGTCTCCCAGAGTAAAACCCGGGGCACAAGTGCATTGGTAGCGGATGCCAGTTTCGGTCGGTCTGCAGAAGTGGTAGCAACGCTGGTGGTGCAGGCAGGGGTTGTCTTTGATGCAGAGCCGGAAGTCGGAAGGATCGCTGATTTGATCGGCAGGGCAAGTGCATCGTGCTTCTGAATCGAAAAGCTTCTAAAGGGTAGCTAAAGCAAACCTAGAGCGGTTTCATGGCAACCACCGGTGCATCCCATCGTTTCACATTCACCACATTTTCCCCTCTCATCATCGCCATCCGGACAGTCTTCAACGCCGTTGCATGTCGCGCCAACATCAATACATTTGGAAGCTGAAAGAGGTGTCAAGCAAGCGACAGAAATTTACCTCCTTTACAGCGATACTGATCAAGACGACAGGTTGTGTTGACAGCGGGGGCAGGTTCAGAACTATTGGAAGCCGGAATCGAGGGGGTTCGTGCTTCTTCAGGTACATCACAGGCGTCCTCATCAGAATCATCCGTGCAGTCCGGCTCGCCATCGCAAACCCATTGCTTCGGGATACAAGCATCATCTTTGCACTTCCACTGATTGGGTGGGCAAGTTTCATGTGAGTGGCATTCGGATTCATCATCATTTTCCTGACAATCCTAAAAAGAAACTGTTTAACAAAATCGAACAAAGCTAACTAACCTTGACACCATCACAGACGAGGCTCAGATGGATGCATCCGCCGGCTGGCCCCTTGCAAGCGAAAAGATCCGGCCCGCAGTTCGAAGAAGGTCGTCCGGCACCGTCAGGCTTTAGGTCGCTGTGATCGGAACATGCCCACTCGTCGCGTCCATCATGACAATCGCGCTGAAACAGCGAAACTGGCCAGGAACCGAAATTTATACCACGCCGTTGCACTTGAAGATGGACTGCACACATTCTCCGTGATCGTGGCAATTGTACTCGCCTTTGGGGCAAGGATACATGTAGGAGCATCCCGTCTCGTCCGTTTTATCGAAGCAATCCGGGACCTAAAACAGAAATAAGGCAGATTTCAAGCCACAAACCCCATCACAGCGCCACTCCAACGGAATGCATTGTGCTGTCCTGCCACAGGCGAACTGCGTTGTGTTGTCGCAACGACTATTTGCGGCCGTCACTAAAAGAAAAGATGAACTGGAGAAAGGTGGGGGTTACCTTGAAGACAGCATATGGCTAACAGGGCGATGATGCGATTCCGCATCTCCAAGAACTAGAAAAATAAAGCTTATTTTCGATGAAGATCAGCAGCAGCGAAAGAGAAATGCTAAAACAAAAACAAGGAAAGAGAAACCGAGCGGAAATCCGAAAAAGAAAACGAAAACCGGCGGCCGGCGGGGGCTAGTGGAAGTCCACGAAATAGGCAACTAAATCGCCAATCGTACTACTGTGTAAATGTGTGCATAGTATTGCCCCGTAGCGTCAAAATAAATATAATTTTTCAAAACTTAGTTTCTTATAATAAAAATATAATTTTTCAAAACTTAGTTTCTTATAACAAAAATATAATTTGAGGTGATACAAAAATTTAGAGCTCACCGTTGCCGACATGTTGGAATATCAAAGACAAAAGCGACCTGATCCAGCTGACCCATCAACATCTGCGCATCACTCACAAAGGTGTAATTTAAAAACGGTCAACACTAAAAATGTTTCGGAATCGAACAAAAAAAACATGCCGAAAAACTTCGGTATGTTCATATTATTCAAAAGCTTCTAGGAATCTCGTTGGTGAAGCCACCGACAGAAAAGGGTTCAGCAGCATTGGTTCGAGCAGACGCAGCCGTCCCTCGTTGTTGCGGTGTTTACTATTTTGAGGTATCTACGATCTTCAACCTTTCGTCCACATGTAACTTTAGTTGACGATCGTCAAAGGAAAGGATGGCCGAGTTGGTGTGGGTTTTGGCCCGAAAAGTATGGGCAGAGAAAGAATGCCAGGTGCGTGGAAAACTATGAAACACAAGAATTCTTCCGTTTCTCTAGTATTACAAGCCACCGCAACGTTTTGTTTTCTCTAGTTTATAAAATTTCCTTCAGGTTGGGATACCAATTCGTATGCCTACCACGGTGATGATGGACATTTTTTCACGGGCGATGGTATTTGTATTTATCTATGATCAATCCTTTTTGTTTCAGGAAACGGCCGAGAATACGGACCCAAATTTAAAGAGGGTGACGTTATCGGCGCTGGAATCAACATGGTCGAACGCTACGTGTTTTTCACGCTCAATGGACATAGCTTGGGTGAGCTGAAACATTTTTGCTCAACTTTCAGCTTTTAGGCAGAGCCGCTCCCTTAGCCAGCTCCGTGGAAATTTACCCCGCAGTTGGTCTGCAAAGTGCCGACGAAACAGTAGAAGCCAATTTCGGAGATCGACCTTTTCTTTTCGATTTTACGAGTATGCACGAGGTGATTTCAGGTTTTTTTAAATAATGGTCTTTAGGATGCTCGGAAGTGTGTCGCCGAAGAGATTGAAAACGTCGAGTTGCCAGGCGAAAAAACAACGTGGATGAACAGGTAAACGAGCTCTTATAGTCGAACCTTTGTTTATTTTAGTGCCATCTGCTCTTGGCTCCTCAGCGAAGGCCACGTCCGGGCTTTAACCACTTTGAACAAGACGGCGCAACTCGGGTTCAATTTTACAGAAGAGGGGATTGCCAGGAGAAATTGTAAGGATACTGCAATGGTTCAAGTTTTTTTTTTTAGCTATACGAAAGTTAATCCTTGCGATGCGAGCTACAGAGGCAGCCGATAGGATCGAGCAGTGGTATCCGCAGCTTTTCGCCAAAAATCGCAAGGTTTTTCGATTCTTTCTGGATTTCAATGGCTTTTTCTTGCAGGTCGAGCTTTTTGTGAAATATCAAGTGTTCGTCGAAAAATCGCAGGCGGTCGCTTTTGATACGGTATTTATCGTATTTTAGGGGTTATTCTGCGTTTAGGGTAGCACAAATTCACTGAATACTTCAAATGGCTCGTCTCGGGTGGCTAGCCGGAAACAAGAGAAACGGAAGGCGAGGGGACAGAAACGGAGGCAAAAAGGTTTCTTAGTTTCCCGTATTCTTTGTGAGGCTAGAAAGCTTCTGTATTCACGGTTATTTTTCAGACCTGGAGGCGAGTACTTCCCGGGAAGAACCACCCACTAGGAGAAGCCCAACTAACAGGTTTTGATCTTTTTTCGCGTTTAAATGTTTTATATGGCAGCACCCACGATGCGGATAATGCGAGCAACGGCTGCTCGAAGAACGGCGTGGAGAAGAACGGCAACGATGCGGCCGGAACCACCTTTATCGAAGAAGAGCAGTTCGACACCGAATTTGACGACGGTATTATTTGTTTGAGTGGCACCTTATTCTCTTCCAGGAGTAATGGGTGCTTCTCGGGAGGAGAACTCGAATTTGACTAACCGCTGTGGCTATTCGTTACTTGAGAAGGCAGAGGCAGAGAACAAGCTGGGCGAGGTGATTTTGTTAAAAATGGTGATTGAATATTCTCTTTTTCTAGGTTCTGGCTTATGGAAATTACGTCGCACGACTTCGAGAACAGCCAGGCCTCGAACTGACTGGAGAGGAAAAAGCTTTCTTTAATGTGAGTTTCGTGGACAGTTTTGAAATATATTCTTTTTGTTTAGGAAGCGATGATGGCCATTTTGACGCCTCCGGAAGAGTTCGATCAGCTGCCTCACATGCAATTAGATTATATCTGTCGGTTGGCGAAAGACGTCAACTCTGCGATTATGGGTACGTCGTGATTTGGTCTGCTATTCAAGTTTTTTAGAATACGAGGGATATCCCCGCGAATCGCTACTTGATGAATACTTATCAATGCTACACCAGAACAAGCGTCGTCTTATCAAGGTAAATACTTTCGTTCTAATGGCACTAGCCATTTTAGTGCCACCAACCAAGCGGGCTCTTCCTGGACGTGGAGCAGGTCTTCACCTCTGAATGCTTTCAACAAGAAATCCCCATGGAAGTAGAGCCAAGCTCATAACTCTGTGATCATTCACCCCATACGGCCTTTGCCAACTTGTGATTCTCGTGCCCATTGCCCGGCCATCGGCTCAAGCTTTCATCGACCTCCCAACCCTTTCCTCAATGTGTATTTGCATTTCCAAAGCCTCCTAAAGCCGACTTATGAGAACCGCCAGGCGGTGCCTCACCCGGCTCAGTCACATGTGCCCGGATTTTACATGTATATTATTGTCCGATTGTCGCTAGCAAATAAATCGCATGCCTTTCACGGCGCTATTTGTTACAACACGATAAATTACACAATTTTTTGAATATTTTGCCGGATTTCGGTGATGAGACATAGAAAAACAACACGATTTTTAGCCATGCCGGCTCCGTTTCGGCCGGACCTTTACAAAGACAAGGTCATATTGGCTCCGATGGTACGGGCCGGGAGGACACCGTTACGGTTTGTTGGCTTGTAAAGATGAAGCCCGGATTCAGGTTGCTAGCCCTGGAATATGGCGCGGATCTGGTGTACACAGAGGAGCTAGTCGATCAAAAGTTGATATCTTGCAAACGGATTGAAAATGGTAAGACTGCAATTTTGCTAAATTTGCGTTTTTTTAGATATCCTTGGGACGATCGATTATCTTAACGAAGATGAGGTTGTGTTGCGGATAGCTCCAAAAATAGAAGGTAGGGCCGGTTCAGAATTTATTAACGGATTCTAGGCAGCAGAATCATTCTACAAATCGGGACGAATAGCGGCGAAGGGGCAGCTGCCGTCGCGAAGATGGTGTAAGATTTACGAAGAAATTTTTCGATGCATCAAAGATATTTTTTATTTTTGCGATTTAGAGGTAGTGATGTAGCCGGGATCGACGTCAATATGGGCTGCCCGAAGCCATTCTCTATTGCGGGCGGAATGGGCGCCGCGCTTCTCACACAACCAGACAAGATCAAGGAGGTTAGAAAAATGATCAGACTTGATTTCTATTTCTAGATTTTGACTGCGCTAGTTGAGGCATCATTAGTTCCCGTCACTTGTAAAATTCGAGTTCGAGACAATGTAAGCTGTTTTGAGTGGTATTGTAAAGAATTTTCAGCCAGAGGACACGCTAGCGCTCGTTCATATGATTGAGAAATGCGGCGTCTCAGCGATCGGTGTACATGGACGAAGACGAGATGAGAGGAATCCGGATCGGTATTTTAGGATTATTTCTCGGTTATTCCTAGTTTTCAGATGCCGTTGCGAGGAGATTGTAGAAGTCGTAAAGGCAGTGTCGATTCCAGTAATTGCAAAGTATGGGAGTTTTTTTTTCTTATTGCCTATTTTAGCGGTGGTTCCGGGGAGATGACGTGCCGATTGGACATTGAGGCATTTCGAACAGCTACCCAGGCCTCAAGCGTGATGGTAGCGAGACAAGCGCTCGCAACGCCCAGTATTTATCGGTTTATACAGATTTGAAAATTAACCGATTGTTTTCTTTGCAGAATCGAAGGTGTGCTCCCGATGGCTAGTGATATTACACGGTTTCTGGAGCTGGTAACTTTGAGTTGTTTTTAAAGTTTTTGTTTAGGCTTGTGAATTTGACGAGAATTATACGATGACCAAATATGTGGTGCAGAGGATATTGGGTGGAGAACAGGTATCGTGAATTTTTTATATGAAAGTGTTCTTAAAGGAGCACAATCCGCGCGGAAAGGCAACGGTGGCTGCAGGCTGCGTGTCTGAGATCTGTTCAGCATGGGACCTGGACGATGTCTATGATAAGTGGCGCATCTATCGTCAGCGAATGAAGTAGGGCATTGCCTGCTTCAAAAACAATTTTTCTAGAGCCAAGCGAAAGATTGAGGAATGCCCGGATACTGGTGCTCAACTTTTTGACGTCTCTTTCCCACTGTATGTAGTTTTTTAAAAAGTTGTCGATAGTTTTCTAGAAAACGACTTCGCGATAATTCGTCAGGATCGCCGAAATGTGTACTCAACAAAATATGTGACGACCGACGGGAGAAGCGGCCAATCTATTCAACGGTGAGCACCTGAAAATCGTTAAAAACCTTTTCTTTCAGATTATGCGCGAAGGTGATAAACGCTACACAGCAACGATCGAGGTGATGGGCAAAAAGTTCAAGTCCCGCGTGGGCCAGGTTAATAAGAAGATGGCCGAACAGGTATTGTTTTTCCGGGCCCTTCAAACTGAAGTTTTTAGGTGGCCGCCCTTTCGGCGCTGATCGGACTCGACCTGCGGCATCTTCTACAAGGAAATTGGGAGGAAGATTGATCGTTGTGTTTTTTTAGTCAGGCGCCTGTGATAAGTGTAACTTTTTGTTGTTTCGTTGTTAAGAAGCTTTATTTTTTGCAAAGTATCGCAAGGCAGGAATGGTGTAAGAGCGGGCTGTAGAGATTTGAAATTTTTGTCGCTCTAAGCTTAAGTTAAAGCTCGCTAGCCAGCCCAGCCTGATCATGGCTGAGTCTAAGCGTCGATTTCATTCAAGCACGCTCAAATATGAACTACAAACTAAAGGGGTTGCAACTCTTTGCAGTTCTCCAAAACCCAGGACCCTCGGTTGCTCTTTGATTCCATAGATGTCTGCTGCTTCGGCAAACGTTTCCGAGATGGGCCTGATCCCCGATTCAGGGAGCGTCTTATTTGTATTTAAGAGAATATGACCGACCGATTGACCGCGTCGCTGTCAGCCGGGCAAAGAAAAACAATGTGGACAGCCACCGTATTGCTCGGGTTGCTGCATTGCAGCTACGGGTATTTTAACCCGGAAGAGGATTTGGGGCTTAACCTCAGCCCACAGTTTTGTGAGTTTTTGATACGAAGTTTTGATAGCTTTGTTTGGGCCATCCTAGAGTTCAGGGAGTTGTGCGTATACACCTAGGAACGTCTCTCTCTCTCTCTCTCTCTCTCTCTCTCTCTTCACCAATCTGTGCGTAAATAGGTGTATGTGTTAGTTCCTGAACATGCGCTTTAAAATTTGGGTTTTTTAGTTTCTGGTTCGTCACTGTCTCGCGTATCACCGGCCTTGGATTCTAACCTTGGACAAAGATGCGCCGGTAGAGGTTCGATCGCCTTGGTCGTCTTTTTAGAACGCAGTTAATTAACACGATCCTTTCGCATTATCGGGGGGGATAGAAAAATTATCTCAATACTTTCGAAAAAGTCTAAATTTTGGTCAAAAATTTCCCATTTTTGGTGGAAAAATCGATATTTTTTTAATAAAATGTTGTAAGGTTTTCACGTTTCGGAATAGTAAAACAGTTTACAATTACTTCCACGATTTATATTTGAAAAACTGCTCCCCCCCGATAATGCGAAAGAACCAGGCTGAGAGTGATTTAATGTCGTAATCTTTTGACTGACCGAACTTTAAGCTTCAAAGCTTCAATAGAGGAATCAAGAAATTAGAGCGTTCCCATTCTTCACTCGTCGGTGGCCATGCGATTGTCAACGAAAAGTTAGAGCGGTTCCTCTGGGCAGTCGCACTCTTCAGAAGCGACCCGACGTCATCTGAGGTGAAGAGGATAACTTTTGCTGGCGATCCAAAAGTTCAGCCACTATTTTCAGGTGAAGCCATTTTGTTCCGGCACGCTCATCTCCGATCGTCACATTCTGACGGCCGCCCATTGCACGGCGTAAGTTTGCGATTATATTAAGTGACTTCAGAAGCTTTACCGCTTCATCAAATATGCATTCAGCGACCTCGACAAAGAAGAAGATAGCAAAAGCGAGAAAACACAGCCCACATGGGCCGAGCACGACATTTATGTGGCCCTCGGGGCCAAGTGTGTCGTCAAATCGGGTGTTTGTGAGGGGCGAAAAGCGGAAAGGACTATTGTTAAGGTACGAGAAAGTGAGAGAGGAAGGCATCTTTCCTTTTTCAGGTAAAAAATATTGTCGTGCCCAAGGAGGCGATCTACGGCGCCAACTGGCGTCGCGGCGGCGATATCGCCATTTTGGAGCTCGAAACCCCGGTTAAAGAGGTGAATATATCATTTTCTAGTGGTACAGTTTTACTAGGAGTTGAATTATTAATATTCTACTTTTCCAGGCTTCCAACATCAAATATGCCTGCTTGCCCGGGTGGAAGATTACAATGCCAAAGCGCAAATCCTATGTGCACTGGGGATGGGGATATTTGGAGCGTACGTTAAAACGGGGTTGAAAAAGGGCAACGCATATTTTTATCTAACGTAGAGGTAGAGACGCGTCGCGGCCGCGCTGCTGTACGGGAGTTATCTATCTTTACGAACACCGTTTTTTTATAGAAATTTTGGGCAAAATTGTCCAGAATTTAGAATCTGAATCTTGGTGCAAAAATTGGAAGTATAAACTAGTCTAAAAACTAGAAGAATAGGGATTTTTTGACCCTTTCTCCAGATGAAACCGCCGGCAATCCAGTGAGAAGCACTTCCGATACACTGAACTACCTTGAGGACGTCGAACTGTTCGACTGTGCTTCTAAAAGTGAGTATTTGGCAAAAAATGGTTAATGAGTACGTATGTAATAGAAGTATGAAATAGTAAGTAACTAGTCGAATTTATTTAATATTAAGTGTCCGGCGTATAAAATAGTATTGATAGGATTTATTTAATCGTATGATAAAAACCTCTAGGCGAGCGCCAGGCCGGTGATAAAGACGTGCTCTGCGGCCGATCGGATCAATACAATCAAGGGATTGAGGGGGTACGGTTTATAGTTCTTTAACGTACCTTAAACTGTAGATAAGTAGTATTTCTATGGCTAATATTTTATTGTAATTTTAAAAACCACCCGATAATTTTTAGGGAGATTCCGGGTCGGGCTTCGAGCTCAAGGGGGAACGTGGCCGGCCGAATTTGGTGGTCGGCGTCTCGGTGTATGTTGCCTCAAAGGTATGCAGGGATAATAAATATATAAACAGCTCGTTTATGGCATTTTACAAAGTTTTTAGATATAGAATTTCACTACAAAACATAAAATTTTTGAATTTTGGGGTCAAAAATGCATGCAAAATACCCAAAAATAAAGATTTTCCAATTTTAAAATTTTTTTAAGTTCTGTAAGCAAAAACTACTAAAACGTATAAAAAAAACGATTTGTTAATAATGGGTTAAATAGGAGTAAAAAAATTGTTTTAGACAAATTTTTAGAGCGACGAGTCGTACAGCACGGACATCCGCCGGTACGCCAAGTGGATCTGCGACCTCACCGGGTTGTGTTATATGAAACACAGTTGAAAAGAATCAATAAATATATAATAAAGTTATATTGCAAACAGGCGTTTTCCGGATTTTTACCGCACTTATTGCAATTTATGACCAAGGGAAAATCGCCACGCCCGGAAAAACGATTAAAAAGCCCTAAAATTCCATTAAAAAAAATATTTTCGGTCCATTTTACACGGGCGTCATTCCTAAAATGCGGGCGGCTACCGTATTCCTTATGCTGGGGCAGGTGGTCCATTGTTTCGACGGGGTCCCCGAGCCGGAGCTTGATTTGAGGCCGAACACCTGTAGTTTCGAGTTTTCAGGGTTTTAAGGGTATTTAGATACGAAGAAAACGATAACTCCATTGGATGCAACTATCGATAGTACACTCGCGGAACGATGTGGCGGTAAGGAAGGTGCGGTTTAAAACGTTTAAAAATTTTTTTGCTTCTGTTAAGATTTTATGATTTGATAAGGTTGAATTTAAGGAGGAGATAGAGAGTGAGAGAGAGAGAGAGATCGAGAAATTCTTTAAAAGCTACAATTCAGGAAAACTGCCGGAAGCGGATAGTATAGTTGGCGGAAAGCCGGTGCAAAACGAGTCCGATGAACGTTTTCCATGGGCCGTTGCCTTTTTCCGGAGTGATCCAGCGGCCTCGGGGGTACGGTAGGCTAGCCAGCAGAGATCCTTTGAGGAATTCCGACGCAGGCAATCTAGCAAACACCCTTCAGGAACGCCCCTACTGCACCGGGACCCTGCTCTCCGACCGCCACGTCATGACAGCCGCGCATTGCGTACAGTAAGGGAAAAATTAGAAAACCTGGCCAGATGGGTACGGTATTGAGGGCGCATTTTAGAACATGGGGCCCAAATAACGAGTATGAAGAAGCCGAGTGGTTTCCGATGGAGCGGTATTATGTTGTGATGGGTGCGAAATGTGTGGTCTCCAATGGTCAATGTGAGGCACTGAAGGCGAGGAGGACGATTAGGAGGGTCAGTTTATCTAGTTCTCTCTCACTAACTCTCTCTACTTCTCTCCCTCTCTCGCTCTCGCTCTCTCTCGCTCTCCCTCTTACCTCATCTCAGATCATCAACGCGGTCATCCCAATGGAAATGAGCAGCCATCCGACCAAACGTCGTGGCGGTGATATCGCCATCATCGAGCTAGAGAACCCGGTTCTCGAGGTCAGCTAGCAGAGACCCTTTGGGAAACGGATCCGCATCGTCTGTCTAAAAAGCAAAACGTTTTGCTACGGACGGAGGTCGAACCCGGGTTGCTTGGGGCGGGGGACGAGAGCCTTACCAATTGACCATGGCGCCCGGGCCTTAGGTTACTTCCTAATAAAACAGAGCTGTAGTTTGTAGTTTGTACATGCTCGTAGCTTGTAGTTTGTCTTCGATTAAACATACACTATAGAATGCCACGTTGAAATATGCGTGTTTACCGCCGGCTACACTCGATCTCCCTCACACGGCCGACTACACGGAATGGGGATGGGGCATTTTGAGACGTAGGTATAAACAGTTATCAAAAATATACTGTTAATAGGGCAGCCTATATATACAGAAGTAGGACAAGCGGGATTAACACAATTTTATAGGCATAATTTTTCAGATGGAACCTCCCAGGATCCTTCTCCACCAGCAAGTGATACCTTAAACTATTTGGATGGGGTGACACTGGATGAGTGTACGCCTAAAAGTAATTTTTATCTTTTTTTCTTTTTCTTTGAGATAATATAGCGGAAAATTAGTATATTTTTTAGACAGTGGAATGGCGGTAGACCTAGACGTAATCTGTGGGCATTCTGTCGGATCTAATGATGGTATCGAAGAGGTATCAAGATTTTACTTTAATAGTTTTCTACCGGGTTGTCGAAAATAAAATGCATAAATAGAAAATGCCGACAGTTCAATTTGTCGAAGTTTTGAAATTTCATAATGTCGAAATTTCAGAATAAATTTCTCGAAATCTACGAAAAACTCTAAAATGCTACGCAAAAATGTCGATATAGTTAAAGTATCGGCATTACGAGATTTCGACAATTTGCTAAGTTAATCAATAATCGTTCAATTTCGTAATATCGAAATTTCTTTGTTTGTTTCGGATTTTCTTGGTTTTCGAAATAGCTGAAGGCTGAAATATAAACCCTTCACAACCCCTTTAAAACTGTACTCCAGGGCGACAGTGGTTCGGGATTCGAATGGCAAAGGAAGGGAAAAGGCCCGAATTATGTCATAGGAGTATCCGCTTATACACTTGGCAACAAGGTAGGTTTTAAGGTACCACGTGATACCTTTGCGGCCCAAGGGGTCTAGCAGAGATCATTAGGGAAAAGCTGGTGTTCGATCGATCCCGTAATGATCTCTGCTGGCTTGCCAAACTATAAGCCATGACATTTCCAGGCGAACGTCGGGTATATGACAGATGTGAGGAGATACGCAAAATGGATCTGCGAACACACAAAAATTTGTTATATGAGACGAAAATAAGGGGAAAAGTTTTGAATAAATCTTTTACGTTACTGTTTTGGCTAGTATACCAAATTCCTCGACAATCTCTGCTACGCGTCTCCTTCTCAAGAGCCTCTGCTAGCCTGCCGTCTCCTAAGGACTATCTGCTAGACTGTCTTTGCCAAAGAAACTCTGCTAGACCCCTTTCCTAAAGAATCTCCGCTAGCCTGCCTTTTCCTAAAGAATCTCCGCTAGCTTGCCTCGTCCCCTCGTTCGTTCAATTTCAGTCTATTATTTGTTGTCTCTGGGGATCAATCCATCAACCTCCTCCTCCACCCTCTCCAGCAATTGACCTCTTCCTCTTCTTCTTCTTCCCCCATCACGAGCCCTTCTGAAGTCCAAAAACAGCCGGGGAAACCCGAGATTCTCTACCGATCCCCCACCCCCGCTTCAATTATGCTTTTTCGTCCTTGGCACTGGGCCAAGTTTTTGCGTATGTCACGCTCATTAATATTTTTTAAAATTCACTCTTACTTGTCCCTTTAAGGGGGGATACTTTACGATATTTTACGTTAGCTACGCCTCGTTCGTTATGTAGCACGCGTGTTACGTACTCTGCCGGCATGACACATAAGTGACTCCGCTATTAGCGGACACACAGCTGTGTGTGGCCGTTTAGCGGTGGCACAGCTGTGTAGCTAGGAAAATTCAGCGGTGGCACAGCTCGCGTTCACCCACAGCTGTGTCCCCGTTACCGCCGCCACAGTGCGGTGTCACAGCTGTGTCGGGCCTCCCGGAGCGGAATCACAGCTGTGGCCCGGGACTTAGCCATTTTTCTGGGTCAAAAAATAAAATTTTCGTAAAATATATGTTTTATATATAGGAAGTCTTCTCGTGACTGCTTTCGACTCCATTTACTTCGGGTTTTTGTCTTAACGTTAATTTTGGCCGACAAGGAGACGGTCCCAACCGGACATCATGCTTTTGAGACTGGCACACTTATAGAGCTTGAAGAACTGAACCCGGCAAACTAATTTTTATTAGCATGGAGTGTATATGAACCAATTTATCAGCCGTGGAATTTTTCGCTATACCTTCATAGGCTTCCTCCGCTCCCCGGCCGATGTGTCATCGTGGCCTTGTGGAAAAGGAGTTAGGCGAAGGGTGGGGCAAAGTGACGAAGGTTCGGATCCGCCCAGGATTTTATTTTTTGCTTTTTGGACCAGAGCTACTATTTAGCATCATAAAGCCCTAGAATAAACCATTTCACCTCCAGGAAGGCCCCCAAAACAATAAGCGGCGCGGGGGCACAGCTGTAGCACAGCTGCGGCACAGTTCAATAATCTACAGGTGCCACAACTGTTGTTCCGAGTGGTGTCACTTATGTGTCATGCTGGCAGAGTAGCTCTTTAAGCTCTCTGTCTCTCGCTCTCTTTTTCTCTCTGTCTCTCGCTCTCTGACTCTCTCACACTCTCTCCCCCCTCTCTCAACCCTAAAATCTGTGAGTAGATGTAAGATGGGCCCGATAATGGATGCCATTTTTGAAATGTGAAGGCAAAAGGATGGCGGCTAGATGCCACGTTTTTTACGAATCCAACATCAGGAAAAATAGCTGGAAATTTAAAATTTCAAATGCAATTATCAGTTCCTCAAATATCCACTTGTCACTCCCCCTTTAAATTATAGATTTTTGAGGTTTGAATATGTTTCGTATTCTGTTCCATTCAATTTTCCGCCCAACTAGGAAAGGGAAATCCACGTCTGATATTAATTTCAGCTAGGATTGGAAAAGCGGGGGCTTCTTCCTTGCATTCCGGGTCCATCCAAACTCGGGTAAACACACCCATCCACACATGCGATTTCCAAGAATTTCCACGGTTTTTCGCGGCTTCGATTTTTGAGCTATAGCTGGGTGGAGAGACTTTTCCGGTTCCTAAATGATTTCTGCTCGCTTGCCTGCCATTTATTTTTAAGATCGATTGAGTAGAGCGGCTTTCCGTTAGGCTTGCGTTACGGTATGCTACGGTCTGTAACGCTACGCTACGTTCCGTTTCTTGGCGCTATGTTCCGTTCCGTTACGCTACGCTCCGTTTCGTTGCGCAATGCTCCACTACGCTACGCATGAATTATGGCTCACCGAAAATAGCAGCGCCCAGTATTTTCCGCCAGACCAACGGTCAGCTGACTTTCCGGACCCTTTAAAGCATTAGCCCCGCCGGAAACATCTGATTTTTTCCCTGCTATCAATGAACTTTTGTGAGGACAGGTGGGGGAACTCGATCCGGAAGCTGGGAAAAGACGGACAAACGGCCAAAACCGGAGAACCCGGCAGGAAAGAGGATATTTCGGGGGGTGGTTGCAAAATGCTGCTTTTGACAGCACCCACAACCAAACGGAAAGCAGCTGCTGTCATTTCCCTCTTTGCTAAAATTAGTATATGGTTAGGATTATCGCTCATTGTGCTTTCTCTCGCTCTCTCTCTCGCTCTCTCCCGCTCTCTCTCACTCTCACTCTTTCTCTCTCTCTTGCTCTCTCGCTCTCCCTCGCTGTCTCTCTCCCTCTGTTTCTCTCTCTCCCCGCTTCTAGGTTTCCTCCGGAAAACCGGATTGTTTTCCAGCCCGCTCCGTTTTTTTCCGGTTTACCGCCCACACCGCATTTTGCATAATTGATTCGAAAATGGGGATATATTTTTCTTGGCCGCGAAAATAGCCTCTAGACGTGTTCGGCTTAATTCGATGTCGTAACCCATTAAAATTCGGGTTTAATGGGGCGGTTTAATCGTTTACAACATGAAATTTCGCCTTTTTCCCGATTACGCCATGGAATTCCGCCTTCTCTGTCCCTTTAAACCGACGGAAAACCTTAAAAAAATCGTCAAAAATCTAATTAAAGGCACCGGCAAGCCATAACCACGTCACAACGCCCAATTTTTTTTCGGTGAAATTTCCGGAGTCTTTGTGTATATGCGGTTGAAGCCGGGGTGGGGGGATAATTCCATTTAGCGGCGAGCGCCTAAAAACGCCTGGCACACGCGCTTCGCTAAGGAACATCCGCCTCTGGAATTGTAAAGGGGAAGAAGAAGCATTTCCGGAATGGCCGGAATTAGTATTGGCCTGGAATTCAGGGCGATACGGTACTTTTTGCAACATTTCGGCCAAACCAAACTATCTGTCCTTTTTAGAAGTGCATTGATGGCGATATTGGTACTGGACTGTTAGCGGGGAGGGGCGGCGATAGCGTGGGACAAACATGCAGATGCTTAAAAACCCGAAAGGAGCTTTTTTGGTCAATTTTCATAGAATTCTCAGCGAAAAAAGTTCCAAATTTCGAACAATCCAAAAATTGTTAGGTTTTTACAGACATGGCAATCGGCCGGGCCGCGCGGCTTTTTCGGCCGCAAATTAGAATCGGCCGCGGCTTTGAGGCCGCATCCAAATGAGTTTTGAGTACTTCCGGCACGTAAATCAGAGATGCAATGCGTATTTAGCCTGCTAGCGAAGAATATCCATACTCGACAACCTTAATTTTCTCATTTCCATTCCGATTTGGCATGAAATTCGCGGTTTCTCGATATTTATGTCAATAAGCCACTTCCGGTTTGCGGCTTGGCCGCCGCGGCCCGGCCGAGCCGCGATGAAAATGCGGCTCGGCCGCGAAGCCGCATTTCCGGAAGTAACTAATACTGCGGCTCGTAGGGGGCCGCGTTTTTTATGGAAATTAGGCCGCCGGCCCGGCCGCGCGGCTCGGCCGATCGGAATTGCCATGTCTGGGTTTTTATACCCAAAAAATCTTCTAAAAGTCTATAAAAATGGTTTAAATTTTTCTATGGTGCCTGACGGGTTTTTTACTGCTACGTTTTTCCTATGTATCTTTTGTGCATATTCCTTCAAGGCCGCTGATAATCATATCGACAAGTTTAACGAATTCAACGAATTTTGCTTCCCTTTAAATTTTTAGTTGTTTTTAGTTTTCGCTGCCACACGATATGTTGTCGCCTTTTTGGCGTGTGCGGCACCCTAAACCCTGCCCCCACACCCCCTCATATTTTGCCCTGCTAATCCCTGGCCAACCTCACTCGCTGGGGCGAGTTCGAAGCTAGAAAAATCTGAAAACCGGTAGATTCGAGGGTTTTTTAGCTGTTACAGCACCTTTAAAGCTGAGATAGCTCCAATCTGACCTTGTCATTAGTGCGTAAATGGATTCCCGTTTTTCCATGGCATTTCAAAGTAGTGAATTGGCCGAGAATCACCCCGCCATTTCTGACCTCTTCCAACTCCTCTCCCCCTCCCCCCCTCAGAGAAAAGCCACAGAAACCCGATCTGGGGCCGCTATTTCGCCGAGGGCATTTTTAGGGTCTCAATCCGACGGAAAGTTTCTCCCTCTGGCCGCCTCGTGGATTCGACGGCTTCTGTCTGTCTCCTCATTTTTGAATCGGCCCCGTTCGAACGCCCACAGACACGGCAAAAACCCACGCCCGCCCCGGAAATTTGAGTAAATTAACCTCGAGGTCCGATTGGGCCGCCGAAAAGTCCTATTCTATTCCATTTTATGACTTCCGAACGTTTGGGTTACGCGGTTTAAAGGGGTGGGCAAGCGATTTATTATCTGTTAAATCATCTGGACCCGCGACACGCGATGCGCATGCGCGTATGGCAACACGTGCGTTGCGTGTTGCGTCACATGCAAAATTCCTAGTCTAGTCTTACTGTTCTTACTCTAGTCTTACTTGGTCCTGTTTCCTTCAAACTTTAAAGACTTTGGAAGCGAAAATCTATCACTCTTGGATAAGCTACGCTCCGCTACGTGTCACTGCGCTACGATAACATATACCATATGCTAGAATTCCGAGACTCCTTTCTTCCTAAAACCCCTTTCCCGATCGATTACGCCACCAAATTTATTTTTTTTGGATTTCCGGGTTTATTATGCATTGTGACTGTATACTAACTGTACGGAGTAAGAAAGCGGAATTTTGGACGGATTACGACATGAAATGAAAATGAAAATCTGGGTATTTTGCAATTGCTTACGTCACTGTATCGTATGATTTTTGGGCCTCTAATTAATGGGATGAACTGTAGGGAACTATTCTTTAAAAATGCAGTCTAGCAGAGATCCTTGAGGAAACGGAAAGCTAGCAGAGATTCGGTAGGAAATAACAACCTGGCGAGAGTTTGAGGAATTCTCTACGCTCTCATTAATGCATTAAGCGAAAGAAAGCGAAAACACCTACCCTAATCCATTATTCTTTTTCTTCCTGTTTTTCCATTCTTCCCTGCCCCCACCTCTTTTTTGGGGGTTTTTGGCTGGGTCCAAGAGCCGGATAGCGGCTCCCGCCATCCGTATGCTAAAATGTGCCCCCCTTTCCTGGAAGCACTTTTACCATTTTTTGCTAGTTACTCGACTATACTCTTGCCTCCTGTTAATGCCTGGAAATTTAGGGCCCCCAAATTTCTCGTTTTTTTAGATATGCGAGATGGGCTGCCGGGCAACTGGAGGGACACAAGAAGCACAACTACCGCCTTTTCACAACAATTTCTCGTGCTCATGTGGCTGGTGAAAGGTGGGGACTTTTAGGGGGTCATGATTCTCATAAAACTTACACGGCAATTCTTCG
Organism: Mesorhabditis sp. LJ9110; assembly: GCA_038088335.1. Classification (NCBI taxonomy): domain Eukaryota; kingdom Metazoa; phylum Nematoda; class Chromadorea; order Rhabditida; family Rhabditidae; genus Mesorhabditis; species Mesorhabditis sp. LJ9110. Next base: position 98,223 of record JBBGBA010000117.1, on the reverse strand, counting down.
TTTAAAATAAAATTAGAGAACACTATTTTTTTACGAATGCCAACAATTTATGAGAGGAGCTTGGAATTTCGGAATGCTACAGATTACAGCGTCTTTTAAACGAAATTACTGTGCCATCCTGGTTATCGCTTTCTCTGCCTCTCTCTCTCCCTCTCTCTCTATCTATCTCTCTCTCCTTCCATTCAATTACCGTTTCAAGGGAAGGTGCCAGCAAGAATTCCTGCAAGTTAGGAGAGGAGCTAGACAGGGAGAGGGAGAGAGAGAGAGAGAGAGAGATAGAGAGAGAGCGAGAGAGAGAGGGAGAGAAAGCGAGCTCCCATTATTCCAATTTCCCTCCAATCCCTCACCCTCCAGCTCAACCCCCTTAAATCTCCGTAAATAGAAGAGCGGAAGGGCATCCACATTTCCGGGTGATTGACTGAGGGCACTCTGCGATTATTTCAATAGAAGGAGGAAGGGGAAGGAGAAAGAGCACATCCATTCCAGTCAGCTATGGTTTTTTGGGTATTGTAGCGGAACGGCTGGGCTTGGGAGGTCAGAAAAGATGTTTTAAGGGGCTCGTAAGGCAGGACTATGGATTTTGTTGGATTTCCAAAAACGAGCCGCTCCATTACGCCATGAAAAGCGACCGGTCGCGTGCCTGTCGCGGGTTGCCAGTCCCTTTAAGGGGTTTGGGGTTATGGATTTTGCCGCTAGCGTTCCTTTAGAAGTTTTCGAAGAGAGCGAGAGAGAGAGAGAGACAGAAAGAGAAAGCGAGAGAAAGCGAGAGAGTTTTTAGACTCTAGTGCGCTTTTGAACTCTGCCACTTCCAATATTCGGGTTGTTTCGCTGCTCTCTCTCTATCTCTCTCTCTCTCTCTCTCTCTCTCTCTCTCTCTCTTCCCGAAACAATGACCAACCCACTCTTCCTCCTCCCTTTTTTAAATATTCCCCCTCCTTCCCTCTGCTGTTTCTATTGTCTTCCGGATTCACCGGCCGTAAAAACTCTGTCAGGTTGTCTACCCTCTCTGCACCTCCTCAATTCTAAAAAGTATCCTTTTCACCGGATATCTATCTAATTGGGCCCTGTTGTCCTCTTCAAGGTCCAGAATCGTTAGAAATTATCGAATTTTTACGTCAAATTCTACCGTATTCTGACTGGTGTTTTTGTTGGCTGGGCGGGTCAAGCTAGCAGCGATTCTTTAAGATTTTTACTTTTGACTGCCAATCAACGACGCTATAGGGCAACTAGCAAAGATCATTCATCCCTAGAACTCCGATTAGTACGTTCCACACCTCAGAACATGCCACACGTCCGGAAATCTGATGCCCGGCCGTGCAAAAACGAACGCCAGATTTTATAATGAGAGCCCTCGTGGGGAGAACAAAAAACTGACATGTAGGTCTTGAGATAGCTGTCTCTCGCAGTCTGCCTGTCTCTCTCTCCCTCTCTCTCGCTCTTTTTTCTCTCTCTCTCTCTCGCCATCTATAATTGGGGGATCACATTTTCGGGTGTGGTGCCTAGGGTTTATTCTGGTATGCGGAGGCTAAGCATTCGTCTACATATAGGCCATTTTTGGTTTCTTCTTCAACCGTTTATGGTAGTTTTAAGTTTCTCTCTTTCTATCTCTCTCTCTACTGAATTCCCAAAGGATCTTTGCTAGCTGGCCTGCTGTTCTTTCGTATAAAAGAGAAAGTGAGAGATAAACAGAGAGAGAGAGAGAGAGAGCGAGCAATAATTTAAACGCAGACTTCAACGTTCCTTTAACCCTGATTTTTTGGATTTTAAAGCGCTGACAAGTCAACAGCTCTGGCCGGCAACACCTTGGCTTAACGCCCTTTAAACCGATCTATCGCTTTTAAAGGGACCGGCAACCCAAATCCACAACCTGGCACCTCTGGCACGATTCTAGTCTTTCCACACTGCCCGAAATCACGAGCCCCAAAATCACAAGGCAGCTTTGGGGTTTCCGCATTCGTTGCGGCCTTTTGGCTAGTAGAGTTGCCACACCTTGGGGGAGGTGCATCTTTTAGCGGAGGAGGAGGAGGAGGAGGAGGGCTTCTTTTGAGGAGGTGGGCCTCTTGCAGGCACACACAACCATTCACACATTCATTTGGAGCAGGAGGTGGAGGAGGAGATGGGCGAGGGGGAGGGGGAGAAGCTGGATAACCCAGCTACCAGCGAGATTTTGGTGCAATTTTCATATATTTTTTAGTTTCGGTAAGCCGTCTAATTTTGCTCCCTCATGCTTTGGGTCGCTCTCTCTCTCTCTCTCTCTCTTCGCTCTCCCACTGCACTCTTTCCGGTCACTTATGCCTCGCATTCGAACCGGAGACAAGCTAGCACTGGAAAGTGAGTAGCTCTCTCTCGCCCTCTCCCCCTCTCTCTCCCTCTCTCGTTTTAAAGGCACAGCAACAGTAAAAATTCTGCCCCAAATTTTAGAGACCCTAATTTTTACACCAAATGCGCTGTTTCATGCCATATTCTGTGCTTTTCGCGATGAGCACATCGGCTCTAAAATCCCCTGGGTCCCGGCTTCTCCCTCTGTGAGCTCCAGCTCCTTTTTTGTCTCAACATACCGATTATGGGGTCTCTTCTGATGGGCTGTTGCCTGCCTTCCTTCCACCCCATTCTCAGCCGGGGCCCCCATATTTGGATCCCCGGGAATTCGTTAATCCATTATTTTGGGTGATCACATGCCAATTTGGGGTTGATACCTGAACTGCTTGAAGATGGGGGTGATCGCTTGACTTGATCGTCCCTTTAAAATAGTTTAATTTAAATATTTTTGGCTTGTTTTTAAAATGTGCAAAATCGTAAAGAAGCCCTGCTAGCATCAGAGAGATAGAGAGAGAGATTCCTTCCCGTTCCCTTTAAAACCCAAAACCTCGATCCACTCGAAACTTTCCCGTTGTCTGAATGCCCCTTCCCGTCATTTTCAGACCCTCATCCTCCTCTTCCTTTTCTCCCTCTCAAATGGGAAAGCCGATCCCTTTTTCAGGCCAGACTCCGCCCCAGATGCAAATTTGAATTTGGCCCCCGGGCGGTGCGCTTGTTGTTGCGTCGCCGGGGCACCCGAGTGGCGCACAATTTTTCCGAAATTTGTTTGAAATTCGGGTTTAAAAATTCTCTCTCGCTCTCTCGCTCTCTCGCTCTCTCTCTCTCTCTCTCTCTCTCTCTCTCTCTCCATCCGAACGCCTTGCCCTCCTCGCGCGTCCACAAAATATCAAATAACCTCCTCCCCCATCGAGTATCTCCCGATTTCTCGCGCGTCTAATTACTTTTCCGGGATTGCCCAAATTTTTTGCATTCCGGGTTGCAAAAAGATTGGATTCCGATACCCTGCAAATGACGTTCAACCCCCCGAAATTTGAGCCTAATCTTTTCAATCTCGGCTTTTGTTCGTGAAAAGGGGCTTTCTGTTTTTTTTTGGTTGGGCAAGCCAGCAGAGGTTCTTTGAGGAAATAAATCGGGCGGGGAAGGCGAGCACCGAGTTTTGCAGAAAATGGGGTAGGCTGGCAGCGTTTTTGTGGAAAAATTATTTTCAAAATTTGATGTGCGTGCTAGCAGAAATGCTTTGGGAAATTTGTTTTAAAACGTTAAAAAATTTGAAAACTAGCTCTCTCGCTCTCTCTCACTTTCTCTCTCTCTCTCCTCTCTCTCTCTCTCTCTACCTCTCTTTCACCCGCTCACCTCTCTCTCCCTCCCTCTCATCCCTGTCTTCTCTCTCGGTCTCTCTCTCTCGCTCTCTCCTAAGGCGTGCCAGGTTCTTTGCGGAAAGTGTCCCATTTGCCCGCCAGAATAATTTTCAGGGCAGCTAGCAGCGGTTCTTTGCGAAAACCCCCATTTTTCCATTCTAACCGCCTTCGTAAGTCAGTTTCAACCCAAAATTAGCATATTTTGGGGCGTGAGAGATCGGGTGGGAATGGCTATGAAAGCCGAGACAAACCCACACATCAGCTGAGTGTTAAAATATTCGATGAGGGGGGCGGAAGGGGGCAAAAAGGCGGGAAAAGAGGTATATATTAGAGCTATGTTGCAAAATTCGGCGGGTGCGACTGGGTGTTTGTTTGTTTGTGCATTTTGTGCTCTGCACCGACATGAGAGACCGAGTTTTTAAAGGGAGTGGGACAGCTAGCGCTCAAAAATTAGGTTCAGAAGCACTCCAAAACTTTATACCTCAGAATTGACCTTTGGCCGTTATAAAGCTGGTGTTCAGGCCCCTTTAAAATGTCTCTCCTCTGTCACGCTCCCTTTAAATTGTGTATAACCTTGCCTCTCGCTTCCTCGTGATTTCTCTCTCTCTCTCTCTCGCTCTCTCTTTCACCCGCTCATACGTTCTCTCAATCACTCCCTCCCATTTTCTTGGAAATCACGGAAAGTTTACAACCAGGCGTTCCAAGTAATTTTAAGAGAAACCGAAGCAGAGAAGAGAGAGAGAGAGAGAGAGAGAGAGAGAGAAACATGAAGCCGGAGGGCAAAAACTGGAGATAGTGAAGTGCTGCCAGTTCTTTAAACGACCAATCTCACTCCCTCTTTCTCCCTCGCTTTCTCGCTCTCTTTCTCTCTCCTCTGTCACGCTCCCTTTAAAATGTGTCGAACCTTGTCGGTGCATCCCATTTAAGGGTCCGCGTGGCCCTTCAGTATCTTAAGCCCCCCCCTCGGTTTCTCCCTCCCTGAAAAGTGGGTCCTTATGCCATTCTCTTCACTTTTCCACGGGTGCCAGGATTCCGCGAGGCTCCGATTGTGTTGTTGCCAAATTTGGGGTGGTTGGGATTTGATCGTTCGGGATTGTTCAAGTGATCTCTGCTAGTTTGCCCTCTCTCTCTGTCCCTCTCTCTCCTCTCTCCCAAACTCTCTCTTTAGCCTACCTCCAGATATAATGCTCTCCTTTCTACTGGCCTTCTGTATTTATCCGACGGTGGCACAGCGGGTACGAGAAGGTACTCATTACGCTCGGCTTATCGATTTAAAGGCACCAAAAATGGGTGCCTTTGAGGGGATGGGTGAGACCCCCAAGGGGACAATTGCCAGGCGGGCACCCCTTTTTGTTAAAGATTTATGGTGGTGGTCAATGAGTGATCGCACGCTTCCTAGACGCTAAAATAGACAAAAACGCGGGTTAAAAATACGTAAATAGGTATTCAACGGATTTTCTGCTAAAAATAGTAAAAATCAGGTTTTGAAAGTACTCGGAAGGCCAAAAAAGAGCCAAAAGTACAAAATTAGATACTAGCCAAGCCTACGCAAAGCCAAGCTTTGGTTTAAGCCCAAGTCTAAGCCACTAACTAAGTCTCTGAAATCACTATAATCGTCATTGTTACAGTAATCTGGGCGGGCGACTACGAGAGAATGCTATACGAGAAGCTAACTATGGGTTATAATCGATTGGCCCGACCGGTGAAGGTACGAACCTCCGAAGAACTACCGTACCAAACGGGTGCTTTTTAGAATGACACTGAGCCAGTCATCGTGCTTCTCGGCATCGATTTTCAGCAAATAATTGATATTGTGGGTTTTTACATTCATTGAAATTGATTTAATTATATAAAATATACCCAAGACCTTGTTATTTTTATTTATAATTGCTATATCTAAATTGAACGTTAAATTTTTCAAATTTTAGGATGAGAAGAGCCAAATAATGCACTCGAATGTCTGGCTCAGAATGGTGAGTTTAACTGAACTAAAAAATTAAAAAGCCAAACTTGACTTGCCGTGACGCTCCCTTTAATCTCAAATAATCACTGCCAGTTGCCCGTGTTTTTTAAAGGGACAGCGACAGGTATTGTCCGCATTTTTCAGAGTTGGACAGACCACTATTTGACGTGGGACCCGGCCCAATTCGGCAACATCAAAGAGGTCCGACTGCCGATTGGATCCATATGGAAACCAGGTGGGGTTTTTGGAAAAAATTGGGGTACGAGCAGGGAAAATTTGGGGAGTTTTTGAACAGATATGACGGCAATCTAGCAGAGATTCTTGGGGAAGTTGGTCCAAAAGAGATCGTGACGATTCGGGCGGGCCAGCAGATATTCTTTGGGAATTCTGCAGTTTGGGCTCAAGCTCAAGCCGCTCAGCTGGCAGAGATTCTTTAGGAATTCATTAAGTTTCGAGGATTTCCTTCAAGTTCTGGATGGCAACTGGTAGAGATTCTTGAGGAATCCGCCCGTCTGGCTCAAGTTCGAGGTGGTCAGCTGGCAGATTTTACAAATTTTTTCGTCCAGCGAAGTTCTAGGCGTTTAGCTAGCATTGACTCGGGTTTTCTGATTGAGGTCAAGCCCAATCCGGTCAGCTAGCAGAGATTCCTGAGGGATTTTCTCCTGGAGTTCAACGCGGACAGCTAGCAGCGATCCTTGAGGAATTTCATCGATCAAATCGATTTTCTCTCGCAAACTAGCAGTGATTCTTTGAGAATCTACTCGTCGAGCCAGCTCATCAAGTTCGAGCCGGTCAAACAGCTGAAATTCATTTGGAATTTACTCGTCAAGCTCAAGTTTAAGGCCATCAGCAGCAGACACTCTGTTTTCCCAGAACCTGCCAGCAGAAATCTTTGAGGAAATTCATAAAATCCTTTTATTCCACACACCAGATATCGATCGAACAGGGCGGAAGGGCATTTAAACCAAAAGTGAACACGACTCGTCAGACTTTTTAACAGAATTCCACCATCACAAATCGACAGCAAGACGGGGGCGGCGAGTGAGTGCGAGGGGGAGAGAGACAGCAGATGGCGATGGAGAGAGAGAGAGTAGAGACAATCAGAACTTGACGTTGGCCGTGTATTTGTTGTATTCAGCGGTGAATTCGGCCAGAGGCCCTTCGATGGATGCATCGAGGTATTCCGCCTGAAATTGGGAGGTGCGGCAGTCCCTTTAAAGGGAGGCGGGTAACTAGCAGTGGTTCTTGAGGATTAAAGGGAGTGTGACAGCTAATTTAAGCGAACATGATCAACTGACAGTGATTCTTAGGGATCAAAGAAGGCATCCCCAGCCGGCAAAAGGACAGCGATCGCGGAATTGAACTGTCATACTCCCTTTAAAACGGCAACGGGGGGTAACTAGCAGTGATTCTTTGGGCAATAGTCCTACCTTGTGATAGTAGTTGAGCAGCACCTGATGCACGTACAAATACTGATAGTCCGTCTGCACAGAGTTCGCGCGCTGGTTCCGCAACTCGATCAGCAGCTTCTCCACCTTGTCGCATGGCTGTAAAACGGTGGTTTGTGAGCGGGCCGTGAAGCGACCGCGACGCGGCCGCAACGCGGCGGTGACGCTAGGAAATTGCGCAAAGCACGCGACGCAACGGCGGCGCAGCAAAACCCTGTGGTGGAATTCCCAGCACCACACAGCACCACACAGCACCACACAGTCGCGACGCGACGCAACCGCAACGCCTTCTCCTTTTACCTTTCCAGCCTTAATGGCCTCCTGGATGTATTGGATGAGAACAATCGACCCGGTGCGTCCGATTCCCGCCGAGCAGTGCACCACCATCGGATGTCTGAAAGTACGCGAGTTGATCGCGTCGCGGCCCACGGCCTAAACCCCATCATGCCTCACGTACTGTATCTCGGATCCCTGTGGTCCTAGAAAGTTGTAAAGTATACCAAAATGCTTCCCTGACCGAGACGCACATTTTGGTATGCTTTACAGCCATGCGGCGCAACAAGGAGCGGAGATACAGGAAGGAACGGCGCCACAGCAATGCCGGCAGTACGCGACGCAATACGCGACGCAAACCGCGACGATAAACCGCAACGATAAACCTTACTTTGTCCGCGAGAGAACATTGAGCAGATCGATGGGCGCCTGATCGGCTGGAGGAACCCCGCGGTCCGGCCAATCCTGCCAGTGGTAGTGGAGAACCTTGTGTTGACGCCCGTCAACTTCGACAACCAATGAAGACACGACAACAACGGCTGACGTCGGGGTCGGCCATTTAAACTGAAAAAAAACGCGGTTCGGGGTTGTTAGCGGGGGGTCACTTGTAGCCTCCCCCGTTAACGGAACAGAACCAACAACCCTTTAAAGGTGTCGCTGTATGGCTACGTCCACAGTATAGTCACTCCGTAGGTAAGAGCACGAACATTCTCCTTGTTGGTACAGCGGACGGTGTACGGGCCGAAGATCTTCGGCTGGGTGATGTCGGTAAAGGGGAAATATTCGGCCGACTTGACAGTGTCCTTTTCCTTGAAATTGCACAGCATCAGGATCACCTCGACATTCTCTTGGACGATCATTCTGAAAAGAGAGAGAGATCAGAAAGAGAGAGAGAGAGAGAGAGAGAGAGAGAGAGAGCTTTTCCGCCCACTTCCAATGATCGGTACACGTCTTGTCCAACGGTGCCTGGCAGCAGATGAAACGCTTCGCACTCTCGGGGGTGGCCACGTAGTTGGCATGAATGTAGTCGTCGGCCCCGTTGTCGCGCAGCACCACACGGGAATCATCCAGGCAGCCGACATCTTTGTAGCGGTTCTTCTGCGGGTTCTTCTGGAAGACCGAGCACTTGGACATGGCGAAGTTGCTGAAATGATGGTGCATTTATATGTGGTGTTTTTGAGCAAAAAGGCAAAAACTTGGTTTTGGGTTGGGTCGAACCCTCGAGGGTTGGATTGAGAGACGGGGCTGCTATCCAATATGCCAACAGGAAAGCGCTGGATCTGGGGAGGGGCGCTCCATAAAGCCTAGGCCAGGCAGTGAGCCAGGTAACGTGCGTTTCGGAGACGGGGAGAGAGCAGCGCAAGTACCCACCGCTTATTGTCGGCAAACTCCTTGCGAACCCCTTGGAAGGTGCGCTTGAGGATGCTCATGCAAAATGCCTGCACCTGCTCCTGAACATCGATCGACACCGACTGGTTGATGCTATGTGACTGAATACAGACTTGTCAGTCCCGTTAAGAATCCCTACCGGATGCCTGTTGGTTGGAGGGCTTGTTGCGACTGCCCTTTGTGGCGTGGCGAGAGTGTTTGCTCTTGCTCTTCTTCTTCTTGTCGTCCTTCCCCATCTCGAACGACGTCGGCGAGGAGGACGGCGAGGGAGAGAGAGGGGGAGAAAAGGAGAGAACAGGAGAGACTACGGGGAGTTGGACTTAGGTAGTCGTAAAGGTATGGAAAATGGGAGTGGTTTCCGATTTTATAAGCAAATCTATGCAAATTTAGGCATTTAAAAATGGCAAACTAGCAGCGATCATTTAGGAAGGCTAGCAGAGATCATTGAGGAATCACCTCATTTTTAACTTTCAGACGTGCTCCTCTACAATTCCGTGGACCAACAATTCGACTCAACATGGCCAGTAAATGCGGTTGTCCTCTAGTCGGTCCCTTCACTCGTCCTTTAAAAAGTATTACAGTAACGGAAACGTCACCTGGATCCCTCCGGCCATCATCAGAAGCACGTGCAATATTGATATCGCCTGGTAAGTAGCGTTAACTACTACGCGTCCACCCACCCCTCTAATCTTAGAGGTAATTTTAGCTCCCAAAATTCAGGTTTCCGTTCGACACCCAGCGATGTAGTATGAAGTTCGGGTCGTGGACGTATTCTGGCTTTTTCACTGATCTCCGAAATCAAACCTCATCTACAGCCACGTATCAGCCGAATGGGGAGTGGCAACTTTTGGGTTGGTTCGGCCCTCTCTGTATCTCATGCTCAATTTCAAGGGGATTTCAATGGGCTCAATTCCAACGCTTTTCATCCTGTTTTTCAGGGCTCGAATCCGGACGTTCGATCTTCTACTATGAATGCTGCCCAGAGCCATATTATGATGTCACATTCACTATCACTATCCGAAGACGCACACTTTACTACGGGTACGTCAATTAATTGCCTGTTCCGCTTGACTTAAAATACAACCTAGTACTTTTTAGGTTCAACCTTGTGCTCCCATGTATGTTGATATCAGCTCTTGCTCTGCTCGGCTTCAGCCTCCCTCCGGATTCTGGGGAAAAGCTCAATTTGTGTAGGTTTCGGAAGGTTTTCTGGTTACCGTACCTCGCCCGGTTTTTACGAGCATCTACCTTAGCTTGAACAGCTTGGAGTCGTCGCCCGACGATAGCCGTTTAGATTTACTAACGTTATACCGAAAATTGATTATGCAGAAAACCATTACGCAGAAATCCATTATGCCGAAAATACATTATGCAGAAAACCATTACGTAGAAACCCATTATATCGAAATTTCAATACACAGAAATTTCAATACGCAGAAATCCGTTACGCAGAAAACCATTATACAGAAAAACCATTACGCAGAAATACATTAGCTAGAAAATTCATTACGCAGAAGACCATTACACCTAAATTTCCGTACAAGGAAAAATTCTATCGATCTTGCTGGAAATTTCCGAGTTGATGACAACGCATCATAAGGCAAAAAATTTGGTGGATAAAATCCGGGAAAGTTAGCAAACAGGGTTCGGAGAAAGTTTTTAAAATTCCTTTCAAGAAGTCTAGAGAGGAGGGTGAGTATCGGGAATCTCGCACAATTTTCGAACCGATAAGACTATCTGCCTGGGTAAAGTCCGCGAGTCAATGATGGAAACAACCTCAACGACCGCGGATAAAACTTTTTTTTTGTATATAGAATCTTATGGGAGTGGAACAATTGGGGTAACAAATTCCTGTGAAATATTTTTTCTATATAATGAATTTCTGCGTAACAGTTTTTCTGCGTAGTGAATTTCTGTGTATTGGGTTTCGGTATAATGAAATTCCGGTCTAATGGATTTCTTTTCTTGTAATGGTTTTCTGCGTAATGGGTTTTCGGTATAACGGTTTTCTGTCTAATGGATTTCTGCGTACCGAAATTTCTGCGTAATGTTAATTGCCCAGCCGTTTAAGATATCCATCTTATGCATACTAACCTCAGTGCTATGATATGCAGACTTTAAATCTCTATTTTGGACACCTACCGTAACAGGGTTCTGAACAGCTTCAAGTCGGCGGCCGACAATAGTTGTATAAAACGTCCATGCTACCTTAACTTTGATTACTTTATGTAATCCAGAGAACTTGTACCGTAACCCGAACCTGAACAGCTTCAAGTCGTCGCCATAATCTTTCAAAAACCTTTTTGTTACCTTATCTTAATCCCAGGTGTGACAATCTTCATGTCTCTCTGCGTGTTCATGTTGATGGTGGCTGAGGCGATGCCCCAAACTTCTGATGCCTTACCGTTAATTGGTAAGTTTGGGAGCTACCTAGCAGAGATACTTTGCGGAAATCTATCGTAACCTACCGATTTTCAGAGGTGTACTTCTCGTGTATAATGTTCGAAGTGGGGGCAAGTGTATTATGCACAGTGTTGGCACTCAACTTTCATCATCGTGGGCCCGAGCAGTATCGTCCGATGGGGGCTACGGTAAGTAAGCATAGTACAGTAGCGTACGGTTTGCCGTGTAAAGAGTATAGAACGGAATTTTGTTGGAGTTATTAGCTACGGTAGGTAAGAGCACAAAATCTATTAAGGAGAGCCAGCAGGATCTTTGAGGAGGGCTAGCAGAGGTCAAAGAGGCAAGCTAGCAGAGATCATTAAGGAGGGCTAGCAAAGACCATTGAGGAGAGCTTGCAGAGATTTTTAGGGAAACCTAGAAGCCCTTTTGAATGAATTGTGAATATCTGGGAAGGCAAGCAAAAATGAAATTATCCATACTGTGGTTTTTCTAATTTAAAAAATGTTGTTAAAACTACCGTATTTTTCACATAAAGCCAAACACTCTTAGAAAACCAATAATTTCAGACGCGAAAGCTGCTCCTTGATTGGCTGCCATCAATGGTATTCCTGGAGAGACCGGCCGATTTCTTTCCCCCATCTCCATGTCCTGGTAATGGATATATCAAAGATACGCCAAGGTAATTTTAATAAACCAATCCAATCAACTCAATAATTTCAGAAAAAAGCGTTACACCTATGATGTGGTAGAGGTGGATCGACAGTTGTTGAAACATCCTGGACAGTATCCAAGGACTACTGTACATCTCGATTTTTGCTCGGGGAAGAATGGTATGAGGGAATGGCCATTAGTGCGTCTATGGCCGGTTGACAGAGATCATTTAGGAAATCCCCTAAAATTTGACGAATTCCAGGCAAAAAAGAAGCCCCGCCAAACGTGGCCCCAACACACAATTCCGCGCATAACAATGTCGCTCCAACATCAAAACCACCTACCGTAAGCCTGAGATACCGTAACCTATCGTATCTGTTTTTAGTCTCCCGAGCGATCACCACCGTATTTGTATACGAGGATACCCCCGGTACAGTAGCATTTAATTTTTTTGAAATTTTGCGTTGTTTCCAGCCGCTGCATCACCATAATGAAGATGAGCATCAACATCGGAACGGGTCGATCGATAGGGGTCTCGAGAAGAAGATGATTACGGTAGGGAGGGAGAGAGAGAGAGAGCGAGAGAGAGAGAGAGAGACAATGGACTCAAAACTACGAGTGACTGTTTAGATGGCTCGAACTCACATGGACGATACCCAATTCCACAGTCTCATCCAAGAAATAAAGGTCATTTCCAACAAGATCCGCAAGGAGGTCAGTACCCTCATATACTGTAGCACGCCGTTTTCCGGATTTTCCAAGCTTAAAGCTACAAAATTCATAGCTCATTTGACTTGCCGGTCCCTTTAAACACCTTAATAGCCCATTCGCTTTTCAGGAGATGATGCACAGCGTGCGCGGCGAGTGGATCTTTGCCGCGATGGTCATCGACCGGATTTGCTTCATCAGTTTTTCTTGTTTTCTCTTTATCTGTACATTCATCATCGGCTACAAGGCGCCCCATCTTTTCGCCTAGGACAGGCCCCTGTTAAGGAAATTTTTTGGTACTGGTCTGTTAGCGGGGGGTGGACTAAGAACTGTAAAAATAGATTATCTTTTCTTAACAGGCAAGTATAGGAAACAGAACAATTAAAAACCTAACCTCCCCCGCTAACAGACCAGTACCTTCCATGGTAACTGTCATTTTTTGTTAGCTACCGTACCCCCTATACTAGGGCTGTATTTTCCGCTGTATTTGTATGTAAATTTCTACAGTTAAGCCCACCCTCCGCCATAATCCAATGCAAAAACCGGTGCCCGCCCCCTTTTTTGAATTCTTTCCGACGTCCCGTTGAGTGTGTTTTTGATGTGTCACTTTGTGTTGTATAAATTTTTATTACAAAATTTTAATAAGGCGACATTTGGTACTCTTGCAATATCGGGGGGGGGCGGTATCGGAGGGAGAACTATAAAAATACTTAAAAGTAGAAAAACATTCGAAAAATTAAAAAATTAAAAAATTTTCGTCGAAACTCGGCCATGCCGTGTCTGAAAATCTATCTTTTTACTCGTTTGTTTTAGCAAATTTGGAAGGGGACTATTTAAAATATTACAAAAAAACCTCAAAATCGTAAGAAAATCACTTTTTAAAAGCTATTTAAATTTTACGTTCGCGTTTTACTTCAAAAAAATTGCGCAGTTTACGTTTAAAGGTTATCTTAACCCGTATGATTAAATAGGAAGCCTTATCCAAAGTCAAAAAAAATTTGGAAATCCAAGTGCAGCTTAAAAGAAGTCAATTTTTCGACTCTCCGAGCGTCCATGGCCCAACAAATCCCGGAAACAGCTGTGGCTTTTCGCATTTCGGTAGATGACCATCGAGATGTTCGGCGATTCGGAGGAGGGTCAGATCCGACAGTTTCGAACCGACAATCTATAACATGCCTTCAATGGTCCTTTAAAGGTACCTGGACAGATAGAGGAAGGCCATCACCGCTCAGGCCTAACGGAACAGCAATCACCGGCATCCCGAATGCGTTCCACACAGCTGAAAATGGATTTACACGGAGTGATTTCCTAAAGGGTCTCTGCTAGCATGCCCCGGCTTGGGAAACGCGAAAATACCGACATGCAAAAATTCGGTATTTTTTGGGCTGTCGGTATTTTCGCTGCGTGATTTTTGCAGTCGGGATTATCTCCCGAATTTCGTGGACTCCTCAAAGATTCCCTGCTAGCCAGCTCTCTCTCTCTCTCTCTCTCTCTCTCTCTCTCTCTCTCTCTCACACCTGTATGTGTGATCCCCGAATGCTTCCAAACAGTCCGATTGTGATAAACAGCTGTCGTTGGCCATCCGGGAACTATCAGAATCCCATCATCGCCAAGTATTGAACACAGCTGATCCGAGATCTCATCACGAAGATGGGTGGCCTGCAATAAAAGGGCTAAAAGGAGCGAGAGAGCGAGAGAGAGAGAGAGAGAGAGAGAGAGAGAGAGAGAGAGAGAGAGTGAGAGACTCGTACCTGTTCAACTTGTTCTTTCGTCACGCCATGCATCAGAAGTGAATTAACGTTGGCTTGTAGGCTGAGGCGGGAATGCTTGGATTTCCGGTTGCCGAGGAGGGTTTGAGCCCAGTCAACGATAAATTCGGCGTATGTCTGGAAGGAGGGGAGGGTAGCAGAGGTCATTCAGGAAGCGGAAAACCAATAATTAGACCAAAAGGGGCCCAGGGCATGCTAGCAGAGACCATTTAGGAACAAAGAGATCGATGTTTTAGCGATTTGAGCTGTTGGGCAGGCTGGCAGAGACCATTTGGAAAAACCAAAAATTAATTCCAAGGCAAGCTAGCAAACACGATTTGGGAAAACGAAAGTACACACCCTAGTGCCCTCCATAATATCACAATACGGCTTCTCCAACCCGTCCTGCACCGAGATGGCGCACATTTCATACAGCTTCTCCTCGTGCGGCATCGCCAAATGGGTCACCGGCTGATCGAGCGCTTCCTCGAAGTATTTCACTACCTAAAAATGAGGGTATTAGAACGTATTTTTTACTTTTTGCGAAAATCGACCTCTCGGGGCTGGGCGTCGAACCCTGGAACATCTACAAACGTCAACCTCAAGACGTTCAAGCAGATTTTTATAACTTGTAGGAAATTTCAGGTTTTTGTAACCTTTCAGCTAGTTTAAATTCCACGTCCATTGGATAGTGGTGCAGCTGTCGATACCCAGTCGACGGGAGGGGTCGATTCTCTGTCACCATGGCACAAAACCAACCATATCAAAAGCAAATCGCTGATCGCCGCTCAGCCGCTCGGTGCACCATCCCTTGTAGCCGGAGAAGCAGAAAGCCTGGTGCGCAATTATTTTAAGCCAAGAACTTTAGAACCCACCTTCAGCTCCTTGAACTCCTTCGCCGGACGGAGTTGCCCGAATTTACAGGGTGTATCAAAAAAAAGTGCCCAAGTTTGTCCCCAATTATCTCGAGAAGGAAAGATATTTCACCGTGCGTTACCATGCCAGAATGCTTAAATATGTCAGGAATAGGGAAATAACTCAACTTGATTTTTTCGATTTTTGAGTACTCAAGTGTACTATTGACGGTGGTTACGACCGAAAATTGTGCGTTCTTGAATGGGTGGTGGGAAAATTCCGATTTTTGGCCCAAAAATCGTTGGCATTTGTAAAAAGGTAATGGCCAAATCTTAGAATTTTTCAAGCTCAGGTTTTGTTTTACAAGCAAAACAAATTTCCCTATTTTGCTTATTTTTACTTTTTAAATCGCAACTCGCTTCAAATACGCTGCCCATGGCTGATCTTTTGCAGATGGTGTCTCCGAATGATAATCTTTAGCGCAACACCAAATTTTACCTGATTCTATGGTATTTTAATATTGCGTGCTAAAACGTGCCCCAGAGGGGTACTGTAGTTTTCGTTTTCCGCGTTTTTCTTTTTATTGTAACCTGCGATTTCGCTGAAAATTTTATCATTGGGAAACACCGGTAAGGGTCACCTATGGGCTAAATATCGCGTAGTTCTAGCCATACACCTTCCCAAAATATGCAAAAAACCTATTTTCGAATTTAGCCACGGAAATTTCTAAATATTTTGATGCTTCGGACTAAAAACTACTATTATTCGTTTTCCTGAAAGATCGAGACGTTTCTATGGTGAAAAGAACGAGAAAACGACGATTTTCTGTTTTCTACAGTAACCCGCCTGGAGCGCGTTTTAGCATGCCAAGACAAAATTCCATAAAGTGCCAATTTTTCGGCTTTAGACTGTTCACTGGGCGATTGTAAGAGCACCTACAAAAAATTATTTGCTTCCTGTGGCAAATGACAAAGTTATCAGGGAAAGAGGAAAACCCCCCCTCGGGCCCCGATTTTGGACCCAACGCCCTGGCTCGAAAATCGAATTTTTGAAAATGAAAAAGGCACCGGGGTTTGGTGGATACAATTAAAGCACGCATCGAACAGTGTATGAGAGCCAAATTCTGGAATGATCTGACTAAAGTTAATGGTTGATCTTGATTTAAAACCCGAAAATAACATTTTTGAACAATCGACTTTGAGGCGCTCTTCTAAAATCGTTTGCCATAGAAAAGTTTTTTCTTTGCATGGTTTTTAATTGAATACCCAAGCTTGGTTTATGCTAAAAATTTCACGGCTACTAGCGCATCGAGCATTTTTTACATAGCCTCGAATTCGGGTATATTTGGGCTTTTCACGAATTTCTTTCGAGATAGCGTATGGCTGAATAAATTCGTAAATATACTATTTGAATGCGCCAACCAGATAGTATCAAACAAAAATGTGGCGAGAATTTTGGCGGCACAATTCAATTTTATAGAAAGGAAGTAAGGTTTGCAAAATAGCACGAACCAACCGTTTTGGGGGCCCTAAAAGGCGCCTTTCCGAGTGGGTACGGTAGCTCAAATTCTTGCAGAGGACAGATAAACCCCAGTCCTACATAACCAAGAAAACAACTTAGCCGAGTTCCATCTGCAACATTATAAATATTTTTCTGAAGTTCGTTGCCGTGACCCCAAAAAAATCCATGACCAGGGGGTCGTCGAAAAACTCAAAAATTCATAGATCTTAAAAATTTTAAAAATTTTTATGCGATTGTGTCGAGCCGTAGATCTTCTAAAACCACTGATCTTGACACTTCCACCACAGGTTTTGTAATACACGAAATTCACGAAATTTCTACATACAAAATTTCAGTGGTGCATAACTTTTACCCAGACCCTCAAAAATCTAAATTTTTTAGGTGCATATCTGTTGCTTAGATTATTCTACATTGTAAAAATTAGAAGCCAGCCACCACAGGAAACTGAGAAAAATGCAAATGAAGTTTCCCCGAACGCACAGTTTTCGGGTGTCATTTGTATTGATACGTCGCCAAAAATCGAAAAAATCAAGTTGAGTTATTTCCCTATTCCTGACATATTTAAGCATTCTGGCATGGTAACGCACGGTGAAATATCTTTCCTTCTCGAGATAATTGGGGACAAACTTGGGCACTTTTTTTTGATACACCCTGTACTCGGTAAGCACATCGCCTAAAATTTGTTGCTTTCCGCTATAACCTTTTTATTTTTCAAGATTTTAAGCTAAAAAAATTAAATAAAATTTTTTTATCTGCCTGTCCTTTATAATCAACAAATTTTTAGAAAAATTTGCTTTGATATGGCAGTTCGGAGATATTTACACTGTCATCCTTGCCTTCCAAGTACCTTTAAAACGCCACAACTTTTGCATATTTATCAATATTTTGCTCAAATTCAAGGTTATTTAGTTTTTAACCGTCCGCATGTTTGGTGAAAATTTCGAAGAAATCGGATTTAATCCGGAAAAGTTACGAGACACTTTCGCTAAAACCTTAGCCTTCCATGTACCTTTAAAGAGCTATAACTTTTAAGCATTAAAGTATTTCGGATTAAGAATTTTGTGAAAGCCGAAGATACACGCCCGTAACTACCTTAAAAATTTCAGAGCCATTGTATGCAAGCCGGAAAAGTTACGGCCATACCTTTCTGAAAGCCCAGCCTTCCAAGTACCTTTAAGGTACCGTATACCTGAATACCTGAATAAATATACCTGAAACATGGGGGCCAAATCCTCGGCATATCGGCACATCGGCCCTACTGTCTGCAGATAGGCACGACTGGCCCTATCCACCGGATACAATCCCTCGATTGGAGAGATTTCTAAATGACGCCCGCTCTACCGTAACCCAAATCACTCACCGGCACTCGGCTTCAGCCCAAAAAGGCCGGAAAACATGCAGGGGACACGGATGCTGCCCGCGATATCTGTGCCGATTCCGACCTTAATTTTTCAGTCTTGACGTTCTATTTAGAGGGCCAGGGCCATGGCTATAGATCTTTCCAAACATGCGCACTATTTTTCGAAGTTTTAAAGGGTTTAACCGATCACGCGATAGAATCTATAGAGAGGAAAACCTCATCGTAGTACCGGCCGCGAGCCGCAACGCATGCCGTTTAGCTGGGTCTAATCGATTACGTCTTGGAAAATCGCGCCGGTGCGTTGCGTGTCGCGTTGCGGCAAAGTTCATGACCGGGAAAATCCATAGGCATGCCTTGTCAATCCCTTTAAAACCTACAACACTCGCTCCGGCCGAGATTAGGGCCGCCTCGCCGCCACTCGAGCCACCGCAAGTACGGCGCGTGTCGTAGGCGTTATTAGTATAACCTGGAACAGAAGGTATATTTATTTATTTATTCGCTCGCTCTCTCTCTCTCTCACTCTCTCTCTCTCTCACCAAATGTCGTATTCGAAGTCTCAATCCACAAGCACAATTCCGGCACGTTCGTCAACGCCACGATAATTGCCCCCGCTTCCCGCATCCTAAATTTTATATGTCTTCCCAAACAGTACAAAACACACCTCTGTACACATGGTGCATCCTCAGTGGCTCTATTGTCCCTCATCTTCCACCATCCACAAACATTCACATGCCGCTTGACGTCGATGTTGTTCTTCACGGTGATCGGGATACCAAAAAACGGGCGATGGATGGAGAGCTGTAAATTCCATTCGATCGAATCCGACGAATTCAACAAGTACGGCCTGAGCTTTCTTAATTGATGGATAGTGACCCCAAAGATGCGACATGTTCGAGCCGTTCAGGATTCGACATATTCATAATTAATCCTAACGCTGCGCGCCCTCAACAACTTCGAGAAGTTCAAACCGGACCAGGCGATTCGGTGGGGCAACTTCGACAAGTACTCTGGGTTTCCGATTACAACTTGCGAGATTACGGTCGAATTATTCCGTCATTTTCGACAGATTTGGTATTTGGCAATCGTCGTCTTGGAGCCGTTCAACCTCATTCTCATCCGATAAGACGATAAGGCCGAACGCCAAACGCCCCTTCAGCAATTTAGAATGGCTGAACTGCTCCAACTTGATGCACGATTCAGATCAACATCAACAAGTGCAACTCCCTTCTCACCTCATTTCTCTTCTCTCGACTCAAATTCTTCAACATATCATCCATCGCCTTCGCCTTCAGCCTCGCCGATCCATAATCCTTTGCACAGATACCATTCACGATCGGGTTCACCTAATCAAAAATCGTGATCATCTCCAGCTCTACCGACCTCCTCAAGCCGTTCAATGAAAGCCTCCATGACGTCGGCGCAACTGTGCCTTCCCTCGATGATATCCTTATGGGTTTGGGTAGCTGATTGGAGAAGGGCCGGGTGTTTTGGTCGGGTGTTGACGAAGATTCTAAGGTTAGATAATGTTGAGCGTTAATGGAATGGTGGGGATACCTTGGTTTGACAGAATAATAGACGGCAAAGCAGAAGTCGACGATCAGAATGTAGAGGTTGAAGAGGAATTCGAGGAAGGTGTCTTTAACCTGTTGAAGCTGGTCAAATTGCATCGCTAAAACAAATCAGTGATAGAGATAGAGAGTGAGCGAGAGAGAGAGAGAGGGAGGGAGAGAGAGACCCTTACCTCTTGTATATCGTTTCCGAATCGCCGCTCGTAGGGACCGTAATTTTTCCGCCATTTTTTCTGCAAATAAAACTCATATCACAGAAAATTAAATTTCATTAAGAATATCTTTAGAAATAAATTTAATAAATAATGATAATTAAAGCTGCAAATAAGCCAGAATTTAAGCTTTAAAGAAACAATTCCAAGTACACGACTAGGCGGGAAATTCGAGCGCTGTATTAGCATTCGATTGCGCAGATGTCCGACCCGAGTAAGCATTAATGATCACGCACAATTTTAGCACAAAAATATGATAAAAAAGCGGGAAACATTTAGGATGAAACCGGGTAAAAATGTGGAATTTCATGCACGCGACTGCTTGGCCTTGTTTTCCTCATTTCCCTCCCCCCCTTTCACTCATCGGTTGTTTTGGTGCACTTGCTGTCTGTGGGGGGTCGCGTGCCGACTGTAAATAGCACCGTTCCGGACTGAACCCATCGATAGGGGAGGCAAAAAGATGTTCGGCGGCTTCTCCCGGATTTTTCCTCAAGAATCCCTGCTAGCCTGCCCCAGGATTCTTTATTGACACGCTGCGTGAAAAGTAATCTTAAAAGTATAACTTAAATTTTTTATGCAGTCAGAATACGTTTCGGTGAGGATCATCACAATCTGGACCGGGAGGAAAGAGGGATGGAAATGTGACACCGGGAATTCAATAAATAATAAAAATAATGAACAATTTAAGTACAAAACAATAAAATAATGAAAGAATTTAGTGAATTGAAAGAGTGATAAATACAGTGGACTTAATTTACGGTACCCTGGATATTTATTAAGGCTTTTTAATCTCGATGGAATCCGGTGGCCGGGCAAGAATTGACGGTCGGTCGGAGACGGCCATAATTATGGAGGTTGAATAGGTCGGAGGAGCCTGGAAAGGATCGCAAATTGTCTCTGCTAGCTTGCCTTCCAATCCTACCTTATATAATTTTGGAATGTATCTTTGTGTGTGTGTGTGTGTGGATGTCAGTTTCGATGCCCGATTTGAGGGCCTTCCCGTGCCCAAAACCTCCCAATTCTCCGTCACTCGGGGGAATCGACTCTTCTGTTTCCGATGGCGTTTTCAGAATTTCGATAAAATACAAGTTTACAAAGTTAAAGCCGGTTTTATTCATTTTTGGGGTCCGGGAGGGCTAATTTGCATAATGTGAAAAAATAAAAAATTCCTCATTCTTGCGAGTTGCGCTCGCGTGTGTGGTCGGTTGGGGCGGAGGGTCCGAAGTACCCCAGCTATCGGAAAGTCAAATTTTTCATGCAAAGGCCGCATTCCAGCGCCCAAGGCCCGCGAAGCGGGTTTTGGGCGCTGGTTCCTAAATGGTCTTTGCTTTCTTAACTTCAAATTCCGAAATTCCCAAACCGTTTCTGCTAGCTTGCCCCGCCCCCCCAATTCCTGAATGATCTCTGCTTGCTTGCCCTCGATCCCAAACGATTTCTGCTAGACCGCCTTTTTCCTAGATGACCTCTGCTATCCTGCCCTAGCTTTTTGTTCAATTTTGCACAGTTTTCTTAACAAAATATTCCTTTTTTTAAGTTCACACGTTTCAAAAGGTGCCCTGAATTGCTTTGATCTCGGATTTTCCCAAGCGATCTCTGCCAGCTTGCCCTAGATGGATTCCAAATTCCCAGAAACCTCTGCTAGCCTGTCTGCCTCCGAAGTATTTACCTCCAATGAAGCGACCACAGACGAAAATGTACGGAAAAGTGTCCTGGCCGGTCACTTCGAGCAAATCTCGCTCCAGCCGCCTCTCGAATGGGTAGCCGTGGCCCAATTCTAAACGACAATCTGCCTACCGTACCCCGGAAATACCCATGAAATAGGCGGGCACGTCGGGGTACTGTTGCTGGAGCAGAGATTTCGTTTTTCGGCACGGGATGCAGTCGTTCAGCGTGTAGATCATGATCGGGGCCCCGCGGGTGTGTCGTTTGATGTATTCTGGAAATTGAGATAGCGACTCTCTCTATCTCTCGCTCGCTCTCTCTCTCTCTCTCGCTCTCTCTCGTCGCATACCCTTATAATCGAAGCCATATCCACTATTGACCGGGTTGTTGTAGAATCCCGGACTACGCATCGCTCCTGGGAACGTCTGAACGGAGTGGTATGGAACGCCCCGCAAAACACAGACAGACAAATAAATAGACTGATCGACAGACAGACAGAGAAGGGCCGGAACTCTCAAAGCTTGATGGGCACGTGTCGCTGATATCCGGCGGTGATCCCCCCGCTGTTTCGAGGGTTTTTCCCCCGTGCAGCCCGCAACAATTCGCGGGAGGCAGGCTAGCAGAGACCATTTGGGGAATGGGTAGGTTAGCGGTGATTTATGGGGAAACAGATATTTTCTAGATCTTTTAGAAATAAGAAAATGAAAGTTTTTCATTGCGAAAACACAGAATGTAGGCAGACCAGCTGGGGTCATTGAGGAAAACTGAGGCTTTCCAGCTTTTGCAAAAAAAAAATAGTATTCCTTTGTTTTGATTTGTTTACTGCGCTTTTATATTTATTAATTACCAATCAAACGCTACTAATCTTTATTAGTTTATTTACACCGCGCTCATACCTTAATTTATTTAAAAAATTCTATAAGTACCGTTTCACGTTTAAAATTTTCGCACCAATTTAAGTTCCCCTCTACTGGTGGCTTCATAAAATGAAAAAATCAAAACGTCCTATTAATTGCGCCATTAATCTATTGCTGAGAATGAAATCCCCCTCCAGCTTTTGTATCTGGGCTCCCCGTTGGCATAGAGATTTTTAAAGTATACTAAAATGTGTTCGTCTTGGTCTTGCGAGCATTTTGGATACTTTACAACCCTGTAGGACCATAGGGAGCCGAGATACAGTAGGTGAAGACAAGCTCTGGGGGTACTGTAGTTTGGCCCGTTGTATATTTATGTTTACATCGTCAGAAAAAAAAGCGGTCTTATCTATTACGCCATAAAAGATAGCAAAAATCTAGACAAAAACCCGCTTATTACCAGCTTAATTACCAGACACAAAAATTCACAGCTTACCTCAATAATATAGGCATTAGCTGCCAGAAAAGTTACGCCAAAGCAGATGAACAGCCCGCGGATCATCTCACGACTAGATACTAGGGATCAATGGCTCGGAATGATAATGCCAAAGCTGCAGAAGAAGCTGGGAGAAGCCGGCGGGCGTGGACCCCGGGCAGAAGAAGGCGTTCAAGTGCCCCGGTCCATCCATACGACCAACAGACCAGATACTAGATAGAGTCTCCGCCCCAGATGAAGAAGCCTCACGAACACCGGATGGGTCACATCACACACACAGCCCCACACACACACACCGTCAATTGGCAGATATCCACTAATCTTGACGGGACCTCAGCCACCCCGCCACACACACATCCACGCATCTTGCCACCATTTTTTACGCAAACAATCGGCCGGAGCGCCCCCGTGCCCAATCATCGCCCCCATCCCACCGAAATCGTCACTTTATCCAAGTGACCCAGGAAAAAGGGTGACGTCGGGGTCGGATTCGGATGGAAGATACAATGAACTTTGAACCTAGAGCATCTGGAAGTCTGCCTGACGCTGCGGGCCTCTAACTACCGGATTTCCTCAAAAATAACCTCCCAGACCAGAGATACCTGGAAAAATCGGGGACCTTTTTGCCCAGAATCTTGTACGGCCCAATCACGAAGTATTTGCAACGTTTTTTAGGCTTCTTTCGTATTATCGGTGGGGTTATCGCCGGGAAACCGAAATGTCTTTCTAAAAGTCTAGAAATGCCTAGTAACTTAATAGGAAGAGTTTGGTACTTGTTCGTAAGACATAACTATAATTGAAATAGAAAAACTATCTTTAAAAATTTTGAAGTCGAAATTTGATCGAAAATCGTAGATGTTTTGAATATTTTTTAACAAAAAAAATGTAGTTTTCGCGTTTAGGAATGGAAAAAACCGTTTAGAAGGACTTCCACTGGTTAGATTTGCAAATTCGATCGTAAGAAAGAGCATCGGCAAAGCCTCTTTGCTAGCATGTCTCTGCCTAGCAAGCTGCCTACCGACGGAAACTTCGATGATGAGCGTGATCTGATCAAAAAATATTAATTTTGATTCTCAAAAAGATTTGATGTAAAAGTTAATTTAGACCCCACGTTAGTAACCGGGCATCCCACCGAGTGCCCTTGTTCCTATTCCTTGTGCCTATATTAATGCTCAAAAATCGACGATTTTTCAGGCCCCATGCTAAATTTTTTGTAGGGTTATCCGTTTACAAATTTTTAGTTTTACTTCAATTTTGTGAATTTTGTTAAAGGCTTTTGGCTTTTGCCCCTACCAACACGCTAAAAGCGCGCCCCTTCCACCGTATGTCATGATTGGAGCCGCCTTTGAGCGCGCGTGCCGGGACCCTGCACCGCCCGTTTCTCCTCGGCTAGAGCCCCTCCCAACACTTTCCTCAATTTCTCGTACTGCCATTCAAAAGCTCCCCGTATTTACGATCGATATTTGCGTCCTCATTTTGTTCCATTTCCTTTCATTTTCAGCCTTCGGTCTAATCCTCACCTTTCCAGGGTAGAATCTATCTCAGCATGTACTGCCAGCGCCTCGCCGTTCCTCTCGCCCGCTCCATCCTCGTGAGTTTTTCATTGGGGTTTTGTGGTTTTGCATAGCAAAATTGATCCGGCACCGTTTACGCTTTCTTTGGTTGATTTTTGAGCGATTTCTAGCCAATGCTCGGGATCAATATTGATTTTGGCCTAAGGTTTTTTTGGTATCTAATTATTTGCCTTGAGCTAATTTTTCGTTTCAGGCCCAGAGGACGTCGGTGGCCCTGCGCGCCGAGGGAGCCCTGGCTGCCCGCTGCCTCCACACCTCCGTGGCCCGAAAGGATATCGACAGCGCTGCCAAGTACATCGGAGCTGGAGCCGCCACCGTTGGTGTCGCCGGATCTGGAGCTGGTATCGGAAACGTGTTCGGAGCCCTCGTCATCGGATACGCCCGCAACCCGTCCCTCAAGCAGCAGCTGTTCTCCTATGCCATTCTTGGATTCGCTCTGTCTGAAGCTATGGGACTTTTCTGCCTCACCATGGGTTTCATGATCCTCTTCGCCCTCTAAATGCCTCTAGTTAGTGTATAGCGAATTGCGACACCCCCTCGTAGTAAAATTATGAAAATAATTGTTCTCTGTTATTTAAGAGTACGTGTTTTTCAAGGATAAATGTTTTTGAGGGTCTCTTGTTGATGGAAAATGCGTACGTATAGATACATAACGAATTACGGAGATACAATCACATTTTATCAAGCTCTTATTCACCCGAATCGTCGTGGTTAGACAGGATATTCAAAGTCTGGCCGTGAGAGGATATTGATTGCGTCGCCGGACAGGGGCTTGTAGGCTGGGGTGCCGAACAGCTCGGGCCGGTCATCAAATATTGTCGGCACGGATAAAACGAACCTGAAAACGCGAGGCGGGATTATTCTTTAGTTTTAGCGACTTGCCAGACATTAGCGCCTAAATTTAGTAGAACGTAAACGATTAGGAATATTCGGTCGATGACAAGGGACATCAATCTCCACTCATCGGTGATCTGTAATACCTCAATCTCGCTCTTACGTTCGTCTACCTTGCTCTCCTGACTTTGATTATGAAAATGGGCCGCAATAATCTGTACGGAATTTGACAACTGTTTGATTAGTGAGTGGGCGTCGGCCGCGCTTCTGTTACGGAAGCTAACGTCCATCTAAAAACATCTACGTCAAGTCCTACGTCGCACCTCGACAAGGCTGAGTAGTCTCAACCTTCTTGACCGAAAGACCGGAGATGTGTCTGCGGCAGGAGCGCGCTTCGATCTTACCCGCCTGCCTCGTCTCGCCATTCTCCTGAGCTTCCTCTCTTCAGACTCTAGGACTTAAGATCCAGATGATTTGCTTTAGCTACCCTTCCGCTCTCGTTCTTTCTCTTCCTCGCTATAATCGAGCTGTTTCAGCTTCAAATATTTCGGTAACGTTCGCACAAATAGCCAGCGCTGCCAATCTGACATTTCCCAGGCAAAGGCTTGTCTGAATGGATTTTTTAGTTTTACTTTAGTCCTACCGTCGGTAGATATTAATGTTCACCACGGAAACGATGGTGCAGCAAAAGATCATAATAAGAGTGAAAAGCAGATATTTTCCTGGATATTTTTTTGAAGGATATTTAGGATATTAGGGCTACCGATTAACGGAAGAACAAGTGAAGTTGGTGGAATGATTTCGATTAAGACCAGGTAGAACACGGAGAAGGCCACGAAGATCGAGATGGAGAAGGTCATTTTGTGCTCGATGGGTGGAATGAAGAAGACAAATGGCGTCATGTTTGCTGTAAAAGGTTTGCTTGTCTATCTTTAATGTCTACTTACTAATCAACATCGATGGGATGGTTAGCATGACCGTAAAGAAAATAGCTTTTCGCCGGAGGACTAGTGAATAGCGAATATCGATGTAGTAGACTTGCCCTGAATTTAGCGGTGACCTGAAAATTAGTGGTTTCTCACCGCAGCAGCCCGGGTAAATTTGGGCATAACGGGAAGATGTTATCGATATCAAATCCCATTCCGCAGACCTGGAAGAGTTTTTTGGGTACAAGTAGGATAAGCGGGGGGGGGGAATTTTAGGCGGGAAACCAACTTTTTCCTGGTCGGCCCTGGTGGGGATAGTAATCAAATATAAAGTGTTTTCACATTGTTTTTAGCAAAATTTAAGCCTATTTGAATCCGAAAAATTTTTTAAAAAGTTAGAAAAACGCTTGAAAAAGTCGAAAATTTGGTCATTTTTGGGCCGAAAAAAGTGATTTTTAGACCTAAAATTAAATTTTTGATTAAGTTTTGTAAAGTTTTTATGTTTAAGAATAGCTATAAACAATTTAGAAACACTTCCATTATTTATATAAAAAAATAGGCTTGAGCGGAAAAAGTTCGGTTCCCCGCCTAAAATTCCCCACTCGCTTATCCTACTTGTACCGTTTTTTGTTTTCTATTTGGGTGACTTACGAATGATAGAATGAAAGTCCCATTCCATTAGGCAAAAATTGATATTCGGTCCCTGTGTCATCGAATCGTTTCTCTGGCTTTTCATTTACGACGGGCGAAATTTGTTGTAGATCAAGGGTTTGACCTATTTTTTTTGTTTTGATAGCTGTAAACGTCCAACCGTCGTTTGTCCACCCTCCAAATTTCATCTCACACGTCTGCGAGTCGTATGGGAAATCAGCAATGTTGATGGCGCAGAAGCTTTTATAAATGGAGGGTGGCATCCAGATCACCTAGGTTGAAGGTCAGCTTTCGGACTGATATTCACGTACAGTTCCCTGAGAATCGACCATAGCAAGCGAGGCGATGTTGATATGCGGTTCCCCGTCAGCGCTAAACAAAGAAAATCTGTATCTCTCTGTAAGCGTAGCTTACTTGTTGTATAACACAACATCCGGCGTCCAGATCTGATCGGACGCTATGTGGATCTGGTTGATGCCTCCCCACTCCTTCGGGTTCCAAACAAGTTTGCTATCCGTCCATTGCTGCGAAATTTTTGAGTATCAAAATCATTAGCCTACCATTTCCAGCCAGAGACTTGTAGTAAGAACTTGGTTAACTTCGTCCTGAACGGGTATCGGATTGATTTTTCAGACTTACCACATCGATTAGTCGGCATAGACTGGCCCCAAAATGGACAGTAAGGGCATCCGAGGCATTTTTCACGGGGCGCACGTTCTAAAGCGTATGATTTAGGATATTTCTAATACTTTATTGTAGTCCATCATCAGGTGCTCCAGAAGTTGGGCCACATAGACGTCTCCATAGCATTGGTGTAACAGGAGGAAGAACACTGAAATTGCTTGATTGCGAACGCCTTTAGCGCAGCAGGCAGTGACAGCTGCCCTTTGTCGTGCGGTTGTAGGCAATTAGT
The DNA here is from genome assembly GCA_038088335.1 of Mesorhabditis sp. LJ9110. Lineage (NCBI taxonomy): Eukaryota > Metazoa > Nematoda > Chromadorea > Rhabditida > Rhabditidae > Mesorhabditis > Mesorhabditis sp. LJ9110. The sequence goes on along the minus strand of JBBGBA010000117.1, from coordinate 70,537 downwards.
CTCTACCAACAAGGTGATCAATCGGATTTGATAAGTTAATACTGGGGATTGATTAATTTAGGCGAAAAGGTCGTGTATTTGCGCGTTTACAATTAACTTAGACGTTAGCTAGGTATTTCACTGATTATGGATTTGAAAAGTCCAAATAGACTTTCTAAGCAAATCCCAGATGGAATCCCAGAAATGGTACCCCATCACTTTTGTTTAGGCGTCGCACACCTACCGGAGAGTAGCAATAGTAGACTGGCTGGTGGCTTCGGCATATCAGTGCATATGATGGGGCTGACAGACCGAGACCCGCAGAGACAAGGATCAATCTCGGGCCACAGCCGCGAACTCCACTCTCATAAGCAGCTCGCAGGAACCCCGGGCCAGCACCCGCTGGGCAGCCCTCGCCACAACGCGAAACCCGAGCAGCGTTACACGTAGTTGAGTCCGGACGCTGAAACAACTTGGATGTATCTAGACAGGGCAGCGAAATTCAAGGGATTTCCGAGTCGTCCCCATTTTGGCTTGGTACAGTTTTTCGACCTTATTTTTACGCTACCTGGAAGAGCATGGTCTAATTTGTCGGGTTTTAAAGTTCCGGTCATTTTTAGGCTTGTAATGTGTTCAAAAATGATTAGTGGCCGAAATTCCGTGTCATAAATTTTTCCGTTTTGCTGACGCGTAGTTTTGAGAAAAAATTTTGTTACGTTACCAGGCTCTTTCAGATGGCATCAAAAAAGTGTGATAAACTTTAGCGAGCCATTTCTGGGAAATTCAAGTGAATTCTGGGAAACATTTCAATTATAGCATCGTATAAGTCTAGTCCCGTGGATTGAAAGCCATTAGCGAGCATAGTTTACGACTTTGGGAAACCCGGAGGGGCTTCATAATGCGGCAAGTATTTGTGGGGGGGAGGAGGAACCACGATGCCTCAGGCCCCAAAACCACATTAGCATCGGGGGGTGCCAAAAGACTGGTGGTGGCCGGGACGTGTGAATGTGGTGGAGAGGATGGCCAGTATATGCGGGTGGTGGAAGAGATTTCCGGGTGGATGTATTGCCGTCTATTGCCAGCCGACAAGCATGTGTTCTACAGCTTGTTTTGGGCTGCGGACAGGTGTCAATCGTCGGGATTTTGTCGGGACTTACAACAAGGAGGGATCCGGAAAAATTGAGTTTTCGGTTCTTTAGATTTCGGAAACCAAATTTTTCCTGGTTTTCCCGGTTGACCTAGTAATCAAATATAAAGTGTTTTCCCATTGTTCTTAGTAAATTTTAAGTATATTTAAAGTAGAAAACCTTTCAAAAAAGTTAGAAAAATGTTTGAAAAAGTCGAAAATTGGTCATTTTGGGTCTTTCCCCCCGCTAATCCTAAAGGTTCTATAGGATTTTTCGACCTAAAATTAAATTTTTAATTAAATGTGGGTAGTTTTATGCTCAGGAATAGTTAAAAACCATTTAAAACGATGCGCTATTTAGAAAAAAATTTAGGCTTGGGCCGAAAAAGTTGGTTCCCGAAATACTCCCCGGAAATCCTAAAGAACCGAGTTTTCGGAAGCGAAAGTAGAAGTTTGAGAAATTTTGGGCGCCACTTCCATTTATATAATTAATGGTTTCGGTATAACTAATTCGAGTCTAAGAAGATACGAATGGTGGTGCTTTCACATTATGGGGGGGGGGGAGTTTCCGATAGGTTCAGAATGCCCATAATGATAGCAACGACGATATTTCAATAATAGTATTTTTAGTCAATTTAATTATGTACTAAGTAAAAAACTATTCGAAAACTGAGAAAGTTTCAAAAAAACCCGAAATTTCGGTCCAAAAATTAGATCATCTATCTATCGCAAAACTAAAAAATTATTAAGAGGTAAATTTTTGTATTTTTGATCATCGTTACGTTTAGAAAAACTTCCTCTAATTATATTTGAAAAATTGGATACCAAGAAAAACCGTTGCCCCCCGATAATGCGAAAGCGCCGATAGTTTTTATTGACACTTTGTCGGCTTAACATTTGTGTTTTCGAGCTTGTAACATATTTTAGATGTCTTTAGCCAAACTCGTTTCCCATTCCTGTCCGATCTTCATAACGTCGTACCAAGCAAGTGCACAGGCGACAAAGGCGTTTTTCAACTCCTCCCCGACGGCGGCCCGCTTTCCCCCCTTCCACTTCATCACCGGGCACCCGGGATATTCAGCGGGATGACAAGTCGCAAGAGCGACCCCCCATGGGGCAAGAGAAACTCCCCTCCTTGCGCAGCCACGACGAGCACATAAAGCAATTTCTTCGGCTTTCGGCACTTCTTTCAACGCTTCACGCATTCTGAATATTCGCCTGGGTTGGCGGACACCCCGCCACACAGCGGCGTCATCCGTTTTTCGGCCACCACTGGCCACAACAGCATCCCAAAATGGATATTCTTAGCGCAACCTAAAAGGGCCTTTACGTCGTAGCTTCAGAAATGGGTTTTGGATTTGGATTGACGGTTCTGGTTCATTAGCAGGGGAAAACTAACTTCTTTTATTCAACCTAAAGTACATAAAATATAGAAGATTTTTATAGTGTTTTGAGCAGTTTCCTATTAACAGAAAGCTATAAAACGTTTTTTACATATCTGGCCCCTTTTCCATAGATTTTTGACCTATCTGATCAAAGAACTCAAAAAGCACTGCCCAACGCTGATTTATTGCCCTCTTGACTCATAACTTCTTCAAAACGTCCTCCCCTCCTACTACTAAATGCCCATGTAACTGGTTGGCCCTTTTAGACAGCCAGTCTAAATGCCGAAGATCTCGACCTGATAAGGCAAGTCCCTCGGGTCTCTTTTAGGGCCATTTCCGACCCATGCCGCTGCAACCCCGCACAAAAACCACCAGCTGTCCATTTCGGCGACCCTGGCGGCCCATCCCATTTTCCAGGCGGGTCAAATTTTTTTGGCGGCGCACCCCTGGGAGCTTCAATAACCCAAAAACCCGCTTGGCGCTCAAGAATTTGTAATCTATTTATTCCGGTGATTCGACTCTTGCTACCTATTCGTTGAGGGGAAAGCCAGTGTGGGGTGCTATAGGCCTCTTTTTTCGGTGGCAGCACCAGAAAGGGCAGCCATCTGTCTTCATTTTCCCCTCAGCAATGCAAATCCCCTGCAGCAGTCGCGTCACCCGGCGCGCCTACGGCTTTTGACTTTAGCCTGAGGTCAATGGTTGGTTTAGGTAATGTGCCGTATCGGAAAACTGGCTTGTTATCTCCTCGGTCTCCGGCTTCAACAAAGTTTTCTGTTCTGAATTGTAAGGGGAGACCTAATTTTTATCTATCGCCTTGTAAGGGCCCCGGCTCAAGTCTAGGAAACCCCCCCCCCCAGCCGACTTTTCAACTTTTCTACCTTCCTTATTTTTATTTTTCGCTACTTTTTTCGACTGAACTGCAAGGTAGTCTTACTAATTAGCCTACGGCGAACATTTTAGTATACTTTAGAACTCGCTAGCACAAAGGGGGCCGAGCAAAGTTGGTGCCGGCTGGAGGGTTTCTAGACTCTTACCAGGGCCCCATATCACTGAAATACACACGACGTGTATAGCTACGTCGTTTTTAGGGCGAGAAATTTAATGAAAAAACTATCAAAGCTTCCGAAATATTTTTATTTTTGACCTGAAAATTATCAAAAATTTGAAATTTTATTTTTTTTTTGTGCTCGAAAATCCGTATCCGAAACTCCAAAACTTGCCTTTCCTCAATTTCTCACGGGAGGGTTTTTGACCCTCTGACGTAAGTGTGTGCCGGGGCGCGCTTTAGCAGTGACAGAGTTCCGGGCGCGCCACACTACGCATGGCCGTAAGGTGTATAGAACGGAATACTTTTTTAATTAATTTATTCTACTTTAATTTCTTACTTCTAACAAAGAGAATATAGATGTAATAGTAAAAGAAACATGTAGAAAGCTTTTTACTAACCAGAGGACAGTGTTTTCGCGAGTTGGGAACTGATGATTGTCACCTCATAGGTTTATACTGAGGAGAATCATTTACTTTAGCTTGGTGTTAATGTTCGTCATATTATTAGTGTATGAAAGGAAAAGAACTTGAAATCTCTAAACTTAAAATGAAGCATACAAAGAGCCCACGGGAAAAGCTCGCGTGGATTGACGGAAGTACAACATAATCTCGCCCCTGGACCCGCTACCATGTAAGATTTTTAGGCTTCTTCGAAAGAGTTAAAGTTTTCGCAATTCTTCACATGTCTGTGGTTTTGTATGATTCTTCGTTGGCGTTATCTCATTAGCTTTCATTAGCCATTCACAGCCCCTTCTGCGAAAGTTCATGCGCCCCTGCTTCTTTGTAATGACTGGCTTTTTGTAAAAGACATCGCGGTAGCTTCTGATTTAGAAAAAGTATTTCAGACGAGAGTCTACAATTAATAACGGGCAGAATTGAACCAATCAACAAAAATACTGGTATATATTACCAACATTCCGAAAAGCTATGATACTGACGATTAACTGTTCCAGATTTACCATAAATAGGTTCTTTTATTTATTAAAAAGCCTTCTGCATACTTCTTTTACTTTATATATCCACTGTGTAAAAAATAGATTCGAAGAAAGTATTCCGTTCTATACATCTTACGGCCATGCGTAATGTGGCGTGCCCGGAACTCTGTCACTGCTAAAGCGCGCCCCGGCACACACTTACGTCAGAGGGTCAAAAACCCTCCCGTCAATTTCTCGCTCTTCCGGCCCCAAATTGACTTTTGCTACTGAACTTTCCACGGAGTCCGCCCGCACCTTGTCCGCCTCATCTATGCATGTGCGCGCGCCAGAAAGCCGACCTCGGCTATTCTTTGACCTCGCAACAATGCCTCATTTTTATTCATCTACTCGGCCCCGTCACCCAATTTGCAAATGGTGCCTAAGACTCCCAGGGGTTTCATTGCTCGCCTTTAATTTATACGATTGGCCACCCTTGGTGGTGCCGCTATGCAAAATTGGTCGACGCAAACATTTCAAATGTGCCCTGTCTTGACACAGGCTTTTATGGGATGTTTGATTTTGACCAGCGCCTTCGACACTTTTGTGGGCGCGATAAAGTTTCGAGGCCGCCAAAACAAGCGCTTTTATGGTGTCCACGGCGGGGATTTCGTTTTGACGCCTCATTGTTTTTCTTTATTTTTCTCTGGTTTTTTCTCCTCATTCTGACTAGTTCTTTCAGACAATATCTTCTTCATCCTGTTATTCCAGAGTCCAATTCCTCGTCGATATCCTGGCTTGCCGTAGAAACGCTGGATGGATGCTTTTAGAGCGGTGGGGCGCTGCCAGGATTGGCGGTTTTGTGGGTAAATGGAGCAATTCGTCAAGACGGCCGGCCTCAAATTTCTATTAAAATGCCTGAAAGCATGGCAGCGCCCCCAATGCCAACCCAGCCAACCTTCCACGCATCTCCAGAGTGGCGGCTTTGACAATAAAATACCGTGGCGATTTTTTTGTGCACAAAAAATAGCGTACGTTAATTTTCCCTAAATTAATTTCTCCTAGAACTTGGCGTTGGAATTTTTCGGAATTATCGGGATTTCGCCTTTTCGAGGTTTTGCTGGCCACGGTTGAACCGCCGGAGCCGCCATGGGGAGCAGCGTTATCGAAAAATTAACTGAATTATCGAGAACGAGATCCCGAATTCTCGACCCTAGCACCATCTTATGCCACTAACTCCCATTTCCGGCACCATCTCGACCCCCGGGAGATAATAGGCTTGGGTAATATTCGATGGCCCGGGCCACAATTTGGGCCGTGGGGTGCCAATTTGAGATGGGAATGTCTAATTTGCGTGTGCCTATAATGTGCCTATAGTCCACGATCTTCCCCCTTCTCCTCCCTCGCCTTTTGCTAATTGGGGCCCCCGTCTCCGGCGTTCAACCTTCAAAAAACGAGGTAATTAGTGTTCTTTTTCGACATCCCGGGACCAACAGCGCCCTTTGTCCCGCAGCCTCGGTTTTGGCAGCTTTTGGATTTTGCGTTCTACTTTTCCGGGCGCCCGTTTACCCTAGAGAATAAGTATGTAAGGCCTTTTTTCAGGAGTCAATTGTGTGTCCCGGGAGAGGCGTTCGTGTGTGTCATGGGCTGTCAGCATGGGGCACCCGGGGGCAATTGCCCACATATATTATATACCACCATCGCTTCTCGCGCCCCAAAACCCTACCACATACCCTGGCACATCGGATTCCTAGCCTGCCCTTTGCGAGAATCCACGAATTTGAGGCCAAATGTCTTTGCTAGCGATCAATGCGCGTTAGACTTTTCCTTATTCCTCGTTGAAGACCGTCTTGAACCATATCTACAACTTTTCGTTTTCTATCCTGCATGTCTTTTTTCTGCCGTTTCTGTCGTGGCGTGTTCCTGAATGTAGTCCTTTTTTCCAGGTACACTATGACGGAATTCGGCAACCCGATGAAAAAGTTCAAGCTCGTCTTCCTCGGCGAGCAAAGCGTCGGCAAGACGTCCCTGATCACCCGGTTCATGTACGACAGCTTCGACAACACCTATCAAGCGACAATCGGCATCGATTTCCTGTCCAAAACCATGTATCTGGAGGATCGGACGGTGCGATTACAGCTCTGGGACACGGCCGGACAGGAGCGCTTCCGGTCGCTGATCCCCTCCTACATTCGCGATTCCACAGTGGCCGTGATCGTCTACGACATTACGAATGCAGCCTCGTTCCACCAGACGGCTAAATGGATAGACGATGTGCGGAACGAGCGCGGCACGGATGTGATCATTATGCTGGTCGGCAACAAGACTGATCTGTCGGATAAGCGTCAAGTGTCCACGGAAGAGGGCGAACGTCAATCTCGCGATTTGGACGTTATGTTCATCGAGACGTCGGCCAAGGCTGGATATAACGTGAAACAAATGTTCCGGATGATCGCCGCATCTCTTCCCGGTGCGAACAACGAGCAAGAGCATGACAACGACGTGGCCACCGTGAACATCGAACCTATCAAGCCACGGACAATTCTCACTCCGGATGGATCGTGCTCGTGTTAGTGTCGTTTTTGTATTGTACGAGTAAGGTGGGAAAATTTCGTGTACTGCCCCCACTAATGTTTCGTCTTTATAGAAATGCTTTCCCCTGTAAAAACCTTAATTCCCCGTTGTTCTCCCTAATTACCCTTTACCCTTTTGTACATTAGCTCTCTTTGTGTGCTGAGATTTCGGGCTTGATTGTTCCCCAATTTTTGTTAGCCCCTTATGCTCGCCATTTCGTTCGTTGCCTCCAACTTGACGGGTCCCCTATACTCTGTGAAAATTAAAGGTCCGCATGATCTTTATGACAACGATCTTCATCCCTTTCATTACCGGTCTTGATTTGCGTTATAAAGCTTAAACTTTTGTTGGCTTGCTTGGAAAGAAGGATAAGGCGTGACCATTGCTATTATTGGCTGACTATAGTTGATGGTTCATTGGGGCCCCAAAAATAATATCCGGGAAAGCATATTGGGGGCAAAGGGGTGCCTCACGTGCATTATGCATCCCGCTTTCGCGTTCATTGGGGTGAAAGACCAAAAAAGGGTGGGCGCGCTGCGATTTTCAGGGTTTCAAAACACGATCGTAGAGCTAACTGCGTTCGTCTGGGTTGGGTACTGGTGCAGTAAACGATCGTGATCCTTTAAACGTCTCCCCCGCGACACGAATTTTCCAACAATTGCTTATTTACCACCCGAACTTTTTGTTTTCCCGTCGCCGAAAATGGCGACATTTACTAACGTCATTTACGATTCCAAACTTCTGGCTATAATACGTTTTCCACGTGAAAAACCACTGAAATATCGGTGAGAACCAGGAATTTCAGTTTTCCGATGTCGCACGTGGCTTTGAGATTGGCTGGCTGAAAAACTGGTAATTATTATCGAAATATAAAAATCGATTTTTAGAAAATGGGTAGCCGTCTCTCCTGCTCGTGCCCAGAAGCTGCATGTCTCGGCGGCGATGAGCGGAGATTACGGTAAGTCTCAAAAAATTTTTGGATACATTGAATTGAAGATTTTGAAAGAGAATGGGTAGTCGTTAAGAAAAATAATGAGTTTGGTGAAATTTGAGCTGCCGTTGTTTTGGAGTGAGCGGAGGGGCGGTCTTTTGTGAAATTTGAGATCCTGGATTTGGAGTTAAATGCTATTATTTTTGTAGCGATGATTAGTGTTTGTTTTTGTAGAAATCTGGGGATAATAGGATCTGTCCTGCTTTGGGCCGTTTTTTGTTTGCAGACTAAAATCTGGCCATAATTGGGGGTACTGGACTGTTAGCGGGGGGGGGTCTGACTTCTCGCATCTTGTAGGGTCCCGATAATGAGATCCACTTTAAATTGTAGTATGTGTTTTTTTAATACAGAAACTCGTAAAGAATTATTAGTTTTGAAAATTTTTTTGACTCTTGGTCAAAAGTATCGGCTATGGGTCCCTCTAATACGTGCAGAACTTCTCCCACCAATTGGTCTGAAAAGTCCCGGTGATCGCGGTCAGCGGTGAGGCGCGCTTGATTTTTTGGCCCTCGAAACGCTTGATGGGCCCTTCGCCCCGTTTGATATCTTGGGCACACATTCTGGGTGCTGAGGTCTCCTGAGTAAGCGTTTCGGACCTCGCCCCCCACCCCCGAAACGCTTTTCATCGGCCCCCTCCATCGGCCACCCAACAATCACCACCCACCACCGCTTTTCCTTGGCCTCCTTCCGCCGGGCCCTCCTTCGGCGCCTCGGGGGAGATTTATTATTACTTCTTCGTCCAGGGCCACCCCCATCGGCACCATTGTTATAGGGGGTCGGGCCCGGCGGAGACGTTTTTAGCGAATTGCCTATTTTTTGTTGAAATTTGGGGGTTGGCATTTCTGGGGCGTCTCTCTTCCTTTTTGGTGTGGTTTTCATTTTGGATCCGCCCACTCAGTTTTACGACTGAAGAAAGGGCAGGAATGGAAATTTTCCTTATTTTCCGAAGCTACTGCCTAGACTTTTTTGAAAAGGTTTTTTAGAGTCGATCATTTGTTTTCATTTCAATTTCAATCAGCCAATTTTTGAGAGGTGGCGGGAGTGGAAATTACTGTTTTAGGAGTAAACCATAAAGTGGGCGTCATTTTTTGAATAATTTGGTTCTGGGCAGTCAGAATTCACATCTCTGTCCCTCAAAATCCTCTAACTCTTATTATTCTTATACACACTTCATTTAAAGATTCTATGCCAACAGCTCAACGTCCCTTTTTTCTCAATTTTCGCTTCAGGATGCTCCAAATCCTGGTACATATCTCAATCCCTGAATTCTAAACCCCCAGGTCTATAGTGCTTGGTGTTGCGCCAAATTGTCTTACACCATTTTTATGCCTCAGCGCTCGCTCGTCGGACCCTCCTTTGAAAGTGGGCACTTGGTGCTCGATTCTTGGATCGCAATGGGGAGTTTCGGGGGTTGGTTGGGCTCTTTGATGGTGGGTGTGTTTGGTGTGCACGATGTGGGACATGCCCTCCTCCATCTCTCCGCCCTTCCCCCCTCCCCACCCCAGCGGTCCTCACTTTCCATGCCCCCCGAGGGGATATTCGGGACGCGGCCGGCGGAACTCGATGATGAGAGCCCCGAACCGGCGAACGAACGAACACTCGCGGCTTGTCGTCGCGATCCACCAGTCGCCGCGACCATTCCTCTCGTTTTATTGTTTTTCCGCGCACCCCGTTGGCTCTTGTCCTCCTCTCCTCCTCTTCTCCGGTCGTCACCCCTGAAATTATAGAGCACTCCCGCGCTTCGGCGACAGCAGAGTCGAGCTTTCATAAATCCTAGTACGGATACCGATAGCCGGTTGGCACGCTAGAAAATTGTTTCGATTTTATTATTGCTCTTGCTGGTAATTTTGAAATTTTAAAGGGATTGCGACATAGTTTTTGACGATATGGAATTTTTTCCAATGGCTTCTGAACATTTTAAATTTTAAGAACCCTTTTAGGTAAATTAATTGTTTTTCTTTTGTCGTTTTGAAAAATTTTAAGTGATTTTTTGCGGTATTTTTTGAGATTACTTTAGCAACTTCTGTAGACTATAGCGTCTCGAAGGGTTTTCGAAATCAATTTAGAATGCTCTGCTCTTTCCTTTTTTTCCGATTTCCCTGTATACTTTCAAATTTGTTGCTTCCCATCTTTTTACGAATCCAATTATAGCCCAAGCTATTTGCTTTCTTCAAGGGAGGGGCCCTGAAAACACTTGATAAGGGCCGGCACACTCCCCAGACTTTTTGATTTCTGTTAGTACCTTTCCTTCCCAGTTCCCCCTTAATCCGTTAATCTCAGCTTCTTCTTCAAATTTTCAGATTTTTTGCCTCTCGTGAGAAAGCTACTTCTTCGATTTTCAAATTTTTCGCCTTTCTGCCTCATCCAATCCATTTCCGGCGCAGGACCAGATGGTCTGATCCCCCTCGTGGCCCCCGCCAAAATAATGTTGCTTCATCCGCCACCGCTGAAAACATCGAGGTTCGTTTTGAACATGTGTATTCTATTTTTACCCCCAAAAAACAGCGCGTACGTCATTTTTTGGCGGCTGAACTGATAAAACGTATCCCCTGCGTCTATTTGTGATGGGCCTGGGGGCGGCTCGGCGCTGAAATCCGGGCTCTGTGAGGTTCGTGCAAACAGCGTGTTATGTACGGAATGCTTCGAATTCTTCTTTTCTTCGCCCGGGTTTCTTGCCGGACAATCACTTCCGCGATTTCGGGGCTTTCCCCCCTCCACCCACCCCGAAGCAGTTGCCCCGAAAAAATGCATTCATATGTGGGTGTTTGGTTGGAAGGGGAGAATAAGGAGAAGAGGCTGTCGGGACACATTTCGCCTCTATGCATTATAGCGGAGTGTATTTGCAAGGAGCAGAAAACGGTCCCGTTGGGCCGGGATCTTTAAAAGGTTATTCGAAAAAGGGTATAAAAATCTGAGTATGGCCTGGCAGATGACCAAAAAATAGGGGGATTGAATACCTGGGGGTGTGAAAAGCGAGAAATAGTTCTTTTCAGCATCTGCTAGTTAAAAAATAATTTGGTGGCTTTGTAGTATTTCCATAATTTTTTATAATTTGGTCGTAATTGACCGAAAGACCCCTTTTTTAATCCGCCAGTGCAGGGTTGCGTTAACTCGGCGTTTTCTTTGCAAACTGATGATTTTACGGAGCATTTAGTCGGTTTTAAAAACGTTGAATAACTTTACTTTTTGAATGCAGTCAAAAAAAATTTTTTTTGATTTTGTAATTTTTTTAATCTATTTTTGAGATTTTAGCGTGTTTCTAAATATTGCGGTTACAAAATATTTCTTAGAAATCTGGTATCTACAAAAAGGTAAAAATCGTTTCAAAGGGATCAGATTTAATTTTTTGATACCTTTCTTAGGACGTCCATTTCCGATTTGTCACGCCCTGCGCTTTTAATAATTGCAGCCAAACCAAATCCCCATTTCCACATTTGCACACTCAACTTCTCCCTACTCCTATTTTAGCTCTTTCAGTGACTCGTTCAACGGCCAGAGAAGCACCCCGAAAATAGCTCACTTATCGGGAAGTACGGAGTAACAAATAGGACATTCCCGTTGTCAGTTGTGTAGTTCCTCTTCCCCATCCCTCCGTTCTCACTTTTGTGTGTGCCCTGAGGCTATTGTCAAGGTGTCGCAGCACTGGGCAGTAAGGGTTGTGAAGTGGTCGAGAGTCAGCCAAGGGTGACTGCAGAGACAGATCAAAGCCGCCTGTAGGTATGTTGTATCGGATAGGAAGGGTGGGGGCCTTGACCGGCTGCAGTGAGAGTCCATAGTCTCGGGCCTTGAACAGCCCCTGCCGCTCGTTCCCAGCCTAATTAGACGGATGGCTTTGGGTGGAAAGTGGAGTGGGTGCTTTGATCCAGAAAAATCGGGAACTGAAGGGAGTTTAAATTAAATAATATTTAAATAATGGGCAAAAATAGTTTGGAAAAAGCCTTGTGGAAAAACCCTATTTGCTTTTGGGGCTTCCTTTTAGGAGGTCGACGACATAGCTTCAGTTTTTCCAAAGATTACGTGTTAGGAATTACTAATTATATGACGTAATGATTAATGTTTCAACTCTTCCGCATCACCCTCAGCTTTTCCTATCACGCATCCCTCCGCTACTACTAGATGCGTGAATCAGCGCGCCCGCGTTCAACTGGTCCGGGATTTGTGGCATCATCCCCCGCGCGCCCACTAGTGCGCCACCCTCGAATCATTGCACGCCCCCTAAAATCTCCATAATTTCAGGGTTAACCCCATTCTACCCACCTCATTTCACCCCCAAAACCCGGGGGGTCATCATTTACCCCCCAACTCCCCCAAAAGCTCAGGTCCATCCAGGCGCGCGCCTCCCGCGCTAAAAAGTTTTGTTTACCCTCCCGTTTGCGGGGCCCGCCTTCCCGGGCGGCTTATTAGAAACGGTACACGAGTCGGCGCTGCTCCCCCTTTACCTCCCAAAAAAAAAACCCGCGGCTAACTGCCTCAAATTTGCGCCGGTCTCTGGACGCCAACCTGGATAATTTGGCGCCTGAGCCTACGCGCCCCGCAAGCGCTTCTGTTTGAGGATTACTGTATTTGTTCTGAGGCGCGCGAAGTCGTTATTCGTTTGGCCACCTATTTGACACTAACTATTCGAAACGCGCTGCCACGCTACTGAAGTTATTCGTGAAAATGGCGCCCCTTGACACTCGCCGCTTGAAAAAACAGCAGCGGCATCGCCGCGCTGATCTACTTCCTAAAAAGTGCCCCCTGATATTCACGGCTGCCGATTTTGAGCCGTCGCCGAATGCTAGATATAGGAGGTATTTTGAAAACGCGTCGAGGCTTTTTTATTTTGGGACGAGATTTAGACTTTTAGCGGGGTTTTTGTAACGTTTTTTAATGGGATTTCGGACTCTGCAGATAGATTTTGTATTTGTTCAACAGAAATGTGTAAAGTCTCTACGTGTAGGAATAGCAAAAAACAGTTTGGAAACATAATGAAAGTGCAATTTCCGCGACACATTTCCTCCTCCACCAGAGACAGAACCCATATAACATTTTTATTTTCGCCTTCTCCGTCCCTTTAAACAATCCGCAAACTATTTTTTTTTCTTGGGGGGAAAAAGCAGGAAAAGTTGGCGGCCCTTCCGTGCCGTGAATACTCGATGAAATGGGGCACTTTAGAAGGGGTGGGGGACACACGATTGTTGCCTTTCCACGCACATCGCAGCATTCCCCCCGGTCCGATAGTAGTCCGCAACCACTTGAACTTGTCGAAAATGGTGGCGGGGGCTGGGCGGAGGGTAGCTGGTTGTGAAAATTGTGAAATGGGTCTAGTTTTGGGCTTGGGTTTTTGAATATGAATCTGGGACCAAAAGAAATGGAACAAAAAGAACCCTCAAAAATATTTTTCGTTCTAGTATCCACGCGGAAATCTTTGGGATTTCGAAAATTTACTTTAACTTGTTGAACATGCTGGCCAGCGAATGGCCGGTCTTTTTATGAAAAAAGGCCAGCTAGGGACTTTAATATTAGCTAGTTTTTGTCTGGATTTATAAACAAGGGGTTTGATAAAAATCATAAGGAGTATAATAGACCTACAACAATCTCTTTGTTTCAGTATCCACGCGGAATTGTTCGAGCTCTCGGTGGACGGGAGCAAATGGGTGCTCGTCGAGCCGCGACTACTCTATGTCACCGTCCACACGAGTACTATTGACGACAGTACGCGAGTCACCGCCACAACTGCCGCCGGCCGCTCCGTCGTCGAGTCCAAGCTATCCAGCGGTGAGTGTTACGACTTTTTTCATTTTTGGCGAGTTCAGTTTTTTTCTAAGAGCGTGTTTAACGCGCGATCAAAACAACTCGCAAATTGCCGTTGCGAGGTTGCCTTCAGAGACCCTAACAATCCAGAGATCAAACTCGCGCTTCTTTCCGTTCCTATCCCCCTGCACTAGCCGCAAAGAAGTAATGGAGTGGTTATGCAAATTGCCGGCCCGTCCGCACGAATCGAAAAGGCGCCGAAATTCCCGGTGGGGCCATTTTGGGGGGTGAGCACTGGGTATTTCTCGCCCTCCATGGTTGCCCCCCGGTTTTGAACTATGAGGGCAGGCAATTAAAGGGATATTTTGAAAGGAAATTAAATGGATTAAAGGGCTGCCGACGGCATGTGTCGATCCCCCCCCCCCCATCAACAAATTGGCAAGTAGCCAACAGGGCAGAGCGCGCCTTGGGGAGAGGCGCAGAGACATTTTCTTTCCAGCGCGTAACCGATTCACTATGCCGTCGGCATCCCTTTAAGGGAGACGTCGAAATTTGGTTGTGGACTCCCGGCTTCATGGTCCCTTTAAAAGTTAAAAACTTCCTGAATATCATCTGATTTAGGCTCAAAAGTCGAGCGTATCTCCGAGTGCTTCGTCTTCTGGCGGGACGCGACGCAACGGACGTTGGCCGTGAATACATTGTCGAGCCGGTGAGTTTTTTTTAATTGGTTTTATTTGAACTATATTTTCTGTTTTTCTGTAAAATTTGTTTTATAAAAATATTTTTTTAGTGATGCCGCCGCGTTTGTAGCTGCCGCCTCGCCCCTTGATTCCGTCCATTCGAGTACCGCTGGTTTATTCCAGGTAATTTTAATAAATTTAATGAGATTTTCGGTATATTTATTTCCTGCTTCTTTTAGTACTTTTTTCAGCAATCCGCTACATGCCGAGTCTCCCAAATTGCGCAATTCGATGGAACGAGAGTGGTGGCAAAGGTGTGTTTTTGGGTAGCGAGCTTATCATTTTCTGTCAGGTGACCCCTGTCGAGTCTACCGTCGTTGCCGTCAACCCGTTGAGTCTCGCCTTCCACTACAACCATCAGCTGGTCAATGTTGATTTGGTAAGTTTTCGCGGCCTTTTAATCCGCACGTTTTTTTCAGCTTGAATGCGTCGTTTGTCGTGGTACCTCGGATCGTGAGATCCATCTCGGCCACGGGCCTTCCGTGTTCCAGTTCGAGTTTGACCATGCGGCTCTGCATTTCTTGGAGCAGGTAAGAATTGGATACTTGTGGATTCGGTGACTTCATTGCTCCTTTAAAACCGATTTGTTAGATCCTAAACCTCTCCTCTTTACTCTTGGCCCGTACCACATCAGCTGAGGTGGCGCTCACCTACCTGCAAAGGCAGAGAACAAAGATTCACGAGCGAGTTGGACAGGTACGGTAATATAAATTTGTCGTATCCTTTTTCAGTTGCGTCTTGATCAAGCTCCACAGCCAGATGGCGGGATTTCTGAGGAGAGGGCGCTTCTGAAGGACGCGATGCTACGATGCCGAATCGCGGCGCTTCAACGTGTACATATTCCTGGGTTTGATGTGGGTTTATTTTAATTTTTGCTTTAGTTTTATCAGGTTACTTGAACCGACTTCGGCTTGATTGCATTAAAGCACTATTAAAGAACTAAATTTTCGTTTAAAGGAACTCGGAAGATTAAAAAAGAAGTTAAAAGCCAAACAACAAGTGTTGACCCTGCCTTTTTGAGGATAATGCATTAATGGCACAACCTTGGGTTTCAGATATGAAGAACCCCCATTTCCCTTGGCCTTCACACTTTCCGGGTTCAACACAAAGATTTGACCTGACCGCTCCCGAATCCACAATTTGTCCTGCGGGATCACCCCGGAAAAAAGTGCGCGACAACGGGAGCCTACGGGGGTATCCCCCGATGCGAATGGGCAGATTTCCTTTGAGGCTACCCTCGCCGAACCCCCGTAAATTGGGCATGAAGGGCCTTCTCTACTACTCTCGCCCAGATCTCGCTCTCTCTCTCTCTCTCTCTCTCTCTCTTTCTAAAAAGCCCTGGGCAAGCAGCCATTGCAGAAGGGTGGATTCGGTTTCACACCACCCCCTCTCGTCGCGCCAACTATCAACCATATATGTTGGGGCCCATTTTCACCCGTCTTCTCGGTCCCTTTAAAGGGATATTTGAGCCCTATAGTTCGCACGGGGTCTGTTTCGCGGCCAGGGGGGTATCCCTACGCATCTGTACCATGGCCGGGTGCTTTCGTCCCATTTTAGAATTTTACTAACAAGGTTCTGGTCTGCGGATTTTTTTTTGACTTGACTAGATTTTTTACAGATTTTCGCGACAGAAACGGAACGCGAGCGCTGATCTTTCAATTCCGTAGTTTTCAAGGTGCTTCGCGGCGATGCAAGAAGGGGAATCCATAACAAAAATCCATAGCTCGCCTTGCTAGCCCGTCTAGAACAAGGCCTATAGATTAGCTCTTCCTTTTTCGGTCTCTCTCTATCTCCTCTCTCTTTCTCTCTATTTATCTCTCTCTTTCTCTCTCTCTCTCTCTCTCTCTCTCTCGCTTTCCTTTCAAAAAGCCCATAAATCTGCGTACCGCTTATGGGGGTGGTGTCGAGCGGCTCCCCGAGAATATCCAATAAGACTGAACTACCTGGCCCTTTTCACTCGAACCCATTCGAAAGGAAGTTTCGTAGTTGCGTCCAGGAGTTTGAACCGCGCTTTCTCTGGATTTGGCATTTAAAGGGACGTGACGGCTATACCTCTTTAACCGGCTGGACTTGATAAATCATGGGTCCCTAGGGTTCTAAAAAGCTTTTCATAGTATCAGCTGCCTTGCCAGTTCCTTGAAAAAATTAAGTACGCTTAGAATACTCATTTTCAGTCACTCTCCGCGCTCCTTGGGCCCCGTGCCCTCAGCCACTCAATATTGGACTGCCCGCTGCCATCCGTCTACGTCGCCTTTGCCAATTTGTACAACTTTAGAATGTGAGTTTTTAATATTATGTATTTCGACTTTGCTCAAAAGATCTCTGCGTGTTTTCCCAAAGCAAAATCCTCGCTAAAGCTTTTATTGCTCAAAGAAACGCTGCTAGCTTACCTTCACCGCGAAGGCAAATGGCCAACAATTTGAGATCAAAATTAAATTAAATTAAATTAATTAATTCTATATATTATTAAATTAAAATTAGTTCTCCTCTAATACTCTCAGCGAGCCCCAATGGCGGTAACCAGATTTTTTTGTGTGAATGCCATTGATTTTTAGCACCGCAAAAACCACAAATTAAATTCTATGTTAGGTGGCGTAAATCGAGTGATGTCCGTGCCATCGACCTGAAGGCGTTGGCCGGTGGAGCTGTACGGATTGGAGGCCCTGATGTGAGTTCTATAAATTTTCTTCTCCCTCTCTCTTTCTCACTAAAATTTTCTAAAAAATCTAAATGCAAATTCCAGGCCCTAACCCCCGTTATCCAATCCCCGATCGGCGAGCAGAACCCAATGATCTCCTCCACAATGTCAAATGAAGTAGTGCTCGGCTGTGCACCTGGAACAAGCAATCCAGCCCGCATCATCCCAATCATTCTGCCAAATGGGAAGACAACAATGGTATCGGCCGATTCGAAGACCCGGCCCTGCTCCTATCCCGTACCACCCAGAAGCTCGGCGTCGATGCCCAGCTGTTCGAGCTGAGGAAGGAGGATGGGAGGTGGAGGATGAGGTTGAGAGATGAGTATGAGGTGGAGAAGAAGAATGGACGACTGGGGCTCACTATCTACGCTCATACTGATAATGGAGTCATCAAGGCTGAGGTGGGATTTTTAAAGCGACCAGGAAGGTTGTGGTCCTTACAGGTTCACCTTATCTTTTCCAGGTTCGCGGTGTCGCCTCATTCTGCCCAGGTGGCCCAAGTGTCGGTGATTGGGTGGTGGCTGTAGATGGACTCCTCATTGAGGATGCCGCATCTGCGGCAGAAGTGGAACGACTTCTCCGAGATGGCCGAAGAATCAGGCTGCGCCGTCGTCAACTCGCCGGCGAATTTGAATCCCTACCACAGGTTGTATGATGAATTCGCAGCTAACCTTGCCTTGTTTTAGCCAACAACTTCGGCACGTTCGCAGACAGTACCAGCACCTCTTCCCTCATCCCGGCTTCGTCTTGAGGATCGCCTCCACAAGGGCATCCAAGAGCTACTGATGACCGAGCGGAAGTATGTCGACGAGCTCAAGCAGGTTCGTGTTACTTTGAAACTATGAAAATAAGCATTTTTAAGATGATCGATACCTACATGTGCATCCGGCCGGTTCGTGATACCATGGAGTCAGCGCTGCGACTCGAGAAGATACAAGAGGCATTCCTCGACAGCCTAGAAGAAGCCATCGGCGACACCGACAAGGACACGGCCACCAAGGAACAAGTTCGGGTATGATTGGCCGAATTCTTCTGATTGTCTTTTGTCGTCTTTAGGACGCCGTGATTCGGGTTTGCGCCCTGTTCGTCAACCGGTGCTCCGACTTCAAAATCTACGCCGAGTACGCGGCTGCGTATCTCAGATTGCAGCAAGAGATCTCTGGGCGCAAGGATGTGCTTGCAGAATTGGAGGTGAGCCCGGCAATTTTTTGTATGAACGATGAAATTTCCGCAAAGGTTTCTGCTAGCTTACTTATCTACTTTAACTTTTTCAGGCTGCCAACTGTTCTGGGGCCCAGCACTGCTCCTATGAGTCGCGCATGATCAAGCCCGTCCAACGAATCGTCCAGTACCCGTTGTTACTACGTACGGTGGCGGCGGGATGTGAACGCGGAAGTTTGGAAGCTAGACAGGTACGCAGTTGGCTACGGTGTGAAATTCTCCGTCAATTTTTAAGGTAGAAACAGCGCTCCAAAAGATGCAAACCCTCGCCGAATACGTGAACGAGATGCAGCGAATCCACGAGCAGTTCAGCCCGCATATTGACGCCGTGCGCAAGAGTCACGCTGATATGTTGAGGGATAAGGTTGGTTACTGCCTTTCATAAGATTTTATCATTTGTTAGGGTCTTCGCATCGATGTCCGTGATCTGCTCATCTTTGCCCACATACGGTGGCTAAACTCGGATCCGAAGGGATCACAGGTTTGTTTTTTAGGAAATTTAGTTATTTAACGTGATTTTAGGAATACGTGGTGTTCGTCTTCTCGTCGCTGATCTTGCTGCTGCCGAGCGTCGCCCGCCCCAACACAAAAGCCAAGCATTTCCGAGTGCTTCCGATTGTCGAGGTGGAGGTGGTGGAAGTGAGGGGAAAAGACGGGCCTGTACATCCATCTGACGGTCTCCTCACACTGGTTCACATCGCCGATCAGGGGCCACGAGCGGCTGATGGCGCGGCGAAGAGCCTTGAGGTCAGTTTTGAAAAGGGACGACGCATCTAAAGATTCCTCTCTAATAAGCCAAACCAGCAGAGTTCTTTAGGGATGACGATAAAACCAGATATCCCTTTAGGCAGCCCTGCAAGATGGCACCCTCTACAGAATCGCTTGCTGCCAACAGCTTCTAAAGCAACAGCTAGTCAAAAGCATCCGAAAAGCCAGGACAACTTATATGTAAGTTACAACGACCAAACCACAAAATAATAAAAATTTTCAGGAAAGAGCAAAAGCGCCCCCTCTCCGGCTCATCCCAAAGCGACGCGGGCTACGCCAGCGAGCCCGGCAAGGAACGGGCCGGCAGTACAAATTCTTGAAATCCTCATCATACATTTTTTCGAATCTCATCCAATTAGTCAGAAACTGACGGGTACCAATATCTCCCTCTATTTGATGTGCAAACTATTCGGCCTAGCCAGAGATGTAATAAACTCCTAACGATATATTAGACTACACACGAAACACATAGAAAATTAAACGCGGAGACACGCGAAGAACAACCCGAGAAATGAGACGCACAAAGTTCAGTGTGGGGTTTTTGAGGGGGGTACGATTCGGTCGAAAATGGAAAAATTGTAAAAGGTCAAAGGGATAAGGATTTGATTACATTTTGGGGATTGAGAGGGGGATGAGATCAACGGGGGAATACCAGCGACGTCGACATTGTGGATCGGGGTATACAGGGTGTCCCAAAAAAAAACCCCCCCTCGGCATTTGGCCGTCTTCCATCCAATCGGGACCAAATTTTTACCAGTGTTGGGGACCCATAAAAACTATGTGCAGCCGAATTTTCTAAGCAAAATATTGAAAACAAAAAGATATATCAAAATTAAGGTTTATTTTGCCGATTTCACTAGGATTTTGACGGATTTCGGTCTCGAAATGTTTTGCAAAAATGAAGGGGGCACTCTTTTCTACCCTGGAAATTTTTGTTTACGAAATGACGTTTAAATTGTGCCTTTTGATCACTTTTTATTATCAAAATTGCCAGAAACTGGCGAGAAATGACCATTTTTGGAAAATTACTCAAAATCCGCATGCTAATTGCGAAAACATAGCAAAAACGAGTACCAGCGTTTTCCAAAATCAGTTTTTAGCGATAACTTTTGGTTTACAATATTTTGCTTAGAAAATTCGGCTGCACATAGTTTTTATGGGTCCCCATCACTGGTAAAAATTTGGCTCCGAGCCGATAGAAGACGGCCAAATGCCGAGGGGGGTTTTTGGGACACCCTGTATTATGAGCAAGACAATAGGTTTAAAAGAGATAACAAGAGACACGATTCTAAAAGTTCTAGCTTCACACTTGGTTGGCTAACGGGCGGAATGTCTGCAACGTTGACCGGGAAGGCTGGAAGGTGACCATCGTCTGCGAGCGGATCGAGGAGGGGATCAGTGGAGGGATGACTACTAAAAAAGGGAAATAGATGTTGACTCAAAAACAAAAAATAATTTTGCTCGTACAGCAGCACTAATTTCTCGAAACTAAAAAGTTACATTGCTATTTCTTACCACTCAAGGTCTTTCATTTTTTTTACAAAATTCCCGTTGTGGAAAGGTCATTTGCAAAATCCGATTTTCAAAAATAATTTTCGTTAATCTGGTTTACGAAAATATGTATGAAAATCCATTTTAACATCAAGCCACCCCCGAAACCACTCACATTCCCCATCCAATCCAGCGTCTAACGGCTCGCTCCCAAATCCGCTCGACGAGGAGTCACGGCGCGGCGAGCAGATCAGCGGCATCCACGATTTCTGCAAAACAAGAAATTGATGAGCTTTACAAAAGGACTACAAAGTATAAAAATGCACCTACATCGCTCAACGAGGCATCAGTGAGGACATATGTGTGAGGCGGGATTGGTGGAGGTTTGTCGAAAGTTGGTGAGCATGGATTGTCGTCGTCGCTCTCTTCTTCTTCCGCTATCACCGTCAACCGATCGTCGTCTAGCGACGGTTTTCGGCTTTGGTGGGATGGTAGAAGCTGCGATGAGTGCTGCTAAAGATATTATAGAATCAATAGGTCGCAAATATTTCGTTATCACTGAATTACATTCGGCCGAATTTAATTTCGTACCTCACATTTCATCATTCATAAAATTTGGCCAGATGTAATTCGGTGCGATGATATTCAAACGAATGGTTCGTGGAAATTACCTGCTTGGTGAAGCTGCCCCTTTTTCGATTTGGGTGCCCGTGTAGTCTTCTGTAGAGCCGATGGATCACGACGGCCACCAGAATAAAGGCTGAGAGGAAGAAGAGGCTCACCAGCCCACCAGAGACCAGAATTGGAAGAGAAGCGGCTGAAAAAAACACTTAAAAATAAATCCTTTTCCAACCTCTTCCCCCAACATTACAATCCTCCATCTCCGAGGCGCGGAACGTCTCATTGATGAAGCAGTCACGATGATTCGTCCGCACTGTTTCGATGCATGCCTGAAAATAGACGTAAAATGAACCCCTTTCCATCTTTAACATTCTATTCGGGGTTATCTACTCTGTTACGTCACACCCGCCACTCGAAAAAAGCGTAGGTGTCCCCCGTTGTCAGCGGCCGAAATTAGCAATCAAGAGCCCCATTCAGATTCAGCAGCCACTAGAAAAGGGGGAAGAGCCGGGTGCACCAGAATTCGTCGAATATCTATTATCCGCGGTATCTAGCGCTTTCGTTGATCGCTCTCCCCCTGGCGAGGCGTAATGGGCGGAAGTGGCGCATAATTTGGGTTTTTGCAGGTGGTGTCGCTGCCCCGAACAGCCTTATATCACAAGAATTAACATTTTGCCAGGTCAAAAAGTGGCGTTATCCCCCCGGAGGAAGTTGCAACTTACTCTCAGGTAGTATTGGTCGGATGGGTGGTTTCCGAGGTGCGGAACGCGGTGAAAATCGACGTCAAGCTTCAGCGGCCAGTGTTCAGTGCCTGGAAATAAAATATAGAGATTGGAAACGGTGACAGGGCAATCCAGCAGAGATTTTTCGCGAAATTCCATAAAATATAGGACATAGGTAAACGAATCAACCGTACCAATGTTGCGTATCTCCTGAACGCCGTGCGACTGCGCCTTGAAGACGGATGTAGACGCGACATCGTGCTGAAAAAATTGGGAATTAGGAATTTATTCTTTTATCTATAATTCTCGCCCCTTCATAACTTTCCTAGCATTTGCAACGACGCCGAGAGGCCAGCAAAACGCGGTCAGCAGGGTTTTCAGGGGAATAAAAGAGCCCCCAGGGCCATTGTGTTTTGCGGACTTTCTAGCCGCCGTTGTTCCGTGTTTTTCAGATATTTGAATAGGCCCGAAAATTTCGCAGCTGCTGCAACTGCACTACAAGGACGATTACTAACATTTAGAAGACGTCAGCTCACACACAGGCTCAAACCGGCTAAAAAAGGTGAAAAATTATATTTCATTTTTTGATCTTCGCAGCATTTTCTTGTATTTTTTCATTAATTTTCAGCTCGTTTGACTTGAAAAATCTCTACAGGCCTCCAGCCGCGAAAATCCGTACCCCGCGCACTGTCCCAGATTTCAAATCCACAGATTCCCAGGGTTCCCTGGCCGCCAAAATGCGGTGCGAGCGCGCGAGCCCAGCGGGAACCCCTAGACAAGAGCCTCCTTCCCACGCACCACATATTCCGCATTATAACCCCGAGCTACTCAACTGGAGGGCACAAGCACTTCATTACACACCCTCCAAGAACCCCTCACTCTCGGGAGGAAGGGGGCAAATTGGGCCACTTGGCCCATTCCAATGGCATTCGCGGGTGGAGAAAACTGACTCTTCCCTGGGTCCTTGAGCCCCTAATGCCACGCGCCCAACTATAGGGGAACATATGGGCTGCACGCGTGTGTGGGGCTGATAAATGAGCTTGTATTTGGAAGGGCATGGGGTAGAAGAGGTACAGAAAAGCGGGGAGAATGGATTATCCTAAAGGCACCTTTGAAAAAGGCCTTTCAAGACACCGCTCTATTCCTTTTTTGATTATTCCGCATTATTTTGTCCTAGCTACAGGATACCAAGTTTTTTATACTTGTTAACAAAATTAAACTATTAACGTGCCAAATCCATGTAGACCTCTGGAAATTCGGAATCTTGGTCGAAAATCATAAAATTTCGTAATTTTAATAAATTTACGTTTTTTACGCTTAAGAACAGCAAAACTTAGCGAAAAAAATTGGATACTAAGGAAAAAGCCATCCTGCGATATTTCCAAACCCCGCCTTTTCTACCAAAAAGTTTCGTCGATGATGGTCACCGAAAAGATCGACCACGAATCCCTCAAATTAAGGGATTAGTTCCAGCAGCCGCAGCAAGTTCTGCAGACGATTCGACGACTCCTGCAAAAATAATCCCCCCGCCCCACGCCAAAAAATGTCATTTTTCGGCACCCTCCGGCCAGAGAACTTATCAAGCCATCGTACCCGTAAGGAGAATCCCTAGCTTGGTAGAACCCCGTACCTGTTGACTCACAAAAACATCACCAAAACCCGGCGGGGGGCCCCGTACGAATCTGGGGGTGTCGACCCGGGTGGGCCGCCATAATAAGAATGTTGCCGTGGCGGGGACACCTGAATCATATAGCGGCGCCCACACCAAGCAGGCCAATTCCATTTCGAGCGCGTTATTTATTTTTGATAATGAGTTTTGGGGTGACATTAACGTGAAAGGCCAGTTCTTGAATGACGATTGATTGCTGAGAAAAGCCAGAATTTTTTTTCTAGATTTCTAGATATCTCTAGTAAAGTCATATTCAAGCATTTAAAAGTATTATTAGTAAAAGTAAACTAGTGATATTTGAAGCGGGAAAAACTATTCTGAACGCTTGAACAATTGCCAAAAAAAGTTCAAAAAACGGTCTGGTCTAACTGGTCCAAAACGCACTAATTTATCCATTTTAAAAGCTTTTTAAGCAGGAATAGTAATGTTAGAAACAATTGTTCTTTTTAGATAAGAAAAATTGGATCCAAAGCAAAAATGGGAAAGGAAAAACCGCTAAGTATATTAGGTGCTGTTTAGCCCAAAATTTTCGCATGCAACCGTCCCAACAATATTCTTACAGAAAAAAAAACTTCTGCACACTTTCCGCGATGTTCCACTATTTCCGACCAGTTCCACGATCCACGCACAAAGGGGCGAACCAGCCAGCCAGCCTCCCGATGACCTTATAACAGGCCTATATCATCGGGCCTCCGGGTCAACCATGCGGCAGCAGAGACCTTTGATGCTCCCCGAGAGATCGCATCGATCACCGTCGCGCATGTTGTCGGCCGATCGTAAAAAATTTAGTATCCAGTCAGTGCCCTTAGGGGGGAAGGAACCGCTGCTGGTGATCGAGCCCCCCTCAGGGCTCAACATATGGCTGGCATCAGAAGGGACAATGGGCCAGTTGCCCATACAAAAGTACCCTACAAACCCTGAATTGCCTGGAAGGTGAGCACCAAGGGCGAGGTGCGGTTGTAAAATCATAAAACCCGGCGAGGTGTGCACTAGCTGCTTGCGTATCCACCTAAAGTTACAACTCCCTTCTTGTACCTCAACGGGCTTCCAAAATAGTAATTTTCAAATCTCGCAAAACTTCCCATGGCCCTTAGCAGCTGTGGGCTGATTTCACAGGAAATTCAAAATTTAGCTCCCCCACAGTAGCACCGCGGGGTTGTTTTCAATTTCACGGTCGTGCGAAATTCCATAAATAATTGACGGGCCACGGGGAGGTCACAAATTGCGACAAGACACCCGAGAAATGCGCAAGCCGGCAATTGTCAGCTGATCTCGGCGAAGGCACGGAACTGGCTCATAAATGGGTAGTTGCAGTGGAAAGCTGCAATCTATAGAAAGGAGAACCAATTTAACCGGTTTTTAAGCGCATTAATCATTTTAACGAGATTTTAGCGTCTTGCGTCTAAAAGCAGTATTTTGAAAAAATGGCTGATTGACGGTTGCACATAATTGGCTTCTTATACGGACAGCTGACAACCAAAGTCGATGATTTCCCCGGGCAGTGCCACCAAGTCTTGATTCCGGTGCCACTGGCAGAGCATCTCGTCGCGCCATCTATTAATCCTCCAGGCAAGGCCACCGGGCGAGGCAGGTGCCGAGACGATCTCCATCCCCCATAAATCGGCGCCCCCACCCGGGTCAGCCCCCAAAAAATGACCACAATTAGGCTGGGACCAGTTGCGCAAAATCGAGCCCCCTCGAGCGGCACATGCGCCAAATCCACCCGGTTTAGATGGGCGGGTGATGATGGCGCTGGATTTTGGCAACAGTGAAAAGTGTACCAGTGGCCTGCTAAAGCTGTCTGGTGCGAAAAAAAGGGTAGAATGAGTGACTAACCATAAGGTTGTGCGTGGGATAATAAATATTACCAAATATTTATCTCAAAGATTATATGGCATAAAAAATCAAAGTAAATAGCATTTTAGTTAGAAAATCAGTTCTTAGGACCAAAATTCTTCTAAAAGAATTAACATTACTATCAAAAATTCCTCTAGAAGTCTTGGTTAGCCCTTGTAAACCTAAGCCGAACCAGAATATAGTTTCCAAATAGATCCCTATCGCCAAAAAAGAACATTTAGACGAGGATTAGCTCCCAAATATCAAACTAAAGAATCATCTCTTTTGAGAATATACTCCTCACACTTCATTAGCCCTGTAAACCCGTGACGCAGTCTCATACGCCCTCTATTTATAAACCCCCGCACACAATGATACACCCCCCTTCTGCCTTTTCTCATCCCGCCGGGTAGGTGTGAACGCACAGCGGTCGTAACAAGGTGCCGAACGGATCAGATGGACGCGCCCGAAAGGAGGAAGTTCGCCGCCAAAGTGAGTTACAGATATGGGACCCCCTCTAGGCCGAGGGGGGATCCGTATGTGGAGATGGGGTGGGTCGAGAAAGTGTCATTTTGTGAGCCGATCGGCAAACAAGTATGGCGAGACACCCTGCTGTGCCCACATCAACATGTGTGTGGTGTTCCAATTAGGAGCACAGCAAGAGCATCTCTGGCAGACCAGACGCAAGGAATATTGAGCCGATAATGTGCTAAATAACGCGTCTGCTTAAAAATTACGCAAAAAGTGCTGGTCCGTTAGCGGGGCGGGGGATAACTTTTTCCTATTTGCCATTAGGCGGCTTGGAATTAAGTAAACCCTACTTTAATAGCAGTTTACGTTTAGTACTTTACTCTTACTTTTTAGGTAAAGACAGCTCATAAAAAATTATTAAAATTTTTTGAAAAAGTAGGCCCACCGTCTAAAATGATCAAGCTTTTCAAGTTTTCAAAATTTCCGCTCGTCAGTGCCTGTAAACCGCCAAAAACGCTACAAAATATTCTGCGCTCCATTCATACAGAGATGTATACGCCCTTTTCTGCTAAAAAGTATTTGATCAAAAATTCGGAATTTCAAAGTTTTTTTAGTAATCAGAAACTACTAAAAACACTATAAAAAGTCTATTTTTCACTAAAAGAAATCAGGCTGAATAAAGAACCCCCCCGCTAACGAGCCAGATCCCGAAAAATTCAACTCTTCCCAGGTGCAACACCAAAAACCTCAAGCTGAACGGCAAATAGTGACGAGACCCGGTGGCGCAACACATTTCCTTCCTCGGGCTTTATCCAATTAGGGCCGCACCCCCGCGATGGACCCTTGACACCACGGAAGATGCCGAAAGCGCCCACCGTCGAGAGTTCCCCTAATTCCCCTAGCAAATACAAGCATACCACCGAATTAGGTTACCGTACACCTGGTCCAACCCTCAGAATGGCCTAACCGGTGCTTCTAAGTCCAAAAACGTGCCACCAAGGGAGGCCCCCGTTTTTTAGAGCTCCCCACTAATCCAGAAGGACCCGGAAATGTTGTCACAGCCACACCGCCAAAATTGGAAGCCCTGACAACCTAGCAGGGGGGTTGAAGACCGGTGAAAAAGGCTAGCAGAACACCAAAAGCCTAGACGAGCGCAAAAAATGCTAAGGGGAAATTAAATTAAAGGGGCGCCGTCCGCAAGCCGATCAGGCATCAAGTATACCAAAATGACGACGATAGCGAAAGTTGGATTTCCCGGACCAGATTTTCCAAAACCCAAATCACCCGAACGTTGACGCGAAATTCCGGCGGTCCCGCGCACATCGAAAATTCGGTCTTGATGCGGGCGGTGCCGATGTTGGGGAGTGGGTGGTGGCAGTGTGGATGGCATTGGATGCCCATTCCTGGAATAAAAAATTATTGAATAATTCCTGAGCGATCAGAGAGCAATAGAGTTTTGAGAGAAATCCAGTAAGTTTAATTTCCGAACGTTTATCAGGACACCTGAGTTTTCTGGGAAAATCGAATTTTTTAATTGATAAAAATGGAGTCCAGAAAGCGAAAAATCTACATAAAAACGTGGACATCATGCGTCGACAATTTCCTAGAATAACGCTTCTAGGCTACCCACTGAAAGCCAATGTAAATTGAGGTGAGAGCAACCCGAAACGGAGGGTCTCTATTTCGGGTTGAACGTTTTTCGGAGCACGGGCCCCAAAAGGAGCCCAAGTTGGCAAACTCGTCGTTGAACCTGGCTATATATGGCGCGGCAGGGATAATGAAAATTCTAAAAATGGCTTCAGACGTTTTCAGCTGGGAGAAGTTGGGAAAGGAGCGTTAGGTGGAAAGGGCTGGGGTTGAATAAGTACGAAAGGATTAGCTAGGATCTTCCTAGACGTTAGCCTTGTGAACTAGCTAAAATAGCAAGAAAATGGCTGATGGCTGAAAAAATAGCTCGTTGAATGCCGAAAATTTCTGAAAGCCCTAGAAGCCGCTGGAGTTGGACAAGTGGGCTGAGTTTAGCAATGACAGGAATTACATTAGTTGATTTCCTCTATAAAATCACGCAAAACGTTCTATCTTTTTTTCAAAGCAGCAGATATCACTCATCCATTTTCTGAAAGCACTAAAGCAGCTTGAATTACACAAATTCGGCTCGGTTTAGCAATGATCGGGATTATATTAATTGATTCCCTCTATCAATTCCAAAAACGTATCATATCTTCGAAAAGGACGTAAACATCGCTCCTCCATTTTCTGAAAGCCCTACAAGCAAATCAAACATTAATCGCGATGCCCCAGAATAGATCCAAGCCGCGCTCCGACGCCAGAGGGCTATCGCCCAAGATTTCCAGAAAAAGCCTTGGTTGGGGTCAAAATACTAGAGTATGAATCGAGGCAGAGGGGCTGGATGGTGGTAGGCGATGGTGGTCGTGGTGGGCGGGGCATAGAAGGGGCTGGAGGACATCCCGTAAGCGGGGGGAAGGGGCGTAGAGGCTCTGCCAAAACGGGAAGTAATCCGATTCACTTGACGACCCGGAAAAAAAGCCGGGGAAGTTGCTAATGGGGGGAGAAAAGCGATAGCTTTTGGATGGGGCTGCTGATGAAGCCCGGGGGGCAATAAAGCCCGGGTATTTCTGGGAACACGCCGGCGGGCGAGATGATGAGCCGCGTCGACAACGAGCCTGGGAACGTGATTCTAAATAAGGCACGAGTAAAAGTTTTTCCAAATTATTATTCTTTTAGAAGACGCCAAAAGAACAAAAGAAATTTAATTTTATTACTTTTTCAAGATTTCAAGAAAATCCAAAAATTTTTAGAAAGTGTGCGAAACAGTACTATCCACAAATTTGTATCGATAGGTATCGCACGGAACAAGCTCCGCTATTTCCAAAAAATTACATTTTTAAGAAAGTTTAATTTCTAGTTTTTAAAGTAATTGTTTTATATATGATTATATAATTACGATTTATAACGATTTTTAAAGTTATAAGTGAATGTCACGACAAAAAAACCTAACGATGACCATCGATGGCATTTGAAAATTACCGCAACCCTTCACCAATGGATGCCCGGCCTCTCTGACCTAATAATTCGCCGGTAATGAAACGTGAAAGCGCACTAATGCTTCTGCATCATACTCTTGGCGCTTTTTGCAGTAGCAGATGGCTGGTGACGTTCTTTTGCCCTTTAGAAATTTTTTTGAACGGCCCCTTTTGATAGAGGCGTAAAAGAACAGATGACTCACAAAAACCTAAACCTCAATATAATCCGCGGTTTCTGGAAAACTATTCGCGGGCCCCGTAAATCAAGGGGCGGCTGGTAGAGTGCGAGCTAATGACTCAATTTATGGGTCTGTTTTCGGGGGCCCCCCGAGCTGTACGTAGCGGTGAGTGAGTCTCGGGCGCGTGAAAAGCTCTGTGGTGCGCAATGGTTGTGCGTGGGAAGGCGAGAGTAGGGCAATTTTGTGGAATGTTGTTTGTGAGGGGTTGGAGGGTGGGTTAGGGGCGGAGGATGTTAGTCTCGAAACGAGGTACGCCCGGATACGGCTGGTTGTATTTGATAAGGAAATGGCCGTAGGGGGGTGTGAGTGTGGGAAACAATGAGCGGGTGGAGGCGGGAAGATTTTAGGGGTTTAGCGCGGGTTCGGCCTCGTTTTGGGGGGTTGGTTTTGATGTTGTTGATGGTTGGATGGTTAGGAACGTAGTGGAAATTGCAATGAAGTTAAATTTCTTGGATATGTTGCATAGATTGACGCCTAGAAATGACGATTTTCATCGTAGAAATATTTTGAAAGAGCGTCTACTCAAGGAGATAGGAATAAAGGTTCGGTTTTGTGTTTTGTGAGCAAATAAATTTAAGGACGCTTTCACAGTTTCGTCTTTTTAAAATGCTGAATTTTCAAATTAACGCGTGAAAATCGGTATTTTAAAAATCATAGCGTTGAAATTTGGTATTTTCTAAAAAAGTGTCTACTATGGATAGGCCGGAATTTCATTTTCTTGGGGTTTTCCTGATGAAACAACCTTACAAATATCCATTTTCTTTATTTCAGCTTTTCGAAATGCCGGCTTTCAAGTCATACACTGAAAATGGGCATTTTGAAAAGTCGACATTTACAAAAAAGCATTTTTGGGATGATCTACTAGTCATAGTAATGAAGTTTAAGTGCTCGATTTGCTTGGATAAATAACTTTAAAAATATAGATTTTCATACTTCCGACTTTCCAAAATGCCGATTTTTCGTTCGCCATATGGAACTCGAAATTTTAAGGCTGGCGATTTGTAGGTTTACGGTAGAATTAACCTATACGACTCGATTTTCGTCCAAAAAACGCCACGGAATCGCCAAAATGACCCAAAATCCAGGGCCAACCAACACAGTGGTAGGTAGCCCCCCGAGCGGCAGCGCCCGTTTTTTTGGTGTAGGCAAAACGGGGCGCGGAATGGTGTGGAGGGTAGAGGGGATAGTAGAGGGAAGAGGAGATCGTCCTTGCAATGAGGCGGAACGGGCATCTCCACCCCTTCAAACAGCCCTTCTCCCCGTCAAAAGTCATGCGATCGAAGACGGGTGGGGGGATTCCACGGGGCAATACTCGCCTTTGAATTATTCGTCTTTTGGAATGGCGGTCCCTGGGTAACCAAAAAAGGGGGATGGATCCTGTCCACCTATGCAAACACGCGACTTATCTCAGCCGGATGCCCCCGCCGGGAATTGGTTAAATATCAATGGAAATGTCCTTTTGCTTGTTTAACCTTTTTTGAGGTGGATGCGGGTGGGTTTTGGGGTTTGTAGTTTCGTGATTGAGGATCTTGGATCGTTGTGGTTTTATTATACAGGCGGTAGAGTCAGGAATAGAGTAAGGAAGGAATTAAAAAGATGTATTTTTTAAGGTTCTAACATTTTTGTAGTTCGATCGTTTAGAAAACTCGCTTGCAAAAGGGCCTAAGGATTGTAATTTTTAGAGAAGTTTAATGAATTACTTAATTCGCAATAATTTTCAGCGCTATTTTATAACGCAAATTATCGAGAATTCTTGTTTT
The DNA here is from genome assembly GCA_038088335.1 of Mesorhabditis sp. LJ9110. Lineage (NCBI taxonomy): Eukaryota > Metazoa > Nematoda > Chromadorea > Rhabditida > Rhabditidae > Mesorhabditis > Mesorhabditis sp. LJ9110. The sequence goes on along the minus strand of JBBGBA010000117.1, from coordinate 39,511 downwards.
AAGACGAATTTTATTGAACCATTCTTTTTGACGTTTTTTTTTGACAATTGGAATTAGAAGAATTAGCTTCAGAATGCCGACAAAACGTCGATATATCGATTGTAAATTTTCTAACTGAATTTTTTGAAAATCGATTATCAAAGGTGCGGCGCTACAAAAAAAACTGTATTTAGAAGCGTTAGCATCTTGCCAGAACCAAAACTAGGCTAATAGGACCGTAATAGTGATTTCTAAGACTTCATGGTAAGTATCGGACCGGAATCTTCGGGTTTTCTCTAGCCTAGCCACTAGCAGACCAATTTCAAGCGATTTCACGAACCCCCAGCCTCGACCGAATGCAATAATGTGGTGACAAACCAGGGGCCAACCCTGGGTCCCTGAAAGCCACATCATTTTCCCCTTTCTCCCATCCACACATACCGGTATATTGAAAGGATTTGCGTCAGGAGGGCTTATGGCCTGAGAGAGAGCGAGAGAGAGAGAGAGAGAGAGAAAGAGTGAGAGAGACAGACAGAGAGAGAGAGAGACGTGTAGGATGAATGAGGGAAAGGTCAAAAACAGAGAAGACTGACAATGAACTGAGAGACACGAAGGAAATGAATAAAAACAATGAGAAAAGTTAGAAGAAGTGTGCTTCATCGTGGATTAGAATATACTTCCGGGCAAGCTAGCAGCGATTCTTGGAAGCTAGAAGCCGGAATGCATTTTCAGGCTAGCAGAGTCCATTTAGAAATCCGAAAATGAAGATTATAGGAATTCCGGTAAGATAAGGCAAGCTAGCAGAGATTCTTGAGGAAATAGAAGAGTGGATAGAATTTTTGCTAGTCAAGTCGTCGACAAGCTTGCAGAGAGCATTTGGGAATAAGGAAATAAGGAAAAATGGCTAGCGGAGATTTTCAGGGAAAACCTGATTTTTGAATAGCGTTTTTGAGGAATCTTATTTTTTAAAGGTCTTGTGAAGGCAAAGGCCTCGGAGCCCAAATCGGTTGCTTGTTCCTTTAAAAGTGGAAATCCGAAAATCTAGCCGTCGGGTTCAGATGCCAAAAATGGAACTTGTGAGATATCTAGAAAGAAAGAATGGCTGGGGCAGATTATCCTGTGGATTGCCCCCCATTCGCACGCATCTCTCCCCCCAAATCGATGGGAATTGTCTTTTTTCGGCATTTTTTTGGTGGGGGGATTATTGGAATGGCAGAAGGGGGAGAAGCGAGGTGTCTGTGAATAGCAATGAAATGGAAGAAGGTTCCGGAATCGGGAAAGCAGAGAGAAAAGAGGGGATAGGATTAGCTTGGGCATTCCCCCAGGGGATCGGGAAGAAGAACGGTAGAGGTATATAGAAGAATCCCGATTCGCACCGGGACCCAATAAAAATGCTATGAGGTCCAAATTAAAAATTAAATGGCTGTCCAAATCCAATTGTGGGGGTTTTCACCAATATTTTTGGTTTCGGCATGTTTTTTACCGTAGTATGGAACTCCAGCAAAAATTCCGCCAGCCGAAACCCGGACCACAAAAATATCGACAAACCGGAATCCCGATGGCCAAAATGCCGACAACCATAATCCTGACGGGCAAAATCCGCTAACCGAAATGCCGACATCCAGAACCGTAACCCAAAATCCCGACGGCCAAAACCCGGCTGTCCAAATCCCGGCAGCCAGAACCGGACATGGCATTAAAAATAGCGTCAATAATATGTCGGAATTTTTTCTGTCGGCATTTCGTCTGTCGGGATTTGGTTGTCGGCATTTCGACTGGAATTCCGCGCTACGGTAAATAGAAAATGACTAGTAGGGAATTTTTGGAAATTCCGTTGTCTTGAGTTCCTCAATGGTTCTGCTAGCCTGTAAAACATTCTAAGAATCATTGCTACCTTGCCACTGGCATCAAATGGTCTTTGCTTCCCTGTTAAGTTCAGAGCAATTTTAAGGAGGCGGCGATGGTACCGGTAACAAAAAGATGAAAGTACCTCTTTTCCTCACAGCACCCCTGCTGGCTTGCCTAACCAGAAGAAAGCTAACGGAATCAAATACAGCTTTAGAAGGGCAAAACGGCAAGAAGCGACATTTTCTTGATCTCAGATGATGATGTTCTAGAAACGTCGCCGCTAGTAAAATCATCAAATCATCAAATCCGGCGAGTTGCGAGCCGTTTTTTGGCCGTCAGAAGAGCCGTGGTTTTGTGGCGGAAAGCCGATTAATACGCCCGGTAAATTCCGTTATACACCTCTTTAGACCCCTCGGAGCAACACCATGAGATTAGCGAGAGAAAGAGAGAGATGGCAGAGAACGAGAGAGAAGGGCTTTCGGATTTGTTTCCGGTCAGGAGCAAGGAGGTGTTTTTGCGATACAATATGGAAGGGTTGGGTTTGCACAAAATCCAAGTGACATCCGGTTTCCGGCAAATCCGGATGGGCCGAAATGTTTATTCCGGATATGGATGTTGGAGCCACGGTATGGATAGAAATTGGAGAGGTTTTAAAGGGTCCGGGAAGTTGAAATTTTGCCGATTATGCAGGCCTTCAAAAAAATCGAAATCATTAGTGGTAATGAAAGAGAGGGAGAGAGAGCGAGAGAGAGAGAGAGAGAGAGAGAGAGAGAGAGAGGAGAGAGAGGAGAGAGAGGAGAGTGCGAGAGAGAGCGAGAGATACACCGTGAAACTTCAGCAACCCCAGCTACCGTAGCTATGCCATCTCCAAAAATCAGGCAACTGCAACTGCAACTTACCGATCTTTTATTAGCCGAAACCCAGGTGAAATTTGGAATACTAAATGAGAAATATGGTGACTTCACGACGGATCGCAGCTGATAAACCAGGGGCTATAAATTACCCTCCACTATTCTCTCCAAAAAACGTTGAAAATTGGGCGATAATTAGCAGGCTTCACCCCGAACTTTGAGCCACTCGTCGGATGGAAAACATGAGTAATTTCGGGGTCGTGTAGGTTTCTTTCTCTTTCGCACTGCCGCTCTCACTCTCTTTTTCTCTCTTTCTCTCTTCTCTCTCTCTCATTTCTTTCTTTCCAAACTACGCGACGCTCCAAATTACGGGCTGCTTCGGAATTAGGTGTTTACGGAGTACAAAGTTTTCAGGTTGTAAAAACGAATGAAAGAAGTAATACTTCAGGATATGTCTTTTCTCTTTCTCTCTTTCTTCTCTCGCACCGGTGCCCTTTATTTTTCACTGAATCACAATTCGAATAATATTTAATAGAATGGATTTTCTGTTGTTGTTGGTGTTGTTGCTCATCTACTGGTGCCCCTCCTTGTTCGTCATGGTGGTCGATGTGGTGGCCGATGAGGTCGTGCCAGCCGCTTTCACGTTTTGATAGGATTTTGGGCGGCGGTGGACACGGAACGACTCCACCGGGCGGTGAGGCCTGATAACGAAGGGTACTGGGCCGTTAGCGGGGGGCAGCCTGGTATTACCATTTTCCCTTGCCCCCGTTAACAACCCCATCCCCGCTAATAGATCAGTGCCAGTCTAATTAGACAATTTTCTTCTCGACCCACTCGGCAATGTCAATGTAGGCGTAGACGCTCTTCTCCTCCACCAACTTGGCCAAGGAGGCATATTCACAGCTGAATCAAGAGAGAATTGGTTTAAAGGGAGCGTGACAGCAGCTTACGTCACGGACTCTCCGTAGAGGATACGCCACATCGAGCCGCGGCGCACCACCGGAAAGTGGAAAGACTAGAAAATAAGGATCGGTGATGGGTAGGGAGGATCCGACAACCTGAAGGAGGGCAGAGCGGTAGACGAGAGTCAGGGGCATCTCCGTCAGAATCGTTCGGTTCATCGGTCGCTGGTGGTACAGACGGAATTCGCCCGGCTCGACGAGCAGCTCCGCCTGAAAGTAGAAGGGGTATCTCTTTCTCTTTCGCTCTCTCTCTCGCTCTCTCTCTCTCTCTCTCTCTCTCTCACCGATTCGGCAGTGTGTGCCCCCAGATAGAATGCCCAAACGAGCTCATTGTCGGCCTCCGTCGGCACGATCGGCTCATCAATCTAGACATACGGTGTTCCATCAGCTATCTAGAATCCCTACCACGTTCCCCATCGGCCCATCAGGTTCCGCCGCCTCCAATCTGTAATTTACATATGAAAAATCGAATTTCAGGGGTCCTTACCTCTCGACAGCGCAAGACATCACGCCAGGTTTCTGGAGGGGGTCCGGCTGTCAAAATGGTCGTTAGTCCGGACATTTTCGATGCCGATCTCTTACCGGAAACTGGAAATTTATAGAGTGATATGCAAATTATGCAAATTTATCTGGACAGCGAGATTCGACACAAATTCCCCCCAAAGAGAAAGAGAGAGAGAGAGCGCGATAGAGAGAGAGCGAGCGAGGCAGTGTGTCGGAGAGATCAACTTCGGCACTACCTTCCTTATACCATAAGAGACTCGGGCTGGCCTTAGTAGTTATTTGCCTTAAAAAGAGTGTACTCTCCATCCGCTACTGCCCTTCCTTCCGCTTGCCGTAAAATACAGACGAAAAGCCGGCAAAACACCTCCAAAACCCTGGCCAACGATAAGCGCGGTCCTGTGAAGATGGCAGATGGGCGAGCCTGAATCGTGGGCGAGAAGATTGGCCATCACTTATCAACATTTCCGAAACTCTGCTGTCATCCCTATTTCACGCCCCCATATCTTGTTACATTGATTCTAATTGGGGGAATAGTATTTAAACTCCAATTTCTTTGTTTTTCTTGATTAGGTGGTTTTAAAGAATACTGTATTTGGGTTCGGCAGGTTGAGACGAACATTTTGGTATACTGTAGAGTACTGTAGATCAGAGGGGAGTTGAGATACGGTAAGATTACTGTAGCGTCAAGCTATTGGTAGTTTTAGGTTTTAATATTTGCAGAAAATTGTTTGTTTTGCTTTAATATTGCTCTCTCTCTCTCTCTCTCCATCTCTCTCTCTCTCTGTCTTTCTGTCTATTCTCTCCTTTTCAGGATGATTCGTGTGGCATTAGCCATCGTCCTCCTTGGAGCCGCCCTCGCCCAAGAAGATGGCCCGAGGATCAAGATGAGGGTTGGTTAAAGTTCTATAAAGGCATTTAGAAGCTATGTATTCGCTCCCGGTCCCTTTAAACTGTAAATCTCAGTTCCCAAGCGCCGCCACCATCGCCAAGGGCACCAAATATGCCAACTGGCGAGTCGGAAAAGACGCGAAGAAGATCACGCCCGTCTTCAACCCACAGCTCATCATCAACATGGGAACACGTGAGTTATCCGGGGGGAGGGTAGCAGAGCGGCCCACGACGAGGGCCAGCTAGCAGAGATTTTTGAGGAGAAGGTAGTTCGGGCAAACTAGCAGAAACAATTTGCGAAGACATTTTGATTTCAGCCCCGCAAGAGTTCCTCGGCTGTGGATTGGACATTTCTTCCGGTGATACCTGGATTATCGACTATCAGGCCAATCAGCCAAATCCGGCGCCTTGGCTGTATGAACCGAGGTGAGTGAGTCGGAAAGAGAGAGAGAGACGGAGAGCGAGAGGGAGAGTGAGAAAGAGAGATAGAGAAAGAATTTTCTTACTACAGAAACTCGTCCACCTACAAGAAGAGCAGCTACCCATACGCGGCTACCGTAGTCGATGTCGACGACAACCCAGCCACCCTCACTGGAACCATCGGAGATGAAATCTTTGGTTTCAGCCAGTGTAGGAGCCTAAAATTCGACCATATACTCTAATCCAAACTGTAGTCCGATTCCCGATGCGTTTTGGAATGGTCGAGAATGTTGTGCCTGTCAATGGACAGGCCGATATTCCGGACGTGTTCGCCACTGGGCGATGCGGGTTCGGTTTCTACCCATCTGACTATATTGACGCGTTTTTGCCGAAGGTTATGGCGGTCGGTTTTTGATGGATCTTCGGTTCTTCGGTTGACTTGATCTCTCTCTCTCTTTCTCTCTCTCTCTCTCTCGCTCTCTCTCTCTCTCTCTCTCTCGCTGTTTCTCTATCTCGTTCTCTCTAGCTCTTTCTCGCTCACTATCTCTGGAACCTCGTTGAAAATTATGACGAAACTAGAAAAAGAACAAACCCGGACAGGAGAGATAGAGAGAGAGAGAGAGAATCAAAGAGAGCGAGAGACCCAGCAAAAGTTAGAGACGACAAACTCGAGTAAATCCACCGTTTTAGGCAGCGAACGCCTCCCAAAAGACGTTCACCACCGTAATCCACGATTGCATGCTCAATAAGGATGCGTAAGTCAGACTTTCAGCCTTAAAGGACCGACAAAGCCAGAAATCAGCCATCAATTTCAGCGAGGAGGTCCTCACCGAGATGACGATCGGTTTTATCGACGGTAGCTATTGCAACCTTTCCACTACCGTAACGGTGCCCCTCGTCGATAGGAACAACTGGAATTGGGCCATCACCGGGTATTCCTATAATTAATTACCGTATCCAAATATCCTATTCAGCTACCAAATCGGGAACCTCACCTCCACCCAGCGCCAAATCGCCAAGATGGACAGCAACGAGCTGAGGACGGGAGTGCCGCAGAATGTGTACAACTACATCTACACTGCCACAAATGCTACCATGGACCCGAGTTCACCATGGGTATGTGGATAGTATTGTTAATACGGTATTACGGTATTCAGTTTGATTTAAGTGGGTGAAAAGGTATTTTGAGAAATTAAGTGAATTTTGTGGTACTGGGCTGTTAACGGGGGGGGAGCTATTTTTATGTATTCGTGCTATTCCACCCTGTGCCCGTTACTACGGCATATCGTACATTTTTTGTAGTGGTTTTTGAACGCTAGCAATTCATATAAAAGAAATAATAAATATAAATAATAGATATATTTGCAATTTTTCATGTATCTTTTTACCTAAAATTCAGAATTTTATGAATTTTTATAAACTTTAAATTTCTTAAGAACTGGTTAAAATGCTATAAACAGGTTTATATTTCGTTATGGAGTTTACGGGATTACTGGGCAAAATCCTCCCCCTCCCCGCTAACAGTCCAGAACCATAAAATCAACTGCGATTTCATCCTTGCGCGTCCCTTTAAAAAGCCGATTACGGTAGTTTTCGTAAATTTTAAAAGACTAACGTATCCGTCTTATTTTAAAGGTCCCCGCAACCTTCCTTTTTCCAGCCGATGGTCAGCTGTGATCAGCAATTCCCCCCTCTCAACTTCAACACGACAAACGATTTCTTCTCCGTCCACTCCCATTACTATGTCTTCAAGGACTTTGTAAGTTTTAGAGGCACTAATAGAACCTCCCATTAATGTGTTGACACTCGAAAATTGCCAATGCGCAGCGTAGTCTATCGTACTTTTTCAGAAAGACGACCAAAACCCGTGCTATCTGATGTTGTACCCAATGGATGGGGGCGGCTTCTTGCCATCGTGGAGCTTCGGATACGTCTGGTAGGCTAGCAGAGACCATTAGAGAATCCCTCATTTCCAGGATGTACAAGAAATGCGTGACCCTCGACTACGGTAACCGTGCCATCGGCTTCACCGACTACAACTCCGACTTTTGCGATAATCTCTGAGCGATAATCTCTGAGCTGTTTCTGCTGAAGGAGAAGGAGGAATAAATTTATTTTTATACAAAAAAATATACAAAAATTACAAGCTCACCACTGGTATATAGCATTTTTACAAAAAAGCTCAGCACTGCTTCAGGTCGTTGCAGATATCACGCACGTGCTTGCCTGAAAAAAGGAGCTTTCTAAGCAAGAGGTGAGAGAGAACGAGAGAGAGAGAGAGAGGGAGAGAGAGAGAGACTACTTACCGTTGTACACGTCGGTGTAGATGAGGTCCATATTGTTGTCGATCAACTGGATGCAAGCATCAGTAGCCACTTGGCCCTCGAATCGCCTCAACGACTCGCAATCCTGAAATTAGAGGGGTTAAAGGGAGTATGACAGCATTTATATATCTCTATCTCTCTCTCTCTCTCTCTCTCTCTGTCTCTCTCCCTTTCGCCACCCACAGCGAGCAAGAAGATCTGCAGCTCTCCCTTGTCAACCGGTCGCCCATGAAGGTGATGCTCAGCTTGTCCGACGACATATTCACAGATCTGGCATGGACCGGGGGTCGGGCGAGTGTGTTGCTGAAAGAACTCTGAGTTGTAAGGGTAGACTAGGGTATCAAAGCAGGGCAGTCGCGAGTTTACGCAGCCTAGCAGTGGTCATTTGCGGAAGATGATAATGCTAGCAGGCAAGCTAGCAGAAAATTTTGAAGAAAAGATCTCCTCGTTTGAAAAAATAGCAGCATCTGGCAGCGATTCTTAGAGTGCTAGCAGAGATTGTTGGGTATTCAACTTTTAGCCCCAAAAACTCACAGCAAAAGCGACGACAGCGACCACGGCGAAAATGAGGACCGACTTCATTGTGTAGAGAAAGAGAGGGACTGAGGTTCGATAATTTCACCCCTGGCAATCCCTTATAAAGGGCCCCTTATCACAAACGGATTTGCCTTTCCCCCAAACCACGCACACGACACACAAACGGTGCTGATCAAGCCGGGCACAAGTAACAGCCAACCGGTGTTCTCTGTTCTTGATAATTAGCTTTTCGCAACATTTGGGTTTTTTTTAAACAGGGCTGTCTAGAAGAGATCATTTAAGCGGAAAAGCGCTAAAATTCGGATAGGAATGGCCAACACACCACAATCTCGACGGCCAAAATCCCGACGAGCCAGAATACCGGCAAGCCAAATTCTCTGCCAGAATCGTGATTTTCCGAACTCTATTTGAGCAATGGTGAGAACCGATTCTCGGTCCAGTCCTTCCTCAAGTCCGGTTTCCGGAACATACCAGCCCTCCTATTTTTAAATCTTGTCGTAATTTTCAAAAACTTTATTCAATTCCATAAAATCTGTGTACATAGTCTAGCACTGCTTCAAGTCGACGCAAACGTCGCGGGCGTGCTTGCCTAAAAAAATTGTGGAAGATTGGTAACTTTAATTTTGTGGCGTAATCGATAAAAACACAGTTTCCAGAACCTACCGTTCTTGACGTCGTTGTAGATGAGGTCGATGTTGGTGTCAATCAGCTGGATGCAGGCATCCGTGGCTGCCTGGCCCTCGAATCGCCTCAACGACTCGCAATCCTGGAAATGGGCTCTCTCTCACGCACTCTTTTTTCAATCTCGGTCTGACTCTAGACGTCACCAAGAAGTTCGATAAGATCATCTACAAAATACTTACCGCGAGCAAGAAGACCTGGAGCTCTCCCTTGTCGATGGGTCCGCGGAGGCGATGCTCAGCCTGGCCAACGACATATTCACAGATTTGGCACGGGTTCGGGGTCGGCCGGGTGTGTTGCTGAAAAGACACAAAATTTGGGGCCAGCTAGCAGTGATCCTTGGGGAATTTGGGAAGAGTTTTGGATTCTTTGGAAGAATTTTTAGCTTCTCTCCTAAATGAGCTCTGTTAGCTCGCCCAGATGCTAGCCGAGACCATTTGAGGAACTGAATATAACTTCTAGATGTCTAGCCACCTTCCAAGCTAGCAGACGGTCTTTAGGAAAAAGTCATGACATTTTAACTAGCAGAGATCGTTGAGGAAACCGTAATTCTGGCTTCAGGGGCCCTTTAAACGCTACAGCAACCCAACAGCGATTTTTTAAAAACTTTCTAGACTTACAGCAAAGGCAACAGCCGCGACAATGGCAAGAATGGCGAAGGACTTCATCTTCTGGCTGGTCACTGGCACTGGCTGGTTGGGGGATACGGTAGAAGAGACAACTGGGGCATCTTATAGCCTCCTTCTTATCAACCAAAGCGGATGTGATCTTGCACGCGTCGAGGGCAAACCTCCCGGAAAAAGAACCCGTTCTCTGTCCTAGGCCAAGGAGAGAGGTGATGCAACGGCCAAGTCACAGAAGATCGGCGACACGTTTTTAAAATGGTCTCGCCTAGCTTGGCCCTACTTTTATATGTCTCATTTTGTGTTTTATAATTGTAACTGCATTTAAAAACTTTATTAAATTATAGAAAACTGTATTTGACTCCTACTCTCCATAGAGAACTTTTCGAACGAGTTCTATCGCCACCGGACTTTGCATGATGGCCATGTGTTCCGTGTTTGGCAACACGTGCACGCTCACCTAAATGGGAATGCCTTTGTTCATAAAATTTTTTCATACTCGATTAAAGGGAGCATGACATTTAGATGGTTCTGACCTTCTTCCCATGATTATTTGCCTCATTCCATCTGGTGCAGACCTCGCTGCTCTTCTTATTCACCGTACCATCCCCATCACCATAGGTCACAAGTGGAGGGTAGTCTGGGAAATACCTAAAAATGGTAGTTTACGAGAGCTATACCAGCTCGTCCCCCAAACAACCCTGCCAACTTGCACATTTTTCCGCGCTATTTATAGCCAAATTTCAACTTCCCAGTCCCTTTAACACATGTAAACCCGTGTCCGTCCGTACTTTCTGGATTCCGCTCCCTGCGCCAACCAGAATCTAGCGTTGCTGAACTGTTTGCCCGGCTTCTGACTTGCCCCCCTCCAATCCGTCAACCAAAAGCCGATAACGCTGCTCTCCCTCCAAAACGGGGAAAAGCCCTATTTTTTCGCCTTATTAGCTTTCGCAAACGCTAGAAAAAGGCAAAACCGAACCCCTTGGCCCAGGTGAACGAGTCGGGGGTGGGCACGCCGAGACCGTAGATACAGTGCACCTGAAAAAGAATCATTAGATGACGTAACTAGATATTTCCTAAAGTATCTCTGCAAGTTTCCCGTCTTTCTAAAGAATCCCTTTTTGCCTAATCGGTCTGCTAGCCTGCCCCTCTATTTTAAATGGAAAGCTATCCAAAAACTTCAAAAATTGTTTAAAAATTCACCATTTTGTTCGAAAATCGGCGTTTTTGGTCGAAAATTTATATTATTTTTAAGTTTTAATAACAATTTATAGTTTTTGTGCGCTTATTAACAGTCGAAAACGGTAGAGAAACACAGCCTCTATTTGTTTTATAAAAAAATGGATAAGAAAGAGAAAAGGGTTGGTTTACTTCAGAAAATCCCCCTCTCTCATCTTCTAGCTATCAAATGGACCAATCAAACTACCAAATTTTACAAAATCTTATTTTCCAAACAACCTCCGCTCGCCTGCCCACCCTATTCCTATTCCCACATGGCCCCTGCTAACCCCCTTCGGCCCACCTCAACCCCCGGCGCATCCAAATCCGCAAGCAGCTCGGCGTGTTTCTTATATTGCTGCCATCCCATGGGGTAATTCGCATCGTAGAACAGATCCTTGACGTCTCGTAACTAAAAAACTTTTCTAAAAAACTGCCCAACACTGGATACCGTATAATTCTTCTCGGCCGTATATGCAAGTATCTCATCCGGGCCCCAGACTGCCTAAAATTCCGGATATTAACGTTATATAAAAGTTCGTACGCGACGTATACGCTCGCACGCTGTTTTTGTGTTTTTTACTCTAAATTTTCGATACCTTTGATGGAAACAGAAAAGCCGATGACGTAAATGACCGCTGCATAGAGCGCAGGCTTGAAGGTGGTAGTATAATCCGGTAATAGTTCATGTTATAGCCTGAAACGCATTGTTTTTAGTGTATAAAATAAAACCGAGCTCGTTTTCCTCAAAAAACCCTGCTAGCGCGCCCACCTGAAACGTAAAGCCTGATGATCTGCATCGAGCCGCCCCACGCCGCCGCCAGGCTCACGTGCGATTGAATGTATTTATCTTTCCAGGCCTAAACCGTATTTTTTTTCGTTAATTTTCTTATCTTTTAATTGCCTTGCTTTTGTTATTTTTATTGAATAACGCGCGTACCTGATCTACATAATTTTTATAAAAATACAACATTGCTGGGTTGCCCATCGAGTGCGCGAGGATGATGACCTTTTGGTTTTGGTTGTACCGGTATGTCAACTCGATCAACGATTTCAAAAGCACGAAATAGCCGTCGTTTTCGACTAAAATAATTATTTAAAAGTCGCCTAAAGTTTATAAAATTACCAGGACTTTTTCGCCAATCATACGGGGCAGCCACCACGCTTTTCCCGCGTTTATACCCCCATTGGGCCATCATATCGACAAGCGTGAAAAAGTATGAACCGGTTGAAGCCTAAAAATTGATAAAAAAAATAAAAGAATAACTTACATTACTCGGATCCAACCATTCAATCGTTTCGGTGGCCGAAAATCCGGGTACTCGGACATCAACACCTGGCATATTCGACGAAAGCCCGGAAGTGGTATTGTAAACAAGCCTATGATAAAGGTATCGATATTTAATAATCTTATTATTACTTCATATTGTCCACCCAGCAATCAATAGCCACCGGTGAAAAAGACTCCAGATTCAGCCACAAATCAAAGTAGTCTAGCGTCAGTTTCGAGCAGATGTAGTGCACCACCTAGGTAGTTTTTGCTTGTAGTAAACTAATTTGTACACTGCCGGTCATAATTTTGCGATAATTCTCCCAAAATTTTGCGATTTTCTTGCAGGGTAGCAGAGCATACTGGACGCGCCTCAAAGGATAGGGTTTGTCGAAAAGACTGTAAACTGGGTTTAAAAGGAAATCTCCGGAAACAAATTAATTTTTTCGAAAATGGAATTTTTGTTAAACTTCGCTTCTAGCAAGTGGTTATAATTTGGGCTCCACCTCGAAAAACTCAAAAAATGAAAATTTTTTCAAATGTTTCCCAGGGTAATTTTGTAAGGAAAGAGGCACCTGAGTGTCAAGGGATCTGCGAACACCGATTCCCGATACCCTGAATCCGGTTTACAGTTTACAGTCTCTTTCAAAAACCCTATCCTTGAGACGCACCCTGTATGTTCCGCTACCATGCGAGAAAATCGCAAAAATTTGGGTGAAGCCAAAATTATGACCGGCAGTGTATTTTATGGTTTATTAATTATATTTGTAACCCTAGGAGTCGTTTTAGATTTAGATTGATCATACCTCCGGTTTTCCCGTTAAATTAGCCTCTAGCTGACTTCCCGCATCACCGGGAACTAAAAACAAGTTTTTAGAACTATAAAAACTAAACTTACTGAGCACCACTGGGTTCCCTGGTGACTTATTGCTTTTCCGGCGGAACGGGATGCTGCTCTGCGCTATCTGGGACAAACACAAAAACAACAACAACAAATTCCCAAGCATCCCACCGGCCCCTGAAAGTATATATATCCTGGATTTTTTTTGTAAATAACTCCCGCAAGTCAAAATAGAACGAGAATCGGGAATAAAAAAGAAAGATCACGTATAACTGATATGCCGATAAAAGTTGTGTAGGACATCTGTTAAGTCAAGTTATCGGCCAAATATGTGAAGTTATAGATAAGATCCCTTTCAGCATCAATAGAACCACAATCTTTTAGATAGAGACCAGGACACGTGCCAGCAGCGTACAATTGTCCCGGATGGGCCGAGCAGCCCTCCGGCGATCACAGGAAAAAGGACGAGACGACATTTGTGGCCACCGGCGACAAATGATCCCAATCAGCCCGCCGGCCACTTCTGATCGCATTCGCCTTTGATCTCGTCGCCACTGTTTGGGAACAAGCCTCTATAATAGAACAATGCCTGGGCAAGCGGTGACTAATGTTTGTATTTTTATTTGCGGGAAAGTGTGCCTAGTCAATAAGAACCGTATTTTTTTGATGTATTCCAGTCTCCGGGTCGATGTGAACAATCGAGGCTAATAAACATAAAAAAAGACCGCGCCAGCCATTCTTTCAGGATCAGACTGTACGTCGCTGTAAAGATCTAAATGCTACATTTTGCACCTAGTAACACCCCCCAAACACCAATTTTATATTTTCTATAGTAGGAGCAATGTTTATTCTCCATAAATTTAGCGCTCGGGAAAATGTGAGAAATGAAAAGTGGAAAGCATACAAAACATAACCGGTATAGGTGAGAATGATCAGGCATTGGTCACGTCGTTCAGGGCGTCTTGGACCGGCGCTTCGGTCGGCTTCTCCGTGGTGGGGGCCGCATCACCAGCGTTCTCGACTTCCATCGCTAAAACACAAGAAAAACAGATTTCAAATGTCATACGAAATTACCCTCATCGCCGCAATCTCCAGCTCCAGCTCCAGGTTCATCTCCCTGCTCGTCCTCCTCAACTTCCTCGCCATCAGACTGAAAAAGACAAAAGCATTGACATTGAAGCTAAAGGCCTACATCGTCAGAACCGATTTCGATGTCGGAGCCAGATTCCTCGTCTTCCTCGCTGTCCTCCTCATCAGATCCGGATTCTGCCTGTCCTTCTCCAGCCTGGACGCTTCCTTGAACGTCGTCCGTATCCGGCACTGTCAAATCGATGGCGATATCGTCGTCGGCAATCTAAGCGAAAGTTTTCAAAGCCGAAATAGTGATACCGGTTCGTCAGACTGGGGAATCACTTCCTCGACGTCGCCCCACTTGATCGGAATATTCGTAACACGCACATCGTCCACCATAACTTCGCGGGTCAGCTGAAAACATATACGACTTCATTTGAAAACGGTACCAGGTCAGGCTGTGGTACAGCTGGCGGTGCGGCCTCCATTTCCGGGTCGCTGTAGAACACACGGACGAACCAACCGAGGTTGATAAATTCCTGCTCGTTGTATTTGATCTTTAGCAGCAGCCCGGCGACGCCAACCAAGTCTTCTTGCGGAATCTTGGACAGAATAGGGGCGGGGGCCTAAAAAAGAAATTTACTAAAAACCAATCATTCTCACATCGAGCACGAACTGGTGACGGCCTGCCGGCGTGGGCCCGATGAAAATTGAATCGAGGATCTGGTCGTGCACGTTCTTCGAGGGGCTACCGACGTAAACCAGCTGCCACTCTAGGTCTAGAAGAGTCTAAACGTCTTTTACAAAGTGCGTACCTTTTTCGAGATGCTGGAAGGCCTCGAACGTGATCTCCAGCTTGAATTCTTTGCCGAATGCGGCGGGGTTCTCGATGAAATTGGCGCTGACGATGTTGATACGGGACATCTTGTCCTGAAAATAAGAATTTTTAAGTTTTTTTCAAGAAAAATTTGAAATCCGAAGACAACGAAACGAAAAGCAAATAGATTTGAACGAAATCAGGAAACAAAAAAAGAAAAATCCTAATTCAGACCGTTCCATTTTTTCCTATGAACGTAGGTTCGTGGGGAGGTGCCGCACGTACTAACATTTTTGAAGTCGTGAATTTTGATTTTTAGTTTGATTTTATTGCAATGTTGCTGTTTAAGCCGTATAACGAATTTCTCTGATCTATAACCCTTTTTCAAATTTTTAGAAAGACGACGGACACCCTGCGTCAATCAATCAGATGGGAAAAGGCCTAGGAACATCGATTATCCCGGTTACTTTTTTATTTCGTACAACGAGATTGTTGATAGCTATTCGCGGGCATCCACAAGGATCTAGAAGCGCTGCGCAAACGGTTCGTGCTGGCCGGGCGACCGAATTATGATGAATTTTACTTCGCGTTCAAGGTCAGGGATTTCTCAATGAGATAGATTTCAAATCCTTTTTTCAGGACATGAACATGCATCTGGTCTACTCTGGACGGGATACGCTTGCCGAGTTGGCTGAGGTAGAGTAGCTGAGAGTTTTAAATGAAATTTTGTGTTTTAGTTTTCCGAGAGACTCCTACAAATTGCTGCCAACTACATGCACGAACACTACGATCCGGAAATGATTGCAAGGGAGCCCCACCTGAAGGTCCGTAGCTGGGTTGGCTTTCGAAAAAGCGGCAAACGGGGGAACATGGGGGGAATGGCGGCATTTTGCGGGAATCCCTTGCGTAACCGTTTCTCGGCGCGGTATTTGCGCAAAAAAAAAGGTTCGAATGGCAGAATTTTCTGCGTAAACTTTGTACCATAATAATAAACTGGATGAAACTACGTGGTGACTATAACCCTGCGAACCTTGCAACATTTGCTAACTGCTGAAAAAATTATCGCCGGCTCTCAAAACGGTTATTTTATAGGGAGGAAAATTCATTAGCCGTCCAATAGTCGATCGAATTTATGGCGCCTACCTCACCTTCGCGTTGTATGCCAGCCAATCTACGAAGAGCACGTTTCCGGTGGGGTTTTAAACGTTTGCTTATTTCAAGGCCTTTAGGTCCGTGTGAGCCCGATGCTCCTCGATGCGGTGACGAATCTATTCGCCTACGCAAGAAATGTATGTGTTTTTATGAAGATTTACAAAGTTATGATTCAGGAAAAGCTCTATGATGTCATGGAATGTATTCGTCGGCTGAAAGAGAAGGAGGTCTTCCGCGTGGTGCCCTTCTCCAAATATATGGTAGGTGATTCTGACTCTTAAAATACACCATTTTTAGTTCGGCCCAGCGGAATTGAGGCGCTATGATATGGACTATGAACAGCTTGACAACCCCGATGCATTCCACGTGACGCCTTTTGCCAACATGCACAAGTTTATGAAACGCCCCGATACCGTGGTGAGTGGATTTTTTCTTTTGCCTCGAAAAATTCTCTCTAGAAACTCCTTTCGACTCTGCAGGGCAAGGAAATTCGCGGTGTCAATTATGCTGAGAAGATCATCGCGTAAGCTTGCTTGATTCCTCAATGACTTCGTTTTTTAGTATTGTCGACAAGGCCGTCGTGGATATGAACAAACTCAAGTTGGAGCCGGATCAGCCAATTCAGAGACTTAGAAGCCCCGACCATTATCCACCTACCAAACGCATAATGCTGAACAATTTCCGTTTTGATCGAAACGATAATGAAACGGTAATTTTATCTGGCTTCTCAACTTTTGCTAGCTAAATTAAACTTGTTTAGGCCGCTGGTCCCCGACCGCCAACCGAGCTCGAGGATTTTCTACAGTATTGCACGACACCAACACCACGTCCACCCGTGGCCAGGCGTCTCTTCTGATAGGTATTTACTTATAGCTTTTTTAAATATGCATTTAGAAAACTGGCGACTTCCCTGCTACCCAATAATCAACGGCATCGACCTATTCTAACTACTGCCTAATAATATATATTACATATTTCTGTTTGACTTTTGGCTCTGGCGCCTTTTCTTGTCTACCTTTTGTTCTTCGGTTTCTCTATCAATAAAAGCTTGTTTTGGAACGTTGAAGCTCTAAAAACTTGTTAGGCTCAGAGGTTTTATATGGAACATTAGCCGGACCGCGGGACACTAGATGTTAGGTTGCGCATCTCAAATCGGGGACCCAGAAAAATTTCAGGATGGTCGGAGCGAAACCTGCGAAAGATGTTCTTGAACCGGTATAGAAAATGTCCGATTCCCTTGACTGAATTTCTTAGATCTACACCGGAATGCGGAAGGACATAGTGGAGCTGTATAAGCGTTTTCAAGAGGGTAATACGGCTCGTATCGCGCATTTTCGCACCGTTTTTAGGGTGGGATATTTCAGAGATGTTATAATAGCCTACAGATTGCGCCTTCATTCTTATTTTTTTAGTCAATGCACTTCGAGAAGATCTTTGCGGGGCGTTTGGATCCTGGAGAGCATGTCGAGGTAATTATTAGCCGATCGAATTGCCCCAACGCTTAATAATATACCCCCAATTACTGCAATTTTAGTTCACCGAGCGGCTTCTCCAAATGGCGGCGAGCTACATGCACCCATTTCCCACGGCGGCGCCATCTGTATTTACCGAGAGAGTTCCGGTGGATTGTCATCATACTACCCAGCTCGCAGCGGTCGCCGGCAATCCGGACGAGCCGCAGGTATTGTTTTTAGGCATTTTGTATTTGCTTTTTTTGACATCGTCTTTGTTCGCGGCCCTCTGGAAACAAAAAAAGAGCTTTAAAAGAGATACTGGAGCGATATTTTTATTATTTAGCCGCGTGAGCTGCTCGAGCGCATCTTCGGCGTCTATCTCACCTATTCACTTTACTTTCTGCAGCCGTCTGACTATGTCGTTCCGGTATTTTGCTTTTCCTTTTGAATAATCACTATGCGCTCCAGATTCGCGTAACCCCAGTCCAGATGATTGAAATGACCCGTTTGCAACGAGAGTTGATTGTAAGTAGTTTATTACCTTAAAACGCCTCGATTTTAGCACGAAAATCACCTGGATACTGTAGCGACTCTGCTGAAGCTGCATGCTTACAAGGCGTTCGTCTTAGCGCCGTTCGCGAGCTCGGTATGGGCAAGGCTGTTTTCGTTCAATGTTGCTTTTTTAGTATGACTATGTGACCCACCGCCGTTTCGAGCTTTCTGAAGATGAATTGCTGGTCGGTTCCGACAATCTGGACCCAGGCCCATCCAACTTTTTGGCCCAGCTGCCGAAAGATCCGATTCTAAAGGCAGGTGTACTATTCTTGAACTCACCATTCTTTTCTAGCAGCTGCAAGTATTGTCCGAGGTCAATCCAGCGGTCAACTTTACAAGTCAACTAGAACGGATCAAAGCGTAAGCTTTCTCTCCTCATCCTTATACGATGATCTTAGCGCGATGCAATCCTCCCTCGAAGCCCTCAGTTCTCCGCCAAAGGAATCCAATTCGTCCGAGAATACCAGGAGTGACATTCGGGTCCGGCCAGTCTTTGATCCATCAATCTTTTTTAGAACCGAGCTTATTCCGGAAAGGTGCAGCATAGCAGAAACCGGAGATACGCTGATCCGGAAATGGGTATCGATTCATTCCTGTATCATAATTGTCCTTTAGTCCCCGGCGCTTATACAGAAATAAAGGAAACAAAGGTCACTGCACTGAATTCAAACGAAGTATCGGTTGGATAGCATCCGTAAACTTTTAACTATTCTATTAGGCCCCATCAACCAGTGCTGCTACGCAGGAGCCGGAGGATCCGCAACTGGATCAAACAGCGGGTGCTTTATTTTCTTCATCGACGTATTTTTCGTTTAGATCAAAGCGATCAAGATGAAGCCGATCTATTGCGCATGATCAATGATGAAGAATCGGCGTCTGAAAGGTACAGTGTTGGCGCAGCTCCAAGTGAACTTTAGTAGCCCGACAAAGCGCAAACGAGCAGGCAACAGGCCAACCCCGGTCAAAATCAAGAGACCCACAATCGAAGATAAAAAATTGAAAGGTTTGTGCTCGTTTTACCATTTGTCGAAAAGCTGTCAATTGATAGGGTTCAGCCATATTTGATTTCCAGAGCGACTTCGCGTGTCGATTACCCCTACAGCATTGACAAAGGCGAACAACCGGCTGATGGAGCGTTTACGGCGCTCTACGCGCGGAGAGGACTCGATGGAATAACAATAACATACATAGAATCTTCCGTTTTGCTGTCCTGATTGGAATTCCGTCTATTATTGTTACTCTGCGTTATCGATTTGTTGCCGATAAAATCTGTTTATGGAAAGTTGGGAGCCGGTGATACAGATAGATACAGTCGACCCGCAGCAATTCCGGCAACCAACATTGAAAATTTTTTGATTTTGTAGTGAAGGAAAGGACAAAAGTGCGCCAGTTTGCGAAAAACGTCGGGGGGTTTCGAAACTAACCGATTCCACACCACACCACCTGACACCGTAACGGGTCCCGGCACGGATCCTGGATTTCCAAGATTTCGTCTTTTCTCCGGCGCTCCCTGGTTTTTTTTTTTGCTTCCGGCGGCTTATTTTTTTACCTTTCTTACCGGCCCGTTATTTTTTTGCTAAAACCCACCATTTCAGGAGTTACAAGCGCCTCAACTGGGCTAGAAAAAAAGAAAAAAAAGTAATTTTCGGTTTCCTTCTTCATATTTTTTTAGAAATGACTGCTGTCGCCGTTCCCACTGCGCCGTATTCGATGGCTTCGCTGTATGTGGGCGACTTGCACCCGGAGGTCCAGGAGAGGGACCTCTATGAGAAGTTTTGCCAAGCCGGCCAAATACTCTCGATCCGCGTTCTCCGCGATGCTGTCACGAGGAAATCTCTGGGATATGCTTACGTCAACTATCAGCAACCAGATGATGGTATTTGTTTTTAACTTGCTGGCAACCCTGTTTAGCTAGAACTGCGCTTGAGCGGATGAACTTCGACAACCTCAATGGTCAACCGATTCGTATCATGTGGTCCAACCGTGATCCGGCTACTCGTCGCTCGGGCGCCGGCAATATCTTCATCAAGAATCTTGACAAATCTATCGACCACAAGGCCCTGCATGATACTTTCCTGTTGTTTGGACCTATCCTATCCTGCAAGGTATGGCTATTGTCTACTTTGCCACCTAATTTTTCTAGGTTGTGCTCGACGATAAGGGCGAAAGCAAGGGCTATGGATTTGTGCATTTCGAGGATGAGAAAGATGCAAACGTGGCCATCGAGAAAGTTAATGGCATGCTGCTCGCTGATAAGCAAGTCTACGTCGCAAAATTTCTACCACGACTGACGCGTCTGAAGGAACTTGGCGAATCGACTACGTTCCTGAACGTCTTTGTCAAGAACTTCGGCTCGCACCTCGACAAGGATGGTCTCGTAAAGCTGTTCGGAAAATTTGGCGAAATTACCAGCGCAGCCGTCATGATGGACCAAGATGGCAATCCCAAGGGCTTTGGCTTCGTTGCGTTCAAAGACCCGGAAGCAGCCGAAAAGGTTTTATTATCCTTGCCATCTCTCATCCAGTTTAGGCCTGCGCTGAACTGAACGGCTACCAGCTCGAGGGCACCGACAACAAGCTGGAGGTGTGCCGTGCTCAAAAGAAGCACGAGCGCCAGCTCGAACTGAAGCGCCGCTTTGAGCTTCGCAAAGTCAGCCGACTCCAGACGTGCCAAGGCGTGAACTTGTACGTGAAGAACCTTGACGACTCTGTTAACGATGAAATGCTACGCACCCTTTTCGAGCCGTACGGAACCATCGTCTCGTGCAAAGTTTGTTGATATTATGTTTCGGAAATAGACTTTAGGTGATGACCGATGAGCGCGGACTCTCGAAGGGTTTCGGCTTCGTTTGTTTTGAAAAAACCGATGAAGCCACAAAGGCCGTCTCGGAGATGAACACTCGAAAGATCTCGACCAAGCTGCTGTACGTGGCCCCTGCTCAGCGCAAGGAAGATCGGCGTGCGCAGCTGGCCTCGCAGTACATGCTGCGCGTGGCTAACATGCGAATTACGAACAACGGCGTGATGCCACCTCAGTCGGTCTACCCGGCGGCCAATACCGGTTATTTCCTGGCCAATCCAATCAACGTAAGTCTTTTCGCCTCCAGCCTAAACTTTTTCTTAGAACCCTGGCCCCGGCTTTGGTGCGATGCCGATGTCTGGTGCCATGATGAACTCCCATCCACAACGCTGGCAGCCGCAGCGTCCTCACATGCCACCGATGCATGGCATGCCACCCCACATGGCAGGACGACGTTCATTCGGTCCGCGTCCCGGTCCGCATGGGAGCTCGCGCTACAACAATCAGCACCCTGGTCAAAACCGTCAGCGTTATTATGGAGACGCCAATGGCGGACAGGGACTCAACAACGGCAACAACCTTTCTCTCGAGACTTTGTCTCAGGCCACTCCGCAGGTTGGATCTTTGCTTTAGACGCTTAATATTTTTTGGTTTAGGAGCAGAAGCAGAGGCTCGGTGAGGCGATCCACACTAAGCTGACGCAGATGTTCCCGTCGTGTGATGCTGGCAAGATCACGGGCATGATTCTGGAAATTGACAACTCGGAGTTGCTTCTGCTTCTCAACGATGAGGATCTGTTCAAGCAGCGTGTCCAAGAGGCCATTCGCGTGCACGAAGAATCTCTCCAGAATCTCCAGAACTAAATCTTGTGGAATGTTGTTGAATGTCGCTCTTTGAATTCTGATTGGGAAGTTGCACCAATTTCGTGATACATTTCCGGAATTTCTGGTAGTGCTGAAGCTTTCGCTCTACTTCCTTCATGTCGACCCAATACAGGAATTTAACTTTACTCACTTTTTGTTATAAATTGTTGTTCTAACCATTGTGTACTGCAATACAAAAACATTGCGTTGGTATCACGGGATCTATCTACGATAGTTCTCGATGCGGCTGATATCGGGATATCGCTAACAGTATTTCGGGAACCTGATTTTCTTGCTCGGATTACGACACAATACTTAGTGGCTCATTCTTTGTGCGCTGGGTGGTGGTGGGGCCCCGGCGCCGTGTTTCGCCGAGCGCACTTACTTGCAAGTGCAAGCACCATGGTGGTTGTATCCGTTTCATAGCTTCTCGCTTTCCTTCCACTTGCTTGATTATGTCTTGCTTGCAACCTTATTTTTAGGAAATGAGTGGAGCGCACGCGGCCAATTTTACAGCGAAAGACACCGAGAAAGAGAACCAGCTTTTGTTACGCGAACTGGACGAGAAGGTCGCCGAAGTCTGCGAAAAACGGCGCGTCTACCCAGCGAAATACAAAGAGGCTCTTGAAGCAGGGCTTGATGCCAGACTTGAATGGCTGACGACGGCTCCCGTTGCTGGCCACATTCTTCCTGCTCCACTGGACGTCCCGAAGATTGTGGAGGAACTGAAAACGACAAGCGATGATAAGGATAGACTGAGGGCACGCAACGAGGATCTTCGCAAGGAAATTGCAAAGACGCAGGACGAGCTCGAAGCAATGCACAAATATAAGCAAGCGCTCTACCAGGCCATCACCGGCGATACCTTTGTTCCGCGAACCTTGTAATTTCTTCGCTTGTATTAGAACAATAATTTTTGAGTGTACTGTCTGTATTCCTTTCATTTATGATCTCTGCACGACAGGTCTCTAATTTGCTGATCATTCCATGTCTTTTTCTGATGGCTCAATACTGAATTTCATAAACAAATTGTAGGATGCTGAAGCGGGCTCTCTTGGGTGGTTCTCCGTTGGTCCGAGCCGCACTGGCCGCGCCTCTTTCGACCTCAACGATTTGCGCTCAAGCTCATGATACGGCCGGAGAGAAGAAATCCATCAAGAAACGTAATTTGCCTGGGATTTTGCGGCCAAACCATTTTTTAGCAACGATTTGGAAGATTGACGAGAATGTCCGTGAAAAACTCGCGAATTTTGGCCGCTATGCCGCCGAATGTCTTCCAAAATACGTACAGCAAGCACAGGTTGGGAATCTAACGCGTTTTTTGGGTTAAAATTGTTCCCGCCGAACGTTCTGATTTTCAGTTTGCTGCCGGCGACGAGCTCGAGCTGTTGATCCACCCGGATGGAGTGATTCCCGTGCTTTCTTTCTTGAAGGGCAACCACTCGGCGCAATTCACCAACCTCACATTCATCACGTGTGTTGATGTGCCAACGAGGAAGAACCGTTTCGAGGTATGACGATTCGCAATCAATATTTGCTTGTCTTAGGTCGTCTACGCCCTGTACTCTGTGCGCTTCAACGGCAGGGTCCGTGTGCGTACCTATACCGATGAAGTCGCGCCGTTGGAAAGCGCCTGCAGCGTCTTTGCGGGAGCCGATTGGTAAGTTTCTATTATAAATTATTTCCCGTTTTGCTTTCATTGTTATTAACATTGCCCCCTTTAGGTTCGAGCGCGAGGTGTACGACATGTATGGTGTTTGGTTCAACAATCACCCTGATCTGCGCCGAATCTTGACCGATTACGGTTTTGAGGGGCACCCCTTCCGCAAGGATTTCCCGCTGTCCGGATATAATGAGGTTTGCCCATTCCCTTTTGATATGTACGCTTTTCTAGGTCCGATACGATCCCGAGCTGCGGCGTATCGTCTACGAGCCGACCGAATTGGCGCAAGAGTTCAGGCGGTTCGACCTTGAGACTCCATGGGAGGCGTTCCCGAATTTCCGCAATTCCTCGGTAAGTTCTGGTTTTATTTGGTAGTGCTTTTGATCATGTTTAGCTGCATTCTAAATGGAAAAATTATTTGGGAAGCTCCAAAATGTTTTAAAATTTGGAATTCTGTTTGAAAATGAGCGAATTTGGAGTTTTTTACAAATTTGTGAGATGTGATTAGAAAACAGTAACCGTTCTTCTATCTATACGAAAAGTTATATCTCTTGTAAAGAATTTCCTCTTTCTCCAGATCACGTCTGGGTACGAGCAGATCGAGCTGAAGCAGCAGCAGCCCCCCGCACAGCCGGAGAAGAAGTAGAGCGAATTTTGTAGGGGATTTCTAGCAGAGTTTTCGTTATAGTTGTAAATATTCTATGTGTCTTTGTTTGTCGGGGTAGGGCGCATCGAAAAATCCTTTTGTACTCGCCCCTTGCTTTGTATTGCTGAATAAAGGATCCAATCGTCTTTATTTACAACAAGATGGTCGACAAATAAACGAATAAATGACACACGCACTCAATATGGGGGTCTGGGGTAGGGACGGGCTTCGGCAGCAACCCATTGCTTTCAAGGGTTTTGTTTGGCGATTTTTGTTTGTAATAATAGGGCTACACGTGATCGGGGCTATTCGATAGTCGATGTTTAATCGATTTGTGGTGGGCAAAGTGAAATCGCAATTGAAGGAGGATATGGCCATTGCGTGAGTTTTTAGAGGGGTATCATAGCTATGTGCTAATCCTCGGGCTGACGCTTCGCTTCCATTGCTTCAGTTTATTTAGGAAACCGGATGGGGACAGCACCGAGCATTTGGCGGTCGGCTGGAAATAGGTATCTGATTTATCTTTCGGATTTCTTTTATTAATTCATACAGATTTTATTAGTCGAATATTACCACTACCAATAATTAAATTGGTATTTATTTATGGCTTTTTTACCTGATTATCCGTCTCCTTCTTCTTTCGCTGTGAATAACGCCGAATCGCTGCCTTGAAGTCGTCCTTATCCCTCATCTCGACGATTCGCGGGGAAGTCTACAGATATATTTATCTTTTAGCCACGTATTTTTGCACATTTTAGAGGTTGCCTCAGACTTATAACTCACGGGCATACTCGGCTGCCTATCATCGCGCGGCCCGAACGATTCCTTGATCTCGGCGAGCAGCCCGACCAGCAGGTCATCAACATCGTGATTCAGCGCCACCGAGATCTCGAACTGCTCGCAGGCGAAGCGACTGGCCGCGTCTTTCACGTCTGGAAACGTTGATATGGCTTTAGCTATAAATACCTGATTTGGCGACGGCTCGCTTCCGCTCTAGGTCGGCCTTGTTGCCGGCGAGTAGAATTGGGATGTGCTGGAGATTTTGGCGATTTCGGATCATTTCCATCTAAAAAAAGGTTAGAAGTAATTTTTCAGGATTTTGTAATTGACGAAATACGCGGAAACATATATTTAACCTAGTTTTCAAGCTATTCTATTTTTCCGTAATGTTTTGAATAGCAAATAAACTGTTCCGCTACAAAACCCACCCCATATACAGCCTGCTTGAACGAGGAGCGCGAGTCGATCGAATAGAGCACGAGAAACGCCGAGACTTCATCGGTGAGGAAGAGTGGATCAGCCTGAAAGAACTTTAGAATCAATTTTTCAGTAACTCACCATATCCGATTCGAAGAAGACGAGATCGCACTCCTCACCGCCGATACAAATCGACACCGTGTTTTCGTAAACTTCTAAAAAAACGTTTATAAGATTTACGAAACGTTAAACACGTTAAAAATGGGCATTTTTACTCAAATTTCTCACCAATCTCGTCGGCAAACGCGTTCTTGTACTCCGACGAGTTGAACTGCGAGATCAGCGCCGATTTTCCAGTTCCCCTATCGCCGACGACGTACACCTTGTAGACAAAGTGGCTGGTGGTTGGGGCGACGGGCGGCGGAGCATCATTTTCTGAGGTGATGCTCGGCACGGCGGGCGCCTTCTTCTGAAGATCATCACCGGAGGAGACGCTCTCACTGCGAGAATCACGGGCCGAATCGCTCAGCGCGTACGGAGAGGGCGATTTGTCTGCAAAAGGTGGGTTTCTAGGGTTTATCGCGAACTTTATGCATAAAGGAATTTAAAACAAGCTACCTTAAAGTATTTGGAGTTAGAAAAAACTATACCTCCTTGGCGTTTACGGCGAAAACTGTCCCCGCGGCTCACGACGGCGCCCCGCTCGTCGATGCGGAACTGGCGGACGCGGGTGTAGTCCTCGGAATCGGGCAATTTCAGGAAACGTTCTTCCACCTAAAACATACTCAATTACCGTGTAAACGAGTTTTAAAAGTATTTTATTAGAAATTTGCAAAGATCGTAAATTTTTGGTAGTAATGACTTCAAAATTTGGGGTTCTTCAGCTTTTCCGGGGCTACCTAATTTTTTCTAAAGTTCAGAACTGCCTAGTAACATAATAGTAGATAGTTTAATAGCGTTTTTAGTATAATCAGACTATATTTCACGTGGACAGCTATCAAAAACTTCGAAAGTTTCGAAAATTGGGTCGAAAAATCAATTCGGTTCTTTAGATTTCCGGGAAACCAAATTTTTCGGCCCGAGCCTAAATTTTTTTCTAAATAGCGCATGCGTTTCTAAATGGTTTTTAACTATTCCTGAGCATAAAAACTACCCACATTTTAATTAAAAAATTTAATTTTAGGTCGAAAAATCCTATAGAACCTTTAGGATTAGCGGGGGGGGAAAGACCCAAAATGACTATATTTTCGACTTTTTCAAACATTTTTCTAACTTTTTGAAAGGTTTTTCTACTTTAACTATAGTTAAAATTTACTAAAAACAATGTGAAAACACTTTATATTTTATTACTAGGTCAACCGGGAAAACCAGGAAAATTTGTTTCCCGGAAATACTTCCCGCCCCGGAAATCCTAAAGAACCATCAATTTTTGTATTTTTCACGCTTAGGGATAGGTGTACGAATAGAGCCCCCCGCCCTGATAAATCCCCCCCCCCCGATAATGCAACAGCCGCAAACTCTCATATAGCCAACCTCGCTAGCCGGCTTAGCTTCTGGCCACACATCGGTCCTCGGCTCGAGTCTCGTCCTAGAAAAACGGATTTAAAAATTATATTAAACTACAGAAAACTCTAGATAGAAGCATAACGGGCGGGGGTTTAGGCCAGACACACTCTTGGGTGAGAGAGAGGGGGGAGAGAGTACGAGGGGTGAGAGAAAGAGAGTGTTTCTAAAACCAGGAAATCGTTATTAGTATTGTAGCGGAAGCAGGGGAGGGGTATTAATATATTTTTAATTTTTTTAGTTTATAGCGAGGGTAGATTAACGTGAAAGGGACTGGGAAGTCAAATAGGTTATAGATAGCTATAGGTTAGCTATTTATTTGACTTCCCGGTCCCTTTAAAAGCCGGGGGATTCGGGCAGCTACATAGAGAAGCTAAAATATAAATAAGAAAAGAAGAAGTAGATGTGTGGTTTGTAGGCTACGGCGCACGCCCCTTACTTGATCTGCAGACTGCCCGGCGCATCGGGCTGAATTCGGAACGGGGGTTACGGTATTATGGATACGGTAGGTTTTTGAGGAAAGGAATTGTTTAGGAGGTAGGTTTTCAGGTGTTTTTTTTTGGATATATTACCTGGCTAATCTACCTCATTTTTTTGGTTTTTACGAGTTTTTTCGGTACGGTGTATTTCGGGGCGTAAAATAATTTTTCGATTCTTTCGTGGTTTTCGGTGGATTTTTATGCGGATTTTAGCGTTGTAGAACCTCCCTTTTAAATCGCCGAATACGGTGTAAATTTACGTGATTTTAAGACAAGATACGTTAGAGGATGGCACAATTTAGCGTCGCAAAATTTTAATTTTTGGATACCGAGTTTACGGACAATACCAGCGCCATAAAGAAGGTTTTTCCGAAATCTCCGCTACTGTACAATGAGGGTACGATATATTTTACATTTTTTTAAAAATCAAAAAGACAACAAAATTCCGTTACTGTACGACTCCTGGCTTACTGTATCCCAAGCGTCACCTGATAGCCACCAACCTTTGCAGCGAGCCGCGACGCGTGATGGTCGGCGTGCTGCGACGGCGTTCCTGGCTCGCATCTTCTAGTGGCGACCGTGAATCTCTAAAAAATACGAAAATGCGTGTATAATTTTTATAGTTTATAGATTTCATCTGTGTTTGGGCTTTAGTGTGTTTAGTATCGTAAGGTATCCTCTAGTATCAACGCATTAATGATATAATGTCTACCTCCTGGGCTCCTGTGGTAGGGGCTTGGCACGGTGTTTAAAGGACTGTGATCGTAGTGGTTGCTTCATGTCTGGGGAGAGCCAACCGCTGAAAAAATTGTATAACTTGGGGGTTACGGTAGTTTTAACGGATATTTTAGCATTAATGAAACACATGAGGAAGATAGAGAGAATGTTAAGGGATAGAGGTACCCTGTCACACTCCCTTTAAACCCAAAAAATCTGGTACTAATACCCCTGGGCTTCTCCGAGGATGGGTCCCTTCCCATCAGTGATGCATCCCCTTAGGGCCCTCCTCTGCTTTGGCCCTCTGCTCCTTTTCGCGCATTCGTCCACTACGCTCCTATGGACGGACAGACTAGTGCTTCTTCCACCCCCTGCTATCCCTCCATTCCATCCAAATGACCAAGATTTATGGGAGGCCCCCCAAATCGTGACGTGTCCCAGGGATGTCCAAAAGGAGCCCGAGATAGTGGCCAAAATCCGACACTTACGGAGTGGAATTTGAAAAAACGGGGATTTTGGTGGGGGGCAGGCTGGCAGAGCGGTTTTAGGAAGGGCGAGCTACTGCCAAAATATCTTTTGTTTTTGCCCTCGAGCCCTGATTAATGGGGTCGGATGGCCAACAAAAATCCCGGAGATCCCGGGCTCTAGGCCGAGAAGAGAAATGCATAATGAGTGCATCCGGCCCACCGGGTGGGCCCTAACGTCTGGGCCCTAACGCCCTAAAAAGGGCCCGCCTAGAGCCCACCGCCCGTGGATTCGGGAGTAGTGCGTGTGTGTGGAGTGGCGCCGCTTTTTGTTTTAGGGCCCACGGGGCCCCATTTTAGGGCCCGCGGAGGGCACTAAAGTTGGCACCCAGCCATTCCGGGTAAAATGAGGGAAACGAGCAGAGATTATTGAGGAAGAGGAGGCTAGCAGGGGTAATTTGGGGAAACTGGAGAATTTGGATTGGAGAATCCATGGCAAACTAGCAGGGACATTTTCGGACAAAGAATTTTTAGATTTTGAGGCAGACTAGCAGAGACCATTAGGGATCCAAAATCCGGACCGGTAGGCTAGCAGAGTTCTTGAGGAATTTTTTTGTTGGAAGGGGCAGGCTAGCAGAGATCATTTCAAAAACATAGGGCAAGCTAGCAGAGACGATTTGTTTGTATGCCATTGTGCTGTCAATTTGTAGTGGCCAGCAGGGTGGGCCCTCCTCACCAACCAGCCACTGAGGGTTAGGTTTATGTGGCCCTCCCCCTTCTCTAGTTGTCCAGTGGATGCTCTCGTAGTGTGGCCTGCTTGAAGGGGAGGTAAAAGCACGTGAGAGGATCCATGCTCTAAGGTTTATTAGGGTCTTACAGCTACCGGTTGGGCCTCAAAAACTGCTTTGGTCCTGCTCTGGTCACTATAGCTCGTTAAATTTTTAAGTGGGCGGTGAAGCGAAGGGAATTGTTAAGTCGCGATTTTTGGTGGGCAAGCTAGCGGTCATCCCTGAGGATTATAGTTGAGCTGGGCTTGGGTGTAGGCATAGGCTTCAGCTTCGGTAGAGCGAGCAGCGTTTGTTAAGGAACTTATGGATTTTCAGGTCTTGGAAACCCGAAAAATTGGGGCAGAGATCACTCGAAACCTGAGCTGTTTGGCAAGCTAGCAGAGATTTTTAGGGAACACTTGTGTTTAAAGGGGCCGAGAAGCTGGGATTCGACCAAGCCGGGCAAGGCAACAACATGGGATGCACGTAAAGATCTATGGCAAACTTCATTAAAAAAATTTGAGTTTAAAGAAACTACGAAGTCAGGGCAATCTAGCAGAGACGATTGTGGATTGCCACATTCCAAAGATTCACGTGCTTATGGGGGGCTTTACGTATTTTCGAGGTAAGTCCCCCTCTGGGGTGGATGTTGACATAAATAGGGCACAATACGAGAGAGCGGGGGGTGGGGAGGGAGAAAGAGAGAGAGGGAGAGAGCTTGTCGAAATCGTGCTTTGTCTCCTTCGTAAAGTAGTACTGAAGAGTGCATCTGTGTGTTCATTGGGCCATAGAGCACTCGAGAGACCACTTTGTTATCATAATGTTGACATTACTTCGGGAGGAAAGGAAGATATATGGCTATGCCCTTTTAGAAAAGCTTTTTGGGGCCAGAGGACTTTTTTTTGAAGATCTTTGGTTTGCAGGAAGCGTGCCAGCAGTTGGACAGGATTTTAAAGGGATGGTGGCACCTAGCGAGCTTTAAATCTGCAATTTTTAACCTGAAAAACCTTGAGAAATGACTGCAGAAAGCGGAATGTCGACTTTAAAGAGGCAATGGCGCCCAAAACTATAATTTTAAACTGAAAAACCTGTAGCAAATAGCATAAAAATCCAAATTTGGGTTTTTACCAGCGCGAATTTTCGATATTTCGATATTTTCCGATCTTAAAATTTTTACAAGACAATGTTTTGGAAAAATAGTTCCAGGAGGTTTTTCGGCTTTGAAGGGAAGAGTAAAAAAAAGCAAAGAAAGCAAATTTCCGGCAAGAACATCAACGGAAACTAGAAAAAACATTAGGGACTAGAAAACCCTCCCTAGCAACCCTGAAATTGGCAAAGCGCCAAAAACACTTCACTAATCGCTCGGCTCTCGTGCACCAATTGCGCCGGCCGGATGTCATTATGTAAATTGGGTTTTCGGCCCCGGAATTGGGGCTATTTTCCGCGACACTCCGCGTATTCCGCTAGGTAAAAGGTTTCCAACAAAAACAGGGTTTCCGATTTTTTAGGGGAGCGTGGGAGGTAGAAAAATACCTACCACACTCGGGTGATTTCCATATCTCCTAATTCCATATCTCCTAAAAGTCATATCTCCTAAAAGTCATTTCTTATAAAAGTCATATCTCCTAAAAACCTTACTTCAGGAGTTCAGCAGATACAAGCAAAAAATTTTAGTAATTTTTCGGAACATATACAAAACCGCCCGCTGGCGTCGGAAAACCCGATTTGAACATTCTAAGATGGTCGGATAATATTTAAAAACATCGGATCAAACGCTAGCTAGCTGTAAATTAAGCAAAAGTTTTGCCCCTGTGGAAAGCGAAAATATATCATATCAGATCTCAACAAAAAAGAGAAGTAAGGTTATTAGGAGAAATGACTTTTAGGAGAAATGACTTTTAGGATGAGATTTAGGAGATAGGACTTTTCCCTTTAAGGGGATATGACTTGTAGGAATATGACTTTAGGAGATATGGAATTAGGAGATATGTATTTAGGACATATGACCGGAAATCACCACACTCCTTTTAAACCCTTCGAAATCATGCGACATTCCATTAATGCGTAAAGTCCTGGGGGAGGGCGAAGTTTAAGGGTCTGCACACGGGGAATAGGAGGGAAAACCACGATCTCTCGACCTCTTCACAGCCGGCTCATCCTCCTCAACCTCCGCCTCGATGAATGTCACGCGTTTTTGCTGCATTTCTGGGCACAGTATTTGCTAATTTTGAAATGGTATATGGTACTAAATAGAGGACATGACAGGGAGAGGTCAAAAAGAATAGAAACTTTGAAAAAGGTAAAAGCATTTTGGGGTCTAAAAACACCTCTCCTCGCTCTCTCGCTCTCTCTCGCTCTCTTGCTCTCTCTCGCTCTCTCGCTCTTTCTCTCTATTACCAACTACTACTACCGACTGAAATTAGTAAAATCAGCGCTCAAACCTGAGCGAACACACACAGCTGACACCGAGGGGAGGGGATGAAGCTTATGATAGCACTGCTTCCCCAAAGGGGTCGTAAGGAGGTGTGTCGTGGAGTCGAGAGAGAGAGAGAGAGAGAGAGAGAGAGAGGGAGAAAGCAGACAGAAAGTAACACGACCATATGGCCATGCTCTTCTCTCTCTCTCTCTCGCCTGAACAAGCGACAACCATGATCAACTGTCTCCCTCTACTATTATTAGCCACAGGCGATTTTGACAAATTGCCATTGCTATTTCATGCCCTTGTGTGACTACAGTACCCCAGCCAGGTGGCTGGGCACATTTTGGAATGTTGATTGAATACATTTCGAATACAAGAATAGCTGTAACGGGACGCGGACAAATGGCGGGCTAGCAGAGATGTTTAGAGAAACGAGAGAGCGACGGAAAGCGTGAGATAGACAGTCACTAGCAGAAAACTCAGAAACCTCAAAAGAACTAACCACCAAAATCTGCAAGTACCCAATCCTCTCCACACTTCCACACCCCTTTAAATAAGTGTCGGGGCGTGGCGCTGAGAGAGAGAGAGAGAGAGAGAGAGAGAGCGAGACCGAGAACAAGAGCGTTGCTAGCAATTAGCGTGACTCATTGACCATTTCGAGGGCCCCTTGCTGGCCCCCGCAAAGTCGATGACCACGATGACACACAAAGTTCAAAGGGCAGCTGTGGAGTGACCACAACGGAGGGAGGGTTACGGTAGTTGCTCGGCTCTTTAAGGGGGCTAGCAAGGCGGTGCTGTGGATTTTTATCGTAACATAATTCGTTACGCAGTGGAATCGTGAGCTTGCGCGTTGCGGAGCCTTGTTTATAGCCTAATTTGCCGCATCGCGCGTAGTATTTCTTCCTGCGTTGCGTACCGTTACGTATTTGTGTGCCGCAAGGCGCGCCGCCTGGCTTGCTGTGAGCGTACATATAAATCAACTGAAAAGTAGCCAAAAAGTCATAGCCTTGCCTTCCCCGTCCTTTTAAAGACTACCTTACATCACTTTTTCTTGCAAAAATTCTGTTTCTAAATTTTTTTCCGTTACGTCACCGGACCCTGAGGCCAGTTTTTCGTCAGCCCCACAACCTCTTTATAGCCTCTGACCTATTTTTAGCCGAGAGAGAGGCAAAAGCTTTAGTTTTGAAATCCATCTCCCCTCTCCCCACCCATTCCACGCAACAACTCAGAACAACCGAAAAGTACGCAGGGCTACCCCCTTCCCTGCACAATTTCCTGAAAGGTTTAGGGTTTCCGGGCCGCGGACTGGAAAAGAGGAAATTGAAGCGACTCGGGTTCAACTTTTTCTAGTTTTCTGTTGTCATGGAAAAGTTGGAAAAATCCAAAATAGCTAGGCAATTAAAAACTCTTAGAAAATGGCATTTTCAAAATGTTTGCTGAAAAATGGCTTAAATGACGGTAAAGACTTCAAAAATCTGCAAAGAGCGGCTCAAGGGAAAATAGAAGAGTAAAGCTCCTTCAGGCCAAAAAGCAAAAAGTTCGGCACCGGAAGGAGTCAAACCCGGACCTTCAGATTCATAGGGTGGCCCCGAACAACGAAAAATAGCGGTGGTATGTATAGACGTCCAGGATTTTAGCAGTTAATCAAAAAGCGGAAATCCATAGCGGCAATAGCTTCCCACCCCTTTAAACGACCCAAGGGAAAACGTAAAACTAAAAAATCGGTTTTTTGCCAAACCCTAAAATTTCCTTCCGCATCGCTGCGTCACCTCAAAAAACGAAATAAATTAGGTAGCTACAGCAAGCCGGCAGGGGTAAAAAAGGTAGAAATAAGCCTGATTGCCCGGGGTGTCAGCCTAGAGGAAAAAGAGGCCCGTAGGCGTCCGGGAAGTTGGACCAATTTGCTTGTCGACTTCTCGGAATGAGCTAACGGAAATAGGTAGCAAGAGATTTGGCCAATTTGCATGAAGGCAGGGGTACTGTAGGTAGGAATTAGAGCCTGAAGATTCTAGTTTTTAAGGGAAGCTAAAGCTCTTTGCTAGCTTGAAAAAATAGTTCCTACAGGATCTCGGCTAGCCTGCCCCAACCAGGTGCTAATAATTCCTAAATAATTTTCCAAGGTTTCCCGGCCAATTCCCCCCCCTAAGCTACTTGCTCCCTTGGACACTAAAGGGACGTGGAAACGACCCTAATCAGGGTAATGGTTTCCCTTCCCGAGAGAGAGAGAGAGAGAGAGAGAGAGAGAGACGGACCATCGGGATTTGCATAAAAAATGGATGTGGCCGGGCAGAAGGGGGGTATTTGGGATTTAGGGGGGAAAGAGAAGCTTTGAGATGTGGCATGGAGGAGACGGGATGAAATTGGATAGAAAAAGATCTTGTGAAAGGAATGGAATAGACGGCAGGATAAAAAGGATTTGATGTGAAGGAAGGGGAAGTGACATTGACATGTCTCTTAGTAGTGAGGCTAAAAGCTTCAATTCTCAGGCAACTTCTTGTCGAGCTATTCGGGTTGGGTTGGCGGGCGAAATCCTTGAGGAAGTTCGCTATTCTAAGGTCAGCTAGCAAAATTCGTTAGGAGTCTCGAGCAACGGCAAACTAGCAGAGATCTTTTAGGAGTTTTCTGGTTGCTCGAGGCAAATGAAACTGCGGCAAGCGAGCAGAAATTCTCTTAGGAAGGCGGTAGGCTAGCAAAAACAATTCAGGAAATAGCTTCAGAAAAGCCGTTAAAGGGTGCCGACCCCTGCGAGGGTTTAAGCGTAAAGTTCCTGCGATAGAGAGAGAGAGAGAGCCAGAGAGCGAGAGAGCGAGAGAGGGGCGAGGGAGGGAGAGAGCGCGAGCGCCCATCCCCTGCCAGGGTACTTCTCCCGCCTGAAAAGAGTACAGCGTTGGTGCGAGGTGTGCCGGGGTGTACCCATCCTCAACCAGGGCCCAGGGCCCATAGCCTTGGGCCCTAGCCGGCGGCCCCAGGAAATTGGTTAAGCCCCGCCGGGATGCATAATTCGCCCCCGAAATTCATGTCGACCATCGTCTTTGGGTACAAATT
The DNA here is from genome assembly GCA_038088335.1 of Mesorhabditis sp. LJ9110. Lineage (NCBI taxonomy): Eukaryota > Metazoa > Nematoda > Chromadorea > Rhabditida > Rhabditidae > Mesorhabditis > Mesorhabditis sp. LJ9110. The sequence goes on along the minus strand of JBBGBA010000117.1, from coordinate 4,894 downwards.
GGAGAATTTAGGGGCCGTCGGGGATTTCAGGATTAGATTCGGAATTCTGAATATAAATAGAAATAATAAAGCAAAGGCTGATTTCGAAAATTGGCCAATTTCTGCGGAATATGGGGACGGCCGAAGGGATGGGACCCACGGCTCCGTAGCTCCGCAATATCCGATTTCAGATCCGGCCGGATTCCGGGGGAATCCCCCGGACCTGAAAGTGGAGGAGCCAGCTTTAAAAAAGAATATAACAGATTCAGAATTTTGTTACAAAATTCGGAGTGATTTGATACGTAACGCGACCGCGACGTTGGGCATTTTCAAGCCATTCATAAGGCAATTTCAACGTTTTCTATAGATTTGGTGCAACGATTTTACGGGGTCCGCCTCCCCCCCCCCGCTAATAGTCCAATACCGATTTTAAAGGTACGTGACAAGCATAGCTATATGCATTTAGCAAAAAAACCGAAAAAAACTCGATTTATATTTTTGCGTAAACGTAGTTTTTTCGGGGCCCAAATTTGAAATGGGGCAGGCGAGGCCGTGAGATTTGATATAAATACCCGGAGACGGCCGGGAACCCCCAAAGCGAAAATAGGAATTTCGAATTGGATGTGTCTGTGTGTGTGTTTGTGTGTCTGTCTGTCGGTCTGAATGTGCGGTGGATGGATTCGGAATTTCCCCCGTCGTCTACCCGAAATTGCCATCGGATCGCCCGTAAATTGGCTGTTTTGAGGTGGCGGAGGGGGGGGGAACGCCGGCTCGCGATTTTTAATCAAATTACCGGTTGTCAAAAATATGCAAATTAGGGGATACTGTAGGTCGGGGGAAATTTGATGGGTTTTCAATGTAAGGCAAGCTAGCAGGGATTCTCTGCGGAATTTTGGATACGAGAAGATTGTTCAAAAAAGACGTTTTAAAGGGACTGGCAACCTAAGTTTCATACAGACTATAGGGCAAGCTAGAAGAGATTCGTTACGAAATTGATCGCGTTAAAATACGAAGTGATACTCCAGACCAAAATTCCAAAGTGCGTCATTTGGCGTCGAGTGGACAATTGCGTAGATAGGATTGGGTGGATGCCGAGAGTGTGGGTGGTCACAATATAGCAAACGAAGAAGGGAGAGAGCGAGAGAGAGACACAGAGAGAGAGCGAGCGAGATCCGCGAATTCAGACTGTCCATTGGTTGTGGCTAGCTGCGCTTCTCCCTCTAGGAATGCAAACAGCAAGTGGGGGAATGGGGGATGGATATTCGAGAGATTAGAGAGAGAACACAGCTTCCTCAGAGGGCCCAGTAGTGGCCATGTGATCCCTCGATTTTGCTAAAGGTCAAGTTTTAAAGGGGAGCATGAAAGCAGAGAAACATTAAGGGGTTTGGTTAGCTGTCACGGTCCCTTTAAAATGTTAGGAGACTAGATAGATGGCGTCAAACTCATAAAATACATTTTAAAGCAACTGGAAATTCATGAATGAATAGCTGACTCTCTCCCGCCCTCTCTCTCTCGCTCTTTCTATATTCCTCCCTCATTCTCTCGCTCTCTCTTTCGTTCTCCCTCTGGCGCTCCTTCTCAGGAGATCGAGAAAAACGAGCAAGAACTTTCCTAAAGAATCCCAGCTAACTAGCCCAAACAGGCCTCAAGCACCCTAAAAAATCCCTGCTAGCCACCCGCCTCGAGCTCCGAATTGGCCCCGATTTCTGATTCTGAGTTCTATTTAAACCGGCTGTATCTAAAAATACCTTCGAATCCTCAAGTAAATCCGAAACCCTGAACTCTCTGAAAAGGGCGGCTGTTTTCTAAAACATGACCACTCGTCTGGGCCCTCGAGAGCAGAGGGAAAAGCCCCCAAAAAACGCTTTTTTGAAAAGGAAACCGAACGCGGCACACTCGGGGATGGAGTATTTGCCGAGGTACTCGTCTACTCGCAGATGCAAAATTGCGCTGAATGCCTTGGGATCAAACTTTAAAGGGATGGGAAAAGCATGGGTACGGATTCTGGATTTTATACGGCTTTACTGGGCCCGCGACACGCAACGCATATGCAAGCCTAGGTAGATTTTGATGGAGATTGAATCGATTGCGTGCTGGAATTTTTAAGTAAACTGTAGCTTATAAATAAAGACGATTTTGGCCAAGGACGCGACACCGACGCGGCAGACTCTCTGGCTAGCTTGCGCGTTGCGTTGCAAAATCCAGAGCTCTGTCCTAACTGTCCTTTTAAAGGAACGATCAAGACGGCAATTTTGAATGGGATACGTTGGCAGTAAAAAAAATTGAGGATCCAGGAAAACACTCAAAACTTGAAGCTAGTGGGTCAAGCTGGGTGACCCCAATAAATCGTGATGGGTCCCCAAGGAGGAATAGGTGTCTATTGAGGAGTAGTCGCTGCAAGGGATCGGGAAATCGAATGATTAGGGTGAGAGAGAGTGAGAGAGAGAGATAGAGGGAGAGAAAAAAAGAGACAGAGAGAGGAGAGAGCGAGGGGGAGAGAGAAAGCAGCGAAAACATCTGAAAATCTGTTGTTAATACATCTTAAAATCCCATCTTCGTTCTAGTATCCGATTCTAATTTTAAATATATCATCCGAAACAACAGAATAAACTACGTTTAATTGCCCAATTTCGTACAATTTGTATTTTTCTGGAAAAAGTTTGTACCATTATTCACATACGACAATTAAAAAGAAGAAACGACTTTTAAAGCTTTGAATACCTTAAAAACCGTAAATATCAAGCAAACTTTCCAAATTTTTTAGCTTAGTTTCAGAAAATTGGTAAAACCATGAATAAAGCATATTTTTTGCCCTTTTCCTCTCGTGTCAATCTCAATAAATCATCCCAACCGAAATCCCCGAACAGGTGCCCTCGCTGATTTGATTGAACGCTGTTTTCCCACCGAAACCATACACAATTTCTCAAGACGAGCTGTGTTTAACAGTTGTGAGGGTCTCTATGTGTGGGCCGAGGGTGCGAAATATCGTGTAAACACGATATTTTTGAGCCGGGGGGTCGAAATGGCTGAAGTGTTTGTGTGGACCACCGGGAAAGGTGAGCACAAGCTGCGGGGGACGTGATTTTTTGAAATTCAGCTGAACAGGGGGAGGTTTAAATTTAAAAACGAGTTTGAAATTTTTTAATACATTTTTTGTGTTTTTTAAATTTTTAAAAAACTTGAATGAAACGCCTTTTAAATAACCCGGCAATTTCGTCAAATGCAAATTTTTAAAGAGCAGAATTATCGGCAAAATTTTAAATGAGGAGTGACACCTGATAACTAGCAGAGATCTATTAGTAAAACAAGCCTAAAAAAGCCGAAAATCTTAATTTGCAGCGGGGGGGGGGCGAGCCAGCAAAGATCCTTGGGGAAGACCCTCGTGGAAATGTGGTAATACTCGTTCTACAGAGCCAGGCAAGCTAGCAGAGATAACTTGAGGTGACAGCACCAATTTGGATGAATATTTTTGCTTTTAAAGGGACCAGGAAGCCAAGAAATCATGGTTTTCTAATCTTTATCGCTTCTAGGATCCTTTAAAATAGCATAAAGTTCTTAAAAATACTAACCCCTCCTCGTTGATGGTGGTGATTGACATGGCAATGTATTGGAATTGGAAATATATAGGAAATGCGTACTAGGTTTTTTAGAGGAATAGATGTATAAATTCTGGATCTGAATCCGGGTCTAGATATCCCGATGTCTTTAGATATCTGTTTTTGGCATCGCAGCCTTTGTCCACAACGGACCCCCAGGTCCAAACTCGATTTCCGTCTCTCTCGCTCTCTCTCTCTCTCTCTCTCTCTCTCTCTCTTCTAAAGGAACACACAGACAGAGAGTCAGATTGTGTCCCGTGTCTCTTTTTTCGTGAGTTTGTTCTTGTGGCCACTCCTTGGCCCACTGCCAATTAGGGATCGGTGTCTGTCTCTCTCTGTGTTCGGGGGAGCGTGGCGGAATCATCGAATTTTGGGGCCTTTCCGGGACTTTTTGGTTTCAAAACTGGCTCCCTAGGGCTAGGGAGGACTAGCAGAGATTATTAGGGAAGTTGGACTCGCCTGTATATTCAAAATCTAGGGCAAACTAGCAAAGATCCATTTGGAAAACCCCTGTTGTCACCCTCCCTTTAAACTATCGTATCCGGACCTACCGATAGACATATTTCGTGTACGGGATAGGACTCATCACGACCAATTGGATCAGTCTGAATATAGTGACCGAATATTTCTGCCGTGCCACCCACCCGAATGGCCATATTCGCTCTGGGACCCAACAGGGCCATGGAGGTCTTCTGTTGACACATATGCTTTTCGGGACGGCGGTCAGTTTGCCTAGCGCTTTTTTCTGTCTATTCTTTTTAGGGTGAATTATCTCTCTCTCTCTCTCCCTCTCTCTCTCCCTCTCTCGAGCAAAATAAATAGTAATAGGGATCAGAAGTAAAATTCTAGAAAAGTTGGAAAATTGAGGGCAAGCTAGCAGAGATCCCTTAGGAAATGAATGCGTGAGCAAAGGGTCTTAGGACAAAAATAGCCCGCCATTAGGCGACCAAACGCAAACTAGCAAATTTTGTTGAGGAAATCAAAGTCCAGAAAATAGGCAGCCTCGCAGAGATTCTTTTGGAAAAGCACCTCAATTGCCCACAACACTTCAGGAGATCGAAAATTTTTTGGCACTCCATCTGGAGGGGTGTCAGCCACCCCCCAAATTGCAGGAGGGCCCCCTGGCATTCAGAGGGGAAAATTGCTCGCTTTCTCTCTCTCTCTCTCTCTCTCTCTCTCTCTCTCTCTCTCTCGCTCTCTGTCTCTCTTTTCTCTATCCCATCAACATGGGTCTTTTTGGATATGCGCCCTGGGATCAAAAAGGGCCTTTTCGGCAAAAGGAACACCCGAAAATGCGATAAAAATTGAGCCGTTTTGAA